>JACYFF010010365.1:29496463-29513428 GCA_017589665.1 Selenicereus undatus | reverse complement strand
TAAACATATCAAAACAACTTCGTTTTTAATTCTTTTTAAACCTTAACCTTCTCTAATCAAATTCAAGCTAACTACACCTTTATAACTTCAAATTAATCTCTTTTCATACATGGTTTTCATTCAAGTCCAATTCACGCATGGTTCCCTTTATACGCACATAACTTGCATCGATTTACAATCTCAGGCATAAATTAACCAAATGCTTCAAACCTAAACATGTACAGCCCTTTTCTTGACATTTCTAATGAATCTAACTAACCCTAAATTGACATGCAACATCATTCTGCTGAAAACGTTTTCGAAATTAATACTAATTTAGGAGGCAAGGAACACCCACCTCGATTCCACGCTAGAGACATGCGAATTAGCTTGAATTGAGGTCAAAATCGATATCAACAGCCAGGTCCTCCTCCACTCTTCGCGTCTGACTCGACCGAGCCCAAACCCAAAACCCTAACTCACGATTTTTGTCCAATTTTCACACAATTAGTGAGGGTTTGGGATAGAGATTCAGTTTAAAGAAGGATAAAGGCTCGAAACTCACCATGCTTGTGAATTTCGTATGAGTATCGGCTCTACCCGCGTTGAATTCGGCCAAACCGTGGCCGATTTTCGCTCAATCACCGCGCAGAGGTGGTCGCCGGCTCCTGGGCTCACCCGTCGACGGCGACTGTGGTGGCGGCGGTGCATCTGGGTTTCAAACCCTAACCCTCAGCCTCACTCGATCTCTGACTCTTTCGCTCCATCTCTCTCTGTCGTGGTGCCGCGGTGGTCGGCCGGTGAGTGGTCGCGCGCAGGGGACCGCCGTGGTCCCTCCCTGGCTCATCGGCGACGCTCAAATGGTGGTGGTGGTGGGTTTTGCGTGAGGAGGAGAGGGGAAGCAGAGGAGAGGGAGGGTCGCGAGAGTGAGAGAGAGCGTCGGGTAGAGAGAGAGAGGGGGTCGGGCCTTGTCTTTTGGCTGAGAAAGGTTTGGGGCTTCGGTCCCTTATATTTTTAGTTTTATCTTTGGCTTAATAACATGCTTCAGTCAGGTTCCAACCCCAAACTTATTAATGAATCTAAACTCGAGTCGAAACCTCCTACACAATTAACATCTTTAATCAAACTTCGGGAATCAACTAAATAAATCGAAAGACGATTTTAAAAACTTCAGTTAGCATCGATTCAATAGTTTTATAAATAAGTAACGTCAATAATAACATAAATCAAGTAGTCGTCCTTTTTAATGAAATTAATCGTTTAACGACTAGATTAAACTATCAATATAATTTAAAGGCATAAATGACACGAATTAACTTTGAAATCAATAATAGAAATAATAATTCCTTTTAATAAAATTATAACTTCCAAAAGCAAATCGATAATCATTTAACTCATATAGTTACTAGAAATACGATTTTATAGCGTAAAAAGGTAATACAAGCAACTTAGTATAAAAATAACGAAAGCGGGTCTTACAGAAAAAAAGTAAAAATAAGAGAAGTGGATCACACTACATTCAAAACAGCCATTAAAACAAGAGTAAATTAATGTATAAGAAAAAGGTATGACGTGCATTTAGAGTAAAAGTCAAGACAATAATACAAAAGCCAAGGAATTTAGCTAGCTAAGAAAAGGGGAAGGATATAAAAGGAGGGATGAAAGTTGATACAAACACTTTTGAGATAGAGTATTCAATTGATGTCCTCCATGAGATACAAAACTTTAAATCGTAATGGGATATCTAGAACAAAGAAACCCAAACATCGTTCATGAGAAAGTAGTATAGGACAATCTATTCCACTTAGATTTGTTTCATTTGCTTTGCACATACTCAATGGTTCATATTAATATTTATTTGGGTACGCATTCATTTACATGGGAACAGTGATGTGCTTCTACAAATCGATGGAGAAAGTAATAAAGTATTTAGTCTTACTTTCTTATTTGGAAATTATTTTAAAAAGTCAATTAACTTCTAGATAGTAACAATCTCCTCGTAACTTTATGTGTTGCATAAAACAAACTCCGACAATTTTTACTTAATCTATATTGTTGATGAATCATGCAATTTTATGGAAGGAGATGACAGTGTTCCTCGTCCAACCTCTTCTTGTTCAAAGAGAATGTAGACGCATAGAAAAAAACATAAAAAGGTATACAACTTGATTAAGAATAATAAAGTAGTTAAATGAGTTGCATTCAACTAATTAAAAAGGAGACATAATAAGAAAACAAGTTAGATTCCCAATGAGGTCTTTCATCAAGTGCTGAAAACTGAACTCTTCAGAGTAGTATGTTTGGATCACTGTAGGCCTTTCTGGGTGCATGTTGTGAGTTTGGCCTTGCCACTTGGAGACTAAATTCTTCCTAGATCTGCTGATGTAGCCAATGTCATGTAGATTGTCACAGTGACATCCATAAAGCCTTCTTGGATAGGTCGAGGGGAACCATTTACAAAACAATATAAAGGAACATATATAATTTAAACTCAATAATCCTTGACAATGATTCAACTTGTCATTGTCATAGCAAACTGCATCTCTCAACTACTGTAGATTTTAAAGGTGCTACAAACACAACTTCTTTGTCAAGCGTCTTGCACCCATTTTACCATCATCATATAGATACACATAACTTGGGGTACTAGAGGTGTAGAAGTAACATGCGACAACATTAAGTGGGGTTTATAGTAAGTTTGCAACCGTTTGTTCATCCAGGTAATTATAAGCTAATGAATTTGATTCTATGTATCATAAAATATCTCTAATTAATGACATTCATTCATGTATTAAACACAGCAATGCTTGTTACCTGTCACTGTTAGTAATTAGATTCATTCACGTTTGCAAAAATTATTTTCACAAATATAAATTTCCCTTTTTTTAGCATAGGATGTAGATTTCTTCAGTGTCCCTTAGAGTTCTTTATTTTTCATCTTTTATCTACATGTATCCTAACTTGTATATATTGGCATTTTCGGATATACTAGACAAGCTTTTCTTTTTTCTTTTTTAAGTGAAATTTGTTCTTGGTTTACGGAAACTTGTAGAAAAGGAGAAAATACAGTACGTAACATCGTGAATAGATGTTAGTTACTTTATAAGCTTTCGTGTCTTTCATTGTACGGCCCCCACCCACACGAAAAATCTAAATAAATAAGAGAGAGAAAGAGAGAGAAAGGGAGAGAGAGAGACAGAGAGAGAGAGATTTACAAATTGTACATAGTCTACATGTAAAGGTTTCATGAAGAGAAGTTACATTTAGCCATAAAGAGGTATTATGTCGATATTATTTCTAGCGCATTTCTCTCGAAATAAAAGATATATCCTAACATTCTTTCCAAATACGTCAGAATTGAAGATTATATATCTTAACTAAAGGTATGATATGAATTCTACGTTAAAATATATGATTTCCTTGAATAGTGTGGATTTGTCCAAATTTGACTTCTCTTCCAAATGAATCTTTCCAATATGTCAATCAGTGGTTGGTAAAGCTAGTAAATGCTAAGCATGGCCCAGAAAACTTAGCACCAAGGCAAGAAGGCCTAAGGAACTCTAACAAGCAAGCAATAGAGGAGTAGACCATAGTGAATTCTATGTCTCCTTCACACATGGATCACATAGTAATAAGAATTTTTTTGCCTCTTTGGTAAATTGTGCCTCGTCAAAATTTTGCCTTGAGTTGTCTACCATACCAAAAAGGACAGTTCCAGCGGAGCGCTAGTCTTCAAAGTGATCTTCTATAGAAAATTATTATCCATTAATAGGGATTGGCGGATTTACGTGAGAAGAGACAAAGAAAGCTCTGAAAAGCATGACTACACAATGAAGTTCGCTGCAACATTAAAATTCCATCTAAGCATGTTCGGGGGAAGCTTGCGTAGAGACATGAGGCACTATTAAAGAAGCAATCATGAAGCTAGAAACTATTCCTCCTGTTGGAAGAAATATGACTAACCTAGATGCGGAAGTATACTGTCGGTAATAGTCCACGCGTATAAAGAATACCAATCTTGTCAATAATAATACCAAACGGCTACTGGAGTCGCTTTATTGTGCCACGCCCTAAACTTGAGAACTCAATAGATGGTGTTCTAGTTGTGAGAGAGAAAACAAGAGAATATGAGTGATTTCTGTTGTTTGTCTTGTGAGTTGACCCCCTAAACCCTCTTATATAGGTTGAGAGTACAGTTAGGGATGGCAACGGGGCGGATCGGGGACGGGGGGTGTATCCCCCGTCCCCGTCCCCGCCCCGTTCCCCGCTGCGGGGGAAAAACCTTTCCCCATCCCCGTCCCCGTCGGGGCCCCAATCCCCAACGGGGAATACCCATTGACTTTGCAACCAATTATAGTACATAGTCCAATATGCAAATTTTAAAGCCCAACCCAATTTAAATATAACACCACATTCAAAAATTCATCAAAAGTCCAATATCCAAACTACAAATCAAGATTCCAACACAAATATTAAAAGTCTACAACCACCAAGGCAAAAAGTTCAATAAAACTCTTAATCAAGACCAAAATGAATTACAATTTACAAAACCAAAGTGAAATAATGTCTTAATATAGAAGAAGATAGTATTAGTAGCATTCCAATGGCAACAGCAGTCCAATCTTGAAGCAAGCACCCTGTCATTACAAGGAAGAACCATTACAACAAAATTTTCAAGGATCAACAACATATACTTTCATTTTTCTTCCTTTTTTTTTGGAGAAGCTTGGAAACATAATTAATTATAGAAGCAAATAAACATGGAAAAAAAGGGGTTTAACACTCAGTAATTTACCTAAGCATTCTAGGCAACCGGATCATCATCATTCTCAACATCGGCATCATCATCAAAAGAAGTACGATGATAAGATGCAACTTCTACCCCATCTAACAAAGAAAATATAAATAAACAATGAACAAATTATCATAAATGATGGAAAATGAATATTAATATGCTAAGAATATAAAAAAAGAAGGAAAGTATACATTCTGACTCCATTGAAGACCAAAGCCAGTCTCTAGCGCCCATCAAAGCTTCTAATGTCTTTGGATGTAAGTGATTACGATGCGGACTTACAAACCTCCCACTAGTACTAAATGCAGACTCAGATGCAACTGTGGAAACGGGTATGGCATAGATGTCTCTAGGAATCCTAGATAATATAGGGCACCTCAACTCACATCCCTTCCAATAAGCCAATATATCAAAGGTGTCCGAAGGTGGGATCACGTCCTCTTCTAAATACAAATCCAACTCAAATTTTTGTGGTGCAGGAGGATCCCTCCTGATCTTTTTTTGATATATATCTTCCATACTCCACTTTTTAATACATCCACTACCTTCAGAAGTGAGATTAGATGCACGTGTGGAATCACCAGAAACACTAGGAATTGGACCATGATCTTCACTTGCTTGCTTAAATTTTTGTTGATATTCATGAAATAAAGCATAACAAGTATCCTTAATCGAATCCACCTTGTCCGAAACATCAAAATCATAAATTGTAGCATAACAACACTCTAACATATTCAACTTATATCTAGGATCCAAAACACAAGCAACTCCCATAATGCCATTAATTATATCATAATATTTCTCCCATTTGTCAAGTATCTTTTGTGCCATGGTTTTGATTATCAAATCTGAATCAAAAATCCAATCATCCAAAGCAAGCCGAATATCAAACACTTTCGAAAAATAGACATTTGCAGTGGGTACTTAGTGCCCGACAACACTTTAGTCACATCAAAGAAAGTCTCCAACTTCTCATAAATATCTCTAGCTTTATCCCACTCTTCATCGCTGGGCAAAAATTTAGTTACTTTTCCTTTTTGCCAACTTTGGAAAAACTTCTCTATACAATAAAGCCGTTTGAAGCATCAAGTAAGTTGAATTCCATCTTGTCCTACAATCAAGTTTCAACTTTTTGGAATACACCACGCTTAAGCTATCACAAGCTTGTTTGAAAGTTTCCTCTCTTTTAGGTGTTGCTCTCCAATATGCTACACTATCGCGAATCTTTTCAATTGAACTCTCAATGATTCCCAATCCATCCTTAACAATCAAGTTAAGTATATTGGCACAACAACGCATATGGAAAAACTTACCCTTCAAAGGAAGTGCCCTTATATCCAACTTGTCTTTAAGGATCCCAATTAAAGCATCATTGGAAGAACAATTATCAAGTGTGATAGAGGATAATTTCCTATTAAGGCTCCATTCTGAAAAACACTTCAATAGCTCTTCAGCAATAGCCTTCGCGGTATGAGGACATGGAACATATGAAAACCTAGTAAAAAAAAAATGAAAATGAAATGAGTTTCATTACTTAAAAAAAAATCAAGCATAAGATAAATAACACATAAAACAATAATTAAAGAAACAAGCAATACCTCAAAATCCGACTTTGCAAGATCCATGTGTTATCAACCCAATGACCGGTAATAGCTATGAAACCCCGCTTTTGATTTTGAGAAGTCCACATATCCGTAGTGATAGCCACCTTACCGCTAACACTTCCCAAGAACCTCATTGTTTTGAATTTTTCACATTCAAACACTTTAAGAATATCACTCTTGAGAGTGTTCCTTGATATCATCTTGAAAGAGGAGTTAAGAGCCTTTGAATACCTTCTAAATCCAACATGTTCTACAATATTTAGAGGGTATTCATGCATTATAACCATGCTAGAAAGCTCCTTCCTCACCTCGTCTTCATCCCAAACATTATTCACAAGAAGAACTTTCCCTTTTTTTTCTCCAGAAGTCTCTACTTTCAATTTCCTTTGGGAAAAATCTTGAGCAATATCCCTATGCTTTCTCATAGGGCAAATGTCTTGATGATCTCTCAAATGTGTAGTTCCATTTCTAGATTCACCTCCAAGTGTTTTCTTACAATATTTACAAATAGCTTTCTCTTTACCATCCTTAACCTCAAGACAATAATGTGCCCAAACTTCCGAGACAAATTTCCTTTTCTTTCCCAATTGTAATGTTGTTCCATCATCCTCCATCGCATTTGGAGTTCCACAAGAATCAACATTAGTTCCAGTGTTGGTGAGATTAGTGTTGGCATTTGGAGTTGGATTTTCAGTTTGTATGTCTTTATTTGTGGAACAAGGCGATGGGTTAGGGGGAGCAGTTGGGCTGGGGCCACTAGCCATTAGTCTGTAAACAATGCAACTTTTAGCAATTAGCACTCACAAGATGCTCATTCATAAATGTCACTCAGTAATTTCACCAAACTTTGATCGAACAAACACCATCATCCAGGCAAAGATATCACAAGAACAAGAGTTACAAGATGCACCAAAAAAGCAAAGAAAACTAAACTATGACATAGCATTTGCAACAATCCTGTGAAACAGAAACTGAATATAACGAAATGTTCCTGAATCATGTCAATCGACTCAATCCTGTGAAACATAAAGCCCAACAACAAATCCAGAGCATTTGCAATTTCAGAAGAATCAAAACAGAAACTTGCAATTTCAGAGCACTTGCAACAAATCCCGCCATTATGTTTATGTGTCAATGATCCTTTTTTTTGGCCAATTTGCAGCAAACAAATCTTAGCAAAATCGAAAAAAAAAACATATCTTACCGTCAAGGTTGACCGGCGACGGGCGACAGTAGTGTGGGCGAGCAGGTTGACCGGCGACAGCAATCTGGGCGACAGCAGACTGAGATGGTCGACCTGGTGGTGTCGTGGTACCGTGGTACGGTGGTGGGCTGCTGTGGTGCGGTGGTGGGCAGACTCGAGTGAGGATTGAGGAAGTTCGAAGGTGACTCGAAGAGTCGAAGTACTGAGGAACTAGTGAACTACTGATGAGGTCTGAGACTTTGAGGATTGAGGAAGCACCGAAACTGAACTGACCGAAGGAGGATTGCAAGAGGCAGGGATTCAGATTTTAGGGAAGCAGGGAAGCAAAGCAAGCAGCGTACCACAAATTAGTTTATATGTCTAGGGTTTTTGCTGTTAAAATTACATAAATAACCCACAGTTTTTTTTTTAAAATTTTTTAAGTTGAGGTTATTTTCGTAATTTTAATTGGACACGGGGACGGGGACGGGGATTTTTCACCAATCGAATTATCGGGGACGGGGGCATACTCGGGGATAAATCCCCGAACGGGGAAACGGGGACGGGGACGGGGTCGATGTATGGCCCCGTCCCCGTCCCTGTCCCCGCACGGGGATTGATTTTTCACCCCGTCCTCGTCCCCATCCATGTTGGGGGCGGGGATTTTTCCCCACTTCGGGGCGGGGCCCCGACGGGGACGGGGATTCCCCGCCTAATTGCCATCCCTAGGTACAGTTAGGGTTGTTGCCCTAGGCAACATGTGTGGCCGTTAGGCTTAGTATTATTAGGCCCGGCCTACACCTCCCACTCGGCCACACAGGCCGTAAAATATATATTCTCTATTCATCACAGCTCTTTCATGCTTCATACCAGAAATGGGGCTTGCGACAAAAAATAACTAGTAGTGTTATATTAAGTTACCATCAAACTAACACAACACTTTCACGAAATACGATACCCCGAAACCATCCAAAAACATCACCAGTGGCATCTCTAATCCCTTATGCCTGATATATCATATGATTATGTTCTCAACATAACTGCCCGGGCTGATATGGTGATGGTGGATCGGTTTTTCCTTAAACACTCATGAAATTTCATCTTAGCTTAACTGCTTTCTTAACGTGTTCTCGTTGAAGCCTATACATCGTGGTTCTTGAGAATCACATTAAAGTAGCAACATCAAGCTTTGACTTAACATCGTAGCTTTAAGTCAAAGGGTCATCGTCCGTAGGGTCACACAGTGACAAGTGATAGAGAATTCAATTGTCACCCCACATATGGGTCGTCTTATAAGCATACACAGTATGAGATGTTTGTCATGGCATAAGTCCCACTTAGCTGGGTTCGTCACTCTTTATGCCATGCGAATCGTTAGTCTAGATTTTTACCCAAAAAATCTAACCTGAGCCACTAGATCAACATACTGAATGTTAATCTTGACACTCAAGATTCGGCTTTTAAGGCTTCAATATGAAAACTTATTTCATACTCAACTCCCTCGAGTCTCATCTTAGTCTTGCTAAGGCGACTATATTCATTCTACTCATACTATTCTAGTGTGAGTAATCAATATTACACACCTAGTGCCAATATGATTCAGTCTCATCCTGGCCGCTACTTAAGCGTCAGAGTGATTGCCTGTGTGACTAGGCCAATCAGAAGTTTGTGACATTTCAACATGTCTAACGTACAACAATGAGCATCTTGCCCATAAAAGAAACATGTCCATCACGTAACAGAACATGTCTAAATACTAAACCTTATGAACTTCAAGACTCAACCAATGAGTTTTGAACACATCACTAGGAATGGGTTTAGTTAAGGGAACATATCACATTGTTAGTGTATATATATACCTGATGGCAATACTTTTTGTCTCTATGGTACAAGACACACAATCTACCTCCATAGCTAACATTGTTGTACAACTGTGTTTCTTGGTGCACCATGACATGGCTCTCTCACTCAGGGTAAAGGCATGTCTTAAGGTTAACTTATACTCATTCGAGTTACCACCCCAATCAATATTTGAGTATCCTCTCAACTTGAGGCCTGCTCCTTGATAGCAAAAGGCCGAGTTATCAATACCTTGAAGGTAGCGCTTGATTCTCCTGATGGCTTGTCAATCAGGAAGTCTTGAGTTACTTTGATAATGACCTATAAAACTAACCGCAAAGCAATGTCAGGCCATGTACATAACATGGATTACATTAATTTTACTATGATACTAAGGTTGTGGACATTTGTTCATTATCTCTATTTTGTCATCTGTTTTAGAACATTGAGCAAGACTCAAGGTTGGACCCTTCTCAACTGGAGTATTTACGGGTTAGGAATTATAAACCCAAAATCGTTCCAAGATATTTTGATGCATTCTTCTTGGGAGGACTTTGGATTATTTTCACTCCTAGGACATACCTGGTTTCACCCCTGTCCTTTGTCTCAAAGACATGGAATGATTGCATTTTAGTGCTTTAATCAGCTCCAAGTTGTTCCTAGTAAACAGTATGTCATCAACGTGAGGAACATAATCCCTGTGTTGATCTTTTGACATACACAATGGTCTTTTGAAACCACACATAAGCCAAAAATGGTTTTATGAAATCTAGAGTACCAAGAACTGGAAGATTGCTTAAGATCACATATGGACCTTTTAAGATGACACACATTGTCCTCTTATCCCTTTGATACAAAATCAATGGGTTAGTTCATATAAATCTCTTTCTCAAGATCACCATTGAGAAAGACAACCTTTACGTCCATTTCGAACAACTCAAAGTCCGAATGGGCAACCAGGGTTAGGAGTATCCGGGCCTAAACTTATCAATTGAGCTATCCACCCGATGTTTTATCTTGAAGACTTACATCGGGTTGGAGTTTCAACGAGTTCTCAAACCCTTTCAGTGAGTCCATCTCATCCCTTATAGCATCCAATCACTCTTTGTAATTTGGTGAACCAACTGCTTCTTGATAAGAGGTAGATCCTTCAACTCCCAAAGGAGTGCATAGGAATATTTCCTCTTCGATTTGAAAATATCGTTGAAGAATTCTTCCATGCTTAGTCCTTGGGAACCTGGGACCTTCATTATTTGTCTATCTTGGTGAGAAATCCCTTCCCCTCTCTCTAAGAGGTATGGGACTAGGAGTTTCTCTCCCTTTCTCTAAGAGGTATGGAACCCTGATTATGGAAAGAAGATTACTCCAACTTACCATTAGAGATGGGATCCTGAACATGGGAGCTAACTACATGTTCAAGAATAACTCTTCTCAACATTTGAAGATTGAGGACGAATCTCATTCTCCTTGACAGACAAACCTTTACCATTCTTACTAAGTAAGGAATGTGTACCATCCTCGGTGACTTAGTGAGAATTCAAATCCTCCCCCTCACCGAGAGGTGGTCGAAGGTATTGTTGTAACGCAGACAAATTGAGGTCCTTTTAAATTTCATCAAATGCTAGGGAACTCATCCTTAAGAAAATCCACACTGCGGGATTTTGTTTCTCGAAGAAAATATTCATGATCTCGATTGGCTCGAAGAGTTCTAATATTTCGTCCCAATTGAGTCCTACTACCGCTATAAAGTATATGAACACATCAAGTACTTAATAATGGTGAGATAGTAGGTACGTATACCTATATCATGAATATATGTAGCTCCATGACATGCTTTCATACTCATGGACCCCCATATGTCTAAAGCGAACGAACGCTAAGGGATTTGATGCCCTTAAAACCTTACAAAAAAGGATTTCCTATTGCTTTACTAGCTAGACATAACTCACATTTTGCACCTTAAGCCTAGTGAGTTGGTCTTAAAAAAAGAAGCCATTTTTAGCTAGTCTATTAACTCTATCTTGACCCTCATGGTCAAGTCAAGCATGCCTAAAACAGAGTCGAAAATGTGACAAGGATGGAAGATGTTTTTTTTCGTCCATTCCATATGATGTCTAAGACATCTAGATGAAAATTAAAGAAAACTAATCTTAGGAACAGAAGACATAGGGAAACATCGCACCCCAGGTGATCAGAGAGCATCAGGAAGAGACAACGTAGTCCCTTCAAGGAGTCTCGAATGACTTGTCCTTAATTCAAGGACATCTTTTCCATGTCGTTACCTAAAATGACAATTTGTGAATCCACCGTGTAGCGGTGAAAGTTCACAAAAATCAACTCGTTCTCGAACTATATGCTTGGTTCCTCCCGTATCTGCAATCCACTAAGGATCACAGTTCGCAACAAATGCTTGGGAGCACACATATTATCCAGGATGTGAAAGAAGGTAACTCAATCGGCTCAGGATAATCCCAAGTATAAGATCCCTAATTTCCACAGTCATAGCACTCGTACGTGCTATGTGCCTCTCTTTATTTCCCTTAGTCTTTTTCCCTTTTGCAATTCCAATCTTAGGTTTAGAACTTTATGAGGGAATGGGTCGGATGAACCTGATCCCACACATACTTAACAGTGGGGTAACTTTCAATCCCTCACTAGATTGTCATTTATGCAGTACCACAAAGTATAGCATGTTGATCAATCCATTCTCGAACAACTTTTGGTATGCTTTTAAGTTTTCTCGATACTGTTCACTAACAGTACCATCTTTGCCATCCTATGAGACCTAGAACTTAATGAGTGTCCTAACATTTCACGTTCATTCAGAAGAAACTGAATTCTCTGACATTATGTATCATAGTCAGCGCTATCAAGTTCTTTATTGGTAAACAAATTACCAACCTTATTTTAATTGCCATATCTAAAGGTATATATTCTGTAAAGTGGACATTACGCATATTTTCAAATAATAAATTATCAAAAACTCTATTATCCATGTCGTATGATCGAAAATTTCGCTAAGCTCATAATCATCTTTTACAAGCATGAATTAGAAGTTTTTATAACTTTATTTATCACAATTTTCCACAAAATAAAATTTATGGAGAACATTATGGTTAAACAAATTAATATTTCAAATATATCACAAAGATATCCAACTTTATGTAAACCAAATTTACATGAAATTATCTCATTATATGTAACTACCAATATGTCATCTAGAACTTTATCAATGACATATCAAACATGAAATTCACATTATTATATAAAACACATTTATATAATAAAACGAATATATATTGCGAAAAATATTCGAATAGTAACATGTTACAAAAGAAGTTCATAAAAAGGCCCAAATAGCATTATATAAAACACATTTATACAGTTATATATAACATGAAATTTATTCAAAAGTTACTCACAAATTATAAAACACATTTATAATTTTACGAATTTAAATTTCATCAAACCAATTCATAAAATACCGCTAAATTACATAATTAGCATATAATATGAAATGAATCCACATTCATTAATTTGGGCAAGGAAAAAGTGTTAAAATTAGCAAATTCACTACAACTCACATAGTTCGTATATATAAAACACATTTATACAATACTACTAATTGGTGATTGACATGAAACATATCCATGTAATCGAACGCAACATAATTTGTAACATGAAATATATCCAAATATTAATTGCAATTAGTTATATATAGAACAGATCCATATAACATTGAAGTTTGGATGAAACGAATTCATAGTAAAGCCCGCAAATTATACAAAACATATTTGTATAATATTGCAAATTTGATTTTCATGAAATAGATTCATAAAACAATCAAATATCCTATATATCCAAATAATCATATGAAACTTGTTCATGTAAAACTTAATGAATCATTTTTGTTAACTACAACAATGACAAAACAATTAACTGATTTATAATTGCTCATATTTTTTGGCATAAAATTATTAAATCATGAAACATATTCATGTGACAGGATATTATATAAAACATATTTATATAATGTAACTTATGAAACATATTCATTTACCGGCCAAGGGGATCTTTATATCACATAGATATTTATTGAGTTCGACTAAAACAAATTTACGTCATACACACTAATCATATATATGAAACGAATTCATATAATTTCAACCCAATTGATCGATAACAACTTACTCGGCATGAAAATTTCACGTTGATGCATATAAAACGAATTTATATGCGACATTAAACATATTAATATTTTGATAACGAAATCATGCATTTTGAATTAAAACTAATTCAAAATCTCAATTCAATGAATGAATCAACTGCATAAAACTTTATCAACTTGAACGTTATTATAATTTAATTATAAATCATGCCATAACTAATAACCTCAATAATTGAGTTAAAACCCAAAAGCAATAGGTACCAAAAAATAATTTAGCCCTTAAATAAAACTGTCTTTTAATTGAGGCCCATCCCTCTTAGCCCCCTCTGTTCGTCACTGGCATGGCCGACTCTCTCTCTCTTTCTTCGACCTCTCTGCCCGTCTTTGTCTCTCTGGCTCTCTCAGTGTCGTGGCCATGGAAATGGAGCACCAAGCTCCTTCCTTAACACCACGAGCACGGCAACTGCCACCACCGTTCTGGGTTTTCCAAAAAAAAATGTCCAAATGATGTGAAGAAAACACTACCGCCGACCCAAATTAAAATTTGCCCACGAGCCTCGATCTATGCTAGTCCGACGAGAGCCATCACCGCCCCCTTGCAGATCGGCCGAAAACCATTGTGGGGAAGGTGCCCACGTGCTAGACGCACCACTGAGGCGGTGGCGCGTGGGCTCCACGCGCTTCCTAGAATCATGTTTTCCGGCTCCGTTTTCTCAAGTTTGTGTAGATCGGCAATGAGAAGGGCTATGGGAGGAAGAAGATCGTGAAACGACCTTCGTTGGCGGCGCGTGATGGTCATGCGCCACCCCCACCACGGTGTTTTATGATGGGTATGGTTCGACTTCCGTTTTCTACCGCTTCTTCCTCCCCGTTTTTCTTTGTTTTTGGTGTTGAGCAATTGATGGATTTAGTGAAGACTACCGAGGCCTCACTAGATCCGCCACCATCATTGCCACAAAGGTATGGGTGGTGGATACAGTTTGGCAGTAGACCACCGAGGTTTTTGCTGCCGCCATCATCTCGGTGGGAAAGTTCTGTGAAGATTAGGGTTTTAGAGTCATAGGGCAGAGAGTTGTTAGGGCTAGAGTTTCGGGTTCTTCCCGTCTCCCCCCCCTTTTGTTTTCTCGTATTAGGGTAACGAATGATGCCACTAATTTGTGAATCGCATATAGCATGAACATGGTAGCATCATACTCAAGCAGCAACTAATCAAGTTTGGCATTTAAATTCAGACAAAAAAATTGCTTGTGTTACACGACCAAACTAACCAGAGAAAAAGAACGGTCTTTGGTTATTGAAGCATGCTTGGATGATAATCTATACTGAAAACATGCTTGCATATAATTGTATAATCGAACTGAAAAGTTCAGTCTTTGGCCAAAACCAATTACGTAAAGATGCTTTCGTCAATTTTATATCATAATCTGATCAATTAGAACCACTGGTTATAAAAAAAAAAAGGATCTATCTATGATTGATAACTATTGCGACACACTGATTTCACAAAGCATATACATCCACGACTATGAATAAAAAAATTCTAGCTTTTGTTGATTCTTGACAAAGCAATGATATGAGCATGCTGGTAGAGTATTAGCTAGGGTTGCATAATTACAAAAGTTAAGCAATTAAACATATAAGCTAGCATGCTTTCAATAACTCAGGTTTAACAAATTTATCAACCTATCAATCGGGACTAATCCGAACAGTTTAGGTTCTGATACCACTGTTGGAAGAAATAGGACTAACCTGGATGCGGAAGTATACTGTCGGTAATACTCCACGCGTATAAAGAATACCAATCTCGCCAATAATAATACCCAGCGGCTACTAGAGTCGCTTTATTGTGCCACGCCTTAAACCCGAGAACTCAATAGATGGTGTTCTAGTTGTGAGAGAGAAAACAAGAGAATATGAGTGATTTCTATTGTTTGTCTTGTGAGTTGACCCCCTAATCCCCCTTATATAGGTTAGGGGTACAGTTAGGGTTGTTGTACTAGGCAACATGTGTGGCCGTCAGGCCTGGTATTATTAGGCCTGACCTACAGTTCCCTTTGTGAAAATTTCCAAATACTCATGCTTTATATAGCGTTATGCCTATTTGGAATCCAAGTAAGGCCTTCTACCCTATATTTTGGCCCCTGAACATTTCCCTCCAAAGCTTGTCTTTCACATGAACTGTTTGGAGTTCAAGATGATTACTTTGATGCTTTTTTAGGATTTGGATTGCTAGGAAAAATATATTTGATGGTGAAAATGCTGTTCACGGTGATGGTTTTAATATATAGATGATGTTGATGGTATTATGATGATGACGATGTTGATGTTGATGGTATGATGATGATGATGATGATGATGATGATGTTGTTATAAGGAGAATATAATAAATGTGAATTGAATTATTGAGAAAGGAATAGATGAGAGAGTAATAAATTCTGATGGTCAAGCTTTGTCTTAATTAATCATGCATTCAAAGAAGACTAGCTACATTGTTGCTATACTTGTAGGTGCTGGTGAAAGATGGTCTTTGGACTCTAACTAATCAATTGCTTCATAATATATTAAGCTTATTTCTCTGATGTTGTGATTTTTACATGATAATAACTATCGAATGGCTTCCAACTAAATAGCAAAATCAAGGGATAGGAACTTGAGAAAGAAAGTATGCTGAGATGCTAGAAAGGGCACCCTTTGATGAAAGGTAGGTACCCCAGGCCCCCTTGAAAAAGGAAGTTACAAAGCCTAGATGAAAGTCCTATTTCAAACATCTCAATCATTGCTTCCCAAATGGACTTCTCCTCAAGCTTTACACCTGCAGGAAGCCTAAGTAGCATGATAACAAAGGGAGAATAGGTGAAACAAAGTGTGACAGGACATCTTTGTCGAGAAGAATAAAATGTTAACATCATCTGGTTTCATGGGTTGTAACTTGGAAGTTCAAATGAGGCTCAGAATGATGAAATAAGATACATGGAAATTGAACTACAAGGCAACAAGAGGTAGATGCCTCACCCCTAAATATGCCTCCGGGGCCCCCCCCCCCCACTCAAATACAACGTATATAATTATGCTTCATAATTACCTAGATGTTGCATGCTTAAAAGAGAGTTGCTAATGCGAACTTTTAACTTGTAATTGTGACTCTACCTAGGATCGAGTCTCAATCATTTATTTTCTAACATCAATGACATGTGGCATAAATCTCTTTATGCAAGTCGCTTTGCCGTGTTTGGTGAAGCGTCCAATATTGTGGAAGCGTGCTTATAAGGAATTCAAGTAGCAAATCGTGGTTGCCATGGGTATGAATTTTTAAAAGTGATTCATTGAGCATTTGTTTGTGCATATATATATATATATATATATATATATATATATATATATATATATATATATATAT
>JACYFF010010365.1:29472135-29496453 GCA_017589665.1 Selenicereus undatus | reverse complement strand
TATATATATATATATATATATATATATATATATATATATATATATATTAATAGCATCATACATACCAAAGGTTGCAATAGAAGTAAATAATAAAATATACTAAATAATTTACTCAAAAAATAATAATAAATTGAACATATAAATGTGAATGGTCGTCATGGTTGATGTTGTGGCTGGTTTTCATTTGTGACGGTTACATGGAACCTAATGAACGATGAAAATGAGGGAAAAAGCCGTTTGGTCAATTTTGCAACCATTCGAATGTGGTTGTTTCTTACGCGTTGAACACCTTTGTATCCTTCAGCGATATGTGGTTTTGGAAGATTTAAAACCATGTAGTAGGTGTAAATGTAACTGCCTATGGTATTCCCTTTTTTCAGTTGTACGTTATAACAATGCAATTGTCAGGACCTCTTTTGTCCCAAAATCCTAGTCGTAACTCTTGTCGTCCACTGCCTACCTTCGGAGGAGCATTAGACATTGCTTCTCAAGTAGCAACGGAGCCACTGGCTAAGAGATCACTGCAAGTGCTGGTGGCTGCTATTTTTTGTGTTAGGATCCAAGGCTTCACTGTACCTCGGCCGTACGGCACCTAGCTCTGGAAGTATGTTATTTGATATCATATCAATTAGACTTTGGTCATCTACTGCGGTGAATCTTTTTTTCCCCTCTTTTCAATTACACTTGCTATGTGATTCTTTATGTTCTTAGCCATTGTTTTTCATTCAAGTAGTCCACATTTATGATTCTTTCTCTGTCTTCATTGTTTGTTAATTTCTATGGTGAAACTCTTAACTATGAATTTCTATAGTGATGTCTGATATTATGCCTAACTAAATGATCTTGCTCCTTTTGTAGGTAATGAGCAAGCTGTTGTCAACCTTCCAAGGGGCTTGGATCAGAACCTTAGTTTAAAAAAGCCCGCTTGAGGCACGCCTAGGTGCGCCTCGGCGTGAGGCTACCGGGTCAGTGCCTCGAAGGAGATGAGGTGTGCCTCACGGATGCGAGACTATATCTTCCCCCTTTTCTTCTTTTTCTTAGCCTTGCCTTTACCTTTTTCCTTCTTTTCATTCCTTGTGAGCTAAAAGGTGAGCTAAACTTGTACCGTAAGTACATCTATTGGGGAACTATGATGATAGGATAACATATCTTAAGGTTATTTGTTATGTTAGTAGTCATATTGATGTCTAATCACATTTTATTTATGCAACTTATTTCTGCAAAATATGCTTTGTGAAACATGAAATACTTTTTAAAACTTTTGCATAGAAGTGCGCTTCGCATCCATGCTGCGTGTGCCTTCGCCTCGCACCTTGCGCCTCACTTTGTGACCCTATGTGCCTCAATGCGCCTACGCTTTTTAAAACTAAGATCAGAACCAACACTTGTCTGATATCAATGAGAATGGTGCAGTTGTTACTAATGACGTCTCTGCTGGGCAGTGGACAGGTAATACTGGAGTAACTGCACGTTTTAAAAGCCATTAGATAGACTAAATTTGCTAACTAATATAGAATATGAACCTTTGTGTTCTAGTTCTATTTATGCTCAATTCAATTTAGAAATGAATTTTTTAATACATCTATTAGCCATGTTTTTTGGAAGCAAAGATTGAAACTGGAAATAAGTTACAGCACATGATCTTGGTTGCTCGGATATTGTAGAGGATATATTTGTGGACATAGTATCATTGCCGATGTGAACTCCATATGACCAACCTTATATAAGAGGGCGAGACTCTTATACCTTTTTCCACCCTTCTGCCCTATTACCCATACTTGCTCATATTTTAACTCATTTTCCGAAAGCGTTTTGTTATTAGTTTCTCAGTTTCTTCCAAGCTCTGTGATTGCAAGGCATGTCTCTTTATTGGTTTTGTTCTTTTTTATCTGAGCAGATATGGTATAAAATTATAAATCTCAAAATTTAGTAGATCTTGGACGTCATTTCTTGAAATTTTAAGATCTGAAAGCCATAGATGATGAAAAATAGAAAGCCATCAAATTATAGTATCATAGCAGATGAGCAGAACAAAGCTGTTAAATGTTGTTGTCCTCAGGTGAAGAACTGTCGCTATCTTCTTTATTGCACGCAAGATTTGTGTAACCAGTCATCTTCACCAAATCCAGTCCATTCGGGGAGTGCCATAATTAACATGCTTTAAGTTAATGTGTTCCTTTCCCACATAACACTCCCGAGTCGCAACGATTATTCCAATGTATACAACTTCGATTTTGATGAAATTAAAGTTTTGCACTTTTTCTTCAGTTTCAATTCACTTAAAAATGGTCTGATATCCATCTTCATCAATACTATATGTAAATACAAAATCAATAAGCTGAGCTAAGTATTTAGTTATGTACAAGCAATGACTAGGAGAAGATGGATAGAGTGACTACATCTTTTCTTTTATAAGATTTTACGTTAGGCTTGTCATATGTCCTTAATGGCAGCTTCAGTGCAATGTTATAAAGGATCCTGATGTTTAACTATATGAAACTGATCGATGTCAGCATTTACATGACATCTGGTTAGATGTAATGTAATGGAAATATAACACAATCATGATTGCATAATTTGTGGTAATCATGGTTTATGATTACTGGTAACTGTGTGATTACAATACTCTTGTACAACCAAACATGCTAATGGAAATGCCATTACAATTTGATTGCATTACAAGGTTGATTATCCAACCAAACAAAACACTAGTATCTTCCCATTCTAGATTATCTTTTTGGAGGAACTGAGTCTAAAGCCACCCACAAGTGCATTAATGCATTATGCATGAGTCGTAGCAATTGCTAAGACTGGAGCTCATGTCATCTAATGTAGATTTTTTAAAAATAGAAAAACAAAAGTGTATACATACATATATACTACGTCTAATACATAAAATTTATCAGATATTGGAAACTGGAGAAGATAAGGGAACCTTATTAAATATGTGTGGCCCATTGATATCTTCCCTTTTAGACAGTTACGAAATAGATTAGCCACTTTAATAAGATGGTTATCCCTATTTTAAGATAGGTTTATAAGGGGCTCAACAACTATTAAGGTATCTCCAATGGGAAAATTTTGACAAGTTTTACCGGAGAAGGAAGTACCTTTTTCATGAAGTTTTAGTGAATGATGAAGCCTGTGAAGCTAATAGGCAATGCATACAATGATAAGGAAGTAGGTAATAACTCCGCAGGTACCAAAAATTATGCAATCCTCAGAATGTATAGATGCAAAATGCAAACACAATAAAGTGGTTGAACCTAATTAGTCACCTTGTATGTTGGATGCAAAGGCAAAAAATCCACCGTTAGCAATTATCTTGCCTATAGAGTTACCAATTCTTGCACCACAAAAAGTCCTTACATATCAAACAGATTTTTAAACCAAGAACCCAACTAGAATAATGATGTAATTTCTACATAACTATTGCCCCCATGCCAATATTCTCTTTAAGATAGATGACTCGGGTCATTTCCTGACCTGTGCTGCAGTTCTTAAAGTCTTCTGTCAAGAATCTCCTTAGTTCTTTTCCCTCCTTTTCTAATATGTACTACAGTAGAAAAAGATGACTGCTAGTAAGCTCATGCTGAATTTCTCTTTTACCATGCTCCAATCCCATTCGCTTTTCTTGTTTCCTACTTGTTGACTTTCATCATACAAGCAAAGTAATTTCTCCTGCATAAGTTTGAAGACTGACATGGAAAACAATCGCATGTAAACTCAACTGCTTTAGACTAACAGAGAAGAGAGCACAGGTTCGATTGGTGGCTTTCCTGTGTCATGGTCTCTAGCAGAAGTCATCTTTGCATGCTAATTGACCGTACATCTTTTCCTTTGCTGGCCTTCTAAGTTTGTGACGCACTGGAGTCCTGAAGTGAAGATAAAGTCTCCTATTTTCTGTTTTCAGCAAATCTGTCACCGGTGTTTGGTAGCATGAGAAAATAGTTCCCTGCTTTCCTAAGTTTTCTTGGCTATCAACAGCATTGTTTCATGTGCGACATGTTGTAATCACAAATTACAAAGATTGAATTTTTATAGATTCAATTGAGTTACAATCTCTATAGATACAAACTCCTCTGATTCTTTCTCTCAAGGATGAATTTTCCAACCCTTGAAACAAAGGGGGTGGGGATCTATTTATAGGGAAACCCCTCCTCCCAAGTCAGGTTATGGGTTTTGACCTAGGTTTTGGGCTTTTCAATCAGGCCTTATCCTAGCCTACCTGACTTTCATTTGTTTGACTTTGACTTTGGAGTCTTCCGGGCTTGAACCGAGCATTGACTTGGAAGTCGCCTCGAGCTCTAACCGGACGTTGACTTGAGAGTCGTCTTTGATGTTTGACTTGTGAGTCGATGTTGACTTTGACCTTTGACCTTTGACTTTGATTTTGACTTTTGACCGCGCCATCACTTGAACGTCATTCGGTTTTTTTTAGGTCGTGGCTTGACTTGGTAGTCGTCCTAAGTCTCGGTTTGGGCTTTGACTCGAATTTTAACTGGACCCAGACTTGGTAATCAGCTGGGCTTCATTTTGGGTTTGATCTGCAAATCTTTGGGCTTGATTAAATTAATTAAAAGGGTTGGCCCAATTAATTAATTAAATTTAATTTTGGTACGGTACGAACAAAATTTGAGTGCCTACACATGTCAAACGGTGCATTAGGTAAGGAGAGATAATACTCGGTCTTTCATAGCATGTCATTTGCATGAAATAGAACCCAAAATTTGTTTGTAAATGGAAGTACATTCGATGAACTCAGATTTAACATGTCCAATCCCGAGTCACTAAGTACTTTTTCGGTTCCAAAACCTGGCCTGAGTCTGCAAGCTAAAGATGACACCATTGATTAGTTGAACTCCACCTCGAATACATGATGAGAATTTGTATTCCCTATATGGTCGCTCAGCCACTATTTTATGAACTACTGGCTTACATTGCACCACTAGTTTTAAACCCTAGTGCTAGGAAATCTTGTTAGAGAATATGTTGCTTATTGAGACAGTTTTGATCTGATGTTACAAGTTTCTAAGCATATTGCAAATTAGCAATACTAGTTTCATGTTAAAAACAGCTAGTTGAACTGGTTTGCTTGGATGAGACCATCTTCCTCGAGAGATATAGCAAGACAAATGCTTTAGGCATGACATTTATAAGTTTATTAGGTGAATACAATTCATTTCTGAAGGGATTCAAATGTGGTGTCAGTCGAGGTAGTGGTAATAACCTGGCAAATGGGTCATTCGGTTCGGGTACGGGTCGGTTTAAGTTCGGGTTGGGTGAAACAGTTGGTACCAAGATTTTCCAATTACAAAGAAATCTGTGTGTAATATCTCAGGGTCATCTATCTGTGATTGAATATTTTACACAGATAAAGAAGCTATGGGATGCATATAATAGTCTAATTTCTTTACCTTGTTGCACTACTAGTGGTCAGTCTTGTGTGAGTCTTCTTGCTGCAAAGAAATTGATTCAAGATCAGCAACTTATGCAATTTTTAGTTGGCTTACATGAGGATTATAAGTATGTAAGAGGAAACATCTTGATGATTAAGCCTTTGCCTAGTCTTGATCAAGTCTATCAGATTGTTTTGCAAGAAGAGAAGCAAAGATCTCTGTCAAATTCTGCTCCTATAAACAGTAATTCTGCAGCCTTTATGTATGGAGATTCACAGTTGGCAATGGCAGTCCAACAAAGAATTTCCAACCAAGGGCCTTATAGGTCTAATTTTTAGACCAATTTTCAATCAAATCCTGGATATACACAGCCTAATTTTCAGCAGTCCATGCAAACAAATGGTGGAAACTATAGAATGAATCAAAGAACTGACAACAAGAGGACTTATTACTGTGATCATTGCAAGGTCCCTGGTCATTCAACTCAGAGATGCTACAAGTGTTAAGCTTGTCGAGAGCTACAAATTTAACCACTACTTCAGTTATTAAATACTTTTTATAGCATAGGGAAGTAGCGATCGATCCACGAGGAAACATTGTTGTAAAAGGCTAGCTTAATCCTAAATGATTTTACTAATCCAATTTATTAAGTCTAATCTTAATAATTCTAAAATAATTAAAATCTAATGAATAAAAATCTAGAAAACTACCCAATGATGCTCCTAAATATTCTAGATCATATTCTAGAAATACAATATTAAAAAGAATCCCTAAATAATTTACAAAAATAAAAACAGAATACTAACTAAAATTCTAACTAAAAATCAAAACAGCAAATAATAATTAGAAAATAAATATTAAAAATTGCAAACAGTAACCTAAAATATTATAAGCTTATAAATCTTCAATTGTATCTAGATAATTTCGGCAAAATCGAATAAGAAAATTACCACAGAATATCAATGTAGAATATTAAATACGAGATTAGAAATAAAATAATCTGCATAAATATAAATACAAAAATAATTAAGAAAATTACCCTAATTCTATGACACAGTTATTTGGACTTAACAATACCTAATAAATGTGACTTAATAATTAAAATAGAAATTTCCAGAATTAATAACCTAAAAACTTAGACATATTAATTTCACAAATAATTCTAAAAAATTATCAAATATCTTCCAAAAATTACGAAATTAAATATGGGAAGACTAGGACACTCTATAAACTCCAGGAATTGATAAAAATTGAAAAAGAACAAAAATAACTATTTTTAGTCTAATTTCTAACAAACTGGTAATTAAATACTAAAACTGAATATAAATCAATCTAAAATTATAACTACTCCGAAAATCAAAATATATACTATCTAAAATTACCTAGACACTCCTAAAAGACTATACTTTGGGGGGGGGGGGCTCGATTGAAATTATATTGAAGCTAAAAAAATAGAACAAAAGTTAACAAACTAATCAAATTAACTTGATGCAACAAATAATGATCAAAAGCTGTCAAATTTATGAAGGATACTTAGTAGAATCTTAATCCACCATGCAAATTAATATTTATCATCAACACACAGGTTAATTTCATTCATGAGTTAAACTGTAGAAGATATCCACCAGCGGTTCTTTCCCGTTTTCCATTAGATTCTAGTTTACTTAGGTTCATGCCTAATATAAACCCTACTAATTTGATAATCTTTACACCAGCGCAAAAATTTAACTAAACTAAAGCATTAAGAATTAGAAAAACATCATTTAATACTTTGTAACCAATTTACCAACAAATCAATTTAACAAAGATCTAAAGCAATTACCTAATTAAAAGATATGGGTTTGAGCCATCCATGATTAATTAGGGTGATACCTAAGCCTAAAAGACTATAACTTTTACGTATTATAGTCTTCTAAACTATCAATCAAAATTGTATTTAATGAAGTAGCATGCATTCTAATCGATTTAACACAAATTCATAAACGATAAACACTAATCACTAAAGAATCATGAATATAAATCAACTAGGCATTAAAGCATAAAACTTGTTTCAAAATAGTAAATTTAGCATGGCTTCAAGAAGATTATACTAAGCAAAAAAAAAAATTACTCACTCATATTAAAAATAAAATCACAAAATTCACCCACATAATTCATGTTTAACAATACACTAAACAACTAAAAAATAAAAGCTATTAAAAACTATTTTTTTTTTAAGATGATGCTCACGGTGATAAAGATGATAGTGTATGATGATGATGTAAGAAGATGATGATGGGTGATTATGAAGAAGGGCATGCGTGAGATGGTGCTGAGGCGAGCGGTGAGATGAGACGGTGATGAGGACTGGGGGTGGGATGAAGGGTGATGCTGTGAGGAATTATTATGACCGTGGATGTTGGAGAAGGGTTGAGGGTTGAAGTTTGAAGATAGGGTTGTCGTGAAGATAGAGCTAGGCGTGGATGGCTGCTGTTTTTTTTCTTGGTGTTAGACGGGGCTAAGGCGTGAGTTGTATTATATGGTGAGGGTGATTAGGGTTAGTAAATATCCTTCTTCCTTTCTTCCTTAGACTTCTTCTCCCTCAAGACTTCTAGCTCTTCTCCAACTCTTGAAACCCTAGCCCAATTAAATAATTATGAAAATAATATTCTCCATAATTATTATTTTTGGATCTTCTTTATAACCGAGTGTGTAAAACCCGAGCTTTTACGTCTTCTCTTCTCCTCTTTATTAAATTAATACTAACCCTGAAAAATATATAAAACAAAACAAATTAGACGAAATAATATATATGATATAATCAAAATAATTATAAAAATAATGCATGATTTTTGGCTTAACAAATTCCCACACACTTAAACTTTGGACGTCCTCGTGCAAAGAAATCTTAGACTCGACCTAAAAACTTACCCTCTTTCTTGCCTATAAAGACATGCATAACTATGATATTTATACTGGGCATTGGCTTGTTTTAGAAAAACAGTGTTGCTGAATTAATTAGTTTTTCCTTCAATAAGTGAATACCTACTAAACATCCTACTATCCTTAGAGAGTTTATTTATCAACCTCACAACACTTCTATAATGATATAACATGATCAATAATTATCCATCTCTTTTTGATTATGCATACACCAATCAAGAGGTCGAAAAAGAATTCAAGATAGAAAATTTAGGCATGGACTGGCTATAGAGACAATTGAACTAGGTAGAATAACTTCATTAAATTGATTCCTAAACTTGCGTTGTATTTATTTTCCTCTTCTTCTTCTGTTCAGACTCTACTTGCGCATATATTCGAGGCCCATACAGGGTTTTAGAAATTAAACACTCCCTGTCTCACACTCACCCGAATAGAGGTGCTGGAGCAAACATTTTATTAACATCATTACTTTTATTTATTTTAATGGTTCACTAGTATGGGAAGCAAGCTTTCCAGTGGCAGTGTTGCCTCGAAGGGTAACACCTAGTAGCGTATGCCTCAAAGGGGTACTTATCATTTCCAACTTTGACTCTAAAAAATAGACAAGTAAAATCACAATTTTAATGAATTATTCAACTAATTCAATAGTTAAAGAGATGGGCCAGGTCATTTTATTGCCTCTGAATCGGATATATTACATGACTAAATAAGATGGATAATCAAGAGAGTTACTTATTAAAAAGATGTATGAGAATCAACCCAAACTTCTCTAAAAGGATAACTATCATGCTTAGAAGTCTTCACTTATAAAAGAATAAACTACAAAATAGCTAATGAAACAATTTTTTTTCTAAATAAGCAAGCCTAGCATAAACTCATATCATGCATTATTTATAAGAAAAGAATTTTTTATTTTTTTCAATTTTCTACTTTTTTTTTCAAGAATAAATACTACGAAAATTAAATGCAGAATGCACCTCCACCACATTTAATTCATGCATTGTCCCTAATACATGCAAAAAGAAAGAAATAATGAAAATAAAAGCAAAATTAAATGGGTACTTCCCTAAAAACGTTGGGTTGCCTCTCAACCAGCGCCTTTGTTTATAGTCGTTGGCTCGGCTTCATGAAGCTCCTGGATCCTCTAGTTGGATCTCTTCCAGTAAATCATCATTAATCTGGTAAGGGACTTTTTGAAACTCAGCATGATCAAGACTCTTAGTAAGCACAGTCAAAAATTCATCCTCATTGGATAAGTCATAAATATGTTTAGGCAATTCAGTAGTAACATCAAGTGCATACACGTAACTCATATCAGTAGAGAATCTCATGGCATCAAAAATATTAAATTTAATCACTTCACCATCAAATTTCATGGTTAATGTTCCTTCATGCACATCAATTTTAGTTCTAGCTGTTTTCAAAAATGGCCTGCCAAGCAAGATGGGAATATCATGACATGGATCACCCATGTTCATCACATAAAAATCAGCAGGAAACACAAGTTCATTCACTTGGACTAAGACGTCCTCTAACACTCCATCTGGGTAAATACTGCTCGTATCAGCTAACTGAAGTACTACACTATTTTTCTTTAACTCTCCTAAGTTCAGTTTGTCATAAACAGACCTAGGCATAACATTAATGGACGCACCCAAATCAAGCATAGCCTTATCAAAGTAAAAATTTCCTATCTTACAAGGAACAGAGAACACACCTGGGTCTTTGTACTTAGGGGGGAGTTTCCTTTGAAAAGCTGCAGATACATTATCCCCCACACTTACCTTTTCATTCCCTACTAGCTTTCTTATAGTAGTACACAATTCTTTCAAAAACTTAGCACAACGAGGCACCTATTTAATGGCATCAAGGAGAGGTATGTTGATCTCTACCTTCCTAAATGTCTCTAAGATCTCTTGGTTAGTCTCATTCACCTTCGAAGTAGGGTTTCTAAATATACTAGGAAATGGTGGAATTGGCTTATAAGGTTCTCTTTTCTTATCTCCTATTTCTTTAGTAGTTTGATGAGAATTTGTATCTAACTTTGGTTCAGTCCACTTGACCTCTAACTCAGGTTCTAATTCTCTACTCTTCCTAGGCTCTTGTAACTATTTTCCATTCCTAAGTGTTATGGCACTAACATTCTCCTTAGGGTTAGGGTAAGGTTGAGATGGTAACCTATTTTGCATTTAAGCCTGCAAGTTGCTAACTATGATATCAGTTGCAGCCTGTCTCTCTTGAACTTGCTCAAGAGCTGTTTCCATACTCTGGAACTTATCATCCATCTTCTTAAGGACTTGTTCTAGTAGGAAGTTATTCCTATTTTGATTAGAAGATTTACGAGATGTTTGGTCAAAACCAGGTAGATTGGCTTGAGGGCCATACCTAAGATTAGGGTGGTCTCTCCATCATTCATTATAGGTGTTAGAATAGGGATCATACCTCCTTTGACCTTAGTTAGAATAGACAACATTAATATTACCTTCTTGAAGTGTAGGATATACATCAGTAGGATGTCCCTCTATACAACAAATGCCACATAGAACTGCTTTTTGTACTCCCCCAGTGATAATCTTATTTAACATAGCAGTAATATAAGATAACTGATTCTCTACAGATGAGCTAGAACCAATCTCATTAACCCTTTTAACTTGTGACTCCCTAGCACCAAACTGCTGAGTATTTTAGGCCATTAGATTAAATAAATTTCTAGCCTCTGCTGCCGTTTTATTAACTAGAGCCCCCCCACTAGCAGCATCAACCATATTATGGTCCATAGGAAGTAAACCCTCATAAAAATATTGTATCAATAGTTGTTCAGTTATTTGATGTTGGGGACAACTAGCACACAATTTATTAAATCTTTCCCAATACTCACAAAAAGTTTCCCCATTCATTTGTTTGATTCCACATATGTCTTTCCTAACAGATCCAATACGGGATGCAGGAAAAAACTTTTCTAAAAATAATTTATGCAATGCAGTCCATGTAGAGAAAGATCCATCAGGCATATAATACAAGCAATCCTTAGCATTTCCAAGCAAAGAAAAGGGAAAGACCCTTAGTCTAATTTGGTCATCAGGAATTCCTTCAGGCAACATAGCAGAGTAGGTAATAAGGAATTCACTAATGTGTCTATAGGGATTCTCTCCAGTCAATCCATGAAACTTAGGTAATAAATTAATAAATCCTGAGTTTAATTTCAAAGGCTTATATAAAACAGCATAGGTAATGGACATTGATTGAGTTTCTAAGTTAGGAGCAGCAAGTTCTCGAACAGTAGACATTCTTACCTCTTTATTCCTAAAACTTACTGGGTTAGACTGACTCTCTTTGTTTTCAGCTTTCAATGGTGGCTCCTTGTCCTCTCCAATTTCCTTACCACTCCTTAATTTCATACACCATGGGCAATCTACAAAAATTAAAATAAAAACAAAACAATAAAAGTAGTAAAATTAAATAGAAGTAAACTAGCAATTTAATTTTCTTTCCCCGACAACGGCGCCAAAATTTATTAAGTTTGTTGAGAGCTATAAATTTAACCATTACTTCAGTTATTAAATACTTTTTATAGCATAGGAAATTAGGAATCGATCCACGAGGAAGGATTGCTGTAAAAGGCTAGCTTAATCCTAAATGATTTTAGTAATCAAATTTATTAAGTCTAATCTTAATAATTCTAAAATAATTAAAATATAATGAATAAAAATCTAGAAAAATACCGAATAATGATCCTAAATATTCTAGAAATAAAATAGTAAAAGGATTCCCTAAATAATTTAGAAAAATAAAAACAGAATAGTAACTGAAATTCTAATTAAAAATCAAACAGCAAATAATAATCAGAAAATAAATATTAAAAATTACAGACAGTAACCTAAAATATTATAAGCTTATAACTCTTCAATTGTATCCAGATAATTTCAGTAAAATTAAATCAGAAAATTACCACAGAATATCAATGCAGAATATTAAATATGAGATTAGAAATAAAATAATCTGCATAAATATAAATACAAAAATAATTAAGAAAATTACCCTAATTCTAGGACACAGTTTTCTGGACTTAACAATACCTAATAAACATGAATTAATAATTAAAATTGAAATTTTCAGAATTAATAACCTAAAAACCGGCACATATCAATTTCACAAAATAATTCTGAAAAATTATCAAATATCTTCTAAAAATTACGAAATTAAATATGGGAAGACTAGGACACCCTATAAACTCTAGGAACTGATAAAAATCGAAAAAAACCAAAAATAACTTTTTTTAGTCTAATTTCTAACAAACCGGTAATTAAATACTAAAACTGAATATAAATCAATCTAAAATTATAAATACTCCAAAAATCAAAATCTATACTATCTAAAATTACCTAGACACTCCTAAAATACTATAATTTTTGGGTGAGGGGTCGATTGAAATTATATTGAAGCTAAAAAAATACAACAAAAGTTAACAAACTAATCAAATTAACTCAACGCAACGATTAATGATCAAAAGCTGTCAAATTTATGAAGGATACTTAGTATAATCTTAATCCACCATGCAAATTAATATTTATCATCAACACACTGGTTAATTTCATTCATGAGTTAAACTATAGAAGATATCCACCAACGGTTCTTCCCCGTTTTTCCTTAGATTCTAGTTTACTTAGGTTCAACCCTAATATAAACCCTACTAATTTGATAATCTTTACACAAGCGCAAAAATTTAACCAAACTAGAGCATTAAGAATTAGAAAAACATCATTTAATACTTTGTAACTAATTTACCAGCAAATCGATTTAACAAATATCTAAAGCAATTACCTAATTACAAGAGATGGGTTTGAGCCATCCATGATTAATTAGGGTGATACCTAAGCCTAAAAGACTATAACGTTTACGTATTATAGTCTTCTAAACTATCAATCGAAATTGAATTTAATGAAGTAGCATGCATTCTAATCGATTTAACACAAATTCATAAACGATAAGCACTAATCGCTAAAGAATCATGAATATAAATCAACTAGGCATTAAAGCATAAAACTTGTTTCAAAATATTAAATTTAGCATGGCTTCAAGAAGATTATACTAAGCAAAAAAAAAATTACTCACTCATATTAAAAATAAAATCACAAAATTCACCCACATAATTCATGTTTAACAATAAACTAAACAACTAAAAAATAAAAACTAGCAAAAACTATTTTTTTTAAGATGATGCTCACGGTGATGAAGATGATAGTGTATGATGATGATGTAAGAAGATGATGATGGGTGATTATGAAGAAGGGCAGGCGTGAGATGGTGTTGAGGCGAGCGGTGAGATGAGACGATGATGAGGAGTGGGGGTGGGATGAAGGGTGATGCTGTGAGGAATTATTATGACCGTGGCTATTGGAGAAGGGTTGAGGGTTGAAGTTTGAAGATAGGGTTGTCGTGAAGATAGAGCTAGGCGTGGATGGTTGCTGTTTTTTTTCTTGGTGTTAGGCGGGGCTAAGGCGTGAGTTGTATTATATGGTGAGGGTGATTAGGGTTAGTAAATATCCTTCTTCCTTTCTTCCTTAGACTTCTTCTCCCTCAAGACTTCTAGCTCTTCTCCAACTCTTGAAACCCTAGCCCAATTAAATAATTATGAAAATAATATTCTGTACAATTATTATTTTTGGATCGTCTTTATAATTGAGTGTGTAAAACCCGAGCTTCTACGTCTTCTCTTTTCCTCTTTATTAAATTAATACTAACCCTGACAAATATATAAAACAAAACAAATTAGACGAAATAATATATAATATAATCAAAATAATTATAAAAATAGTGCATAATTTTTTACTTAACAACAAGTTACATGGATATCCTCCTGGGCATAAATTTTATAGAGGAAAGAGATTTGCAGCCATTGCTCAGAAAGATAACAACCATGATGCTCATACACAGAGCCCTGCTTTAACTGCTGAACAGTATGATCAATTGATACAACTTCTGCATAAACATTCTTCAGATGGAGACAAGCCTAATGAAGGAGGTAGTGTAGTTGGCTTCTTTGCAGGCAATGTAGGTAATATTTACTGTTTTCTTACTAAATCTGATAATGGCAGTATTTGGATTGTAGATAGTGGTGCTAGTGATCATGTCACATATGATTTATCCTTGCTGCATAACATCAAGAAGTTATCTATGTCTTATTTCATTACTATGCCTAATGGAAAACAAGCATCCATAACTCATTCAGGATCTATGCACTTAAGGAATGGCATAGAACTTCATAATGTTTTATACATACCAACTTTTAAGTTTAACTTGTTATCTGTCAGCAAATTAGTTACATAACTTTCAGCAAGTGTAACTTTTACACCTAGTTCTTGTGTGCTCAGGGCCCTATAATACAGAAGGAAATCATCCTTGGTAAGGAGAGTAAAGGTCTCTACCTACTACATAAAGAATCTGAAGCTCAGCAAAGCAGTTTGGTAGTACCTGGTCTAGGAAAATCAAGTCCCTCTTCTATCGCTTGCCTAACTAGTTATGAGCTTTGGCATCATAGACTAGGACATTTACCTTTTGAACAACTTAAGAGTATAGTTCCACTTTCTTGTAATGACAGAAAACATGGAGTATGTCAAATTTGCCCTATAGCCAAATTACATAGACAACCTTTCCCCTTGAGTATGAATAAAGCTAAGAATTGTTTTGAGATATTACGTATTGATATTTGGGGTCCCTGCCCTTATAAAACCTATGATGGATTTTCATATTTTCTAACAATTGTAGATGATAAATCTAGAGCTACATGGGTACATTTAATGGCAACCAAGAGCTCTGCTTTCCCTTTAGTCAAAGCCTTTGTGGTTTATGCTGCAAAACAGTATGATGCAAATGTTAAGATAATCAGAACAGATAATGGAATGGAGTTTAAGGACTCTGAGGCACTAGAATTTTACAAAACCAGAGGACTTGTGCACCAAACTACATGTGTTGATACACCACAGCAGAATGGCATTGTTGAAAGAAAACATCAACATTTACTCGAAGTAGTAAGAGCTTTAATTTTTCAATCAAATGTTCCAAATAGGTTTTGGGGGGATGCTCTTTTAACAGCAGTATATTTGATTAACAGAATGCCCTCATATGTTCTCAATAACCTAACCCCTTTTGAACTTCTGTACAATTCTAAACCTAATTACCTCCACTTAAGATCTTTTGGTTGTTTATGTTATGCTGCAATTTTGAAAAGGCATAGAAACAAACTATAGTCTTAAGCCAACCCTTGTATCTTCATAGGGTATCCATTCAGCCAGAAGGCTTACAAGTTGTATGATCTTAAAGAAAAGAAAGTAATTGTTTCAAGGGATGTTGTGTTTCATGAAAAAATATTTCCCTATCATTCCATGCCTCATACTTCAGACATACCCTTACCCACAGTATGTGATTACATACCTGATACAACTTTCAACAATTAGCTTAATGTTTCTACCTCTTGCATCAGTGATCCTATCCCATCTCCATCTGTTATTACTAACAGTTCTGAGCATGCTTCTGAAAATACTTTTACTAATGCTCCTAAAGCTTCAACTAGTCATCCTGAGATAATTTCAAACTCCTCAACTCTTCCTCCTTCCCTTAGGAGGTCTACAAGATCTCACAAACCACTTTCTCATTTATAAGATTTTTTTTCTGTGGTATGGTTCAAATTAATGACTTTTCTGCAGAGTTTCATGCTTTACATGCTCAGCTTGAACAGTATACAGAACCTAAAAGCTACGAAGAGGCTGCAAAGAAGTCTGAATGGATTTAGGCAATGCAAAATGAAATTGAGGCTCTAAACAATAACAACAGATGGGATCTAGTCGATCTCCCAGCTGGAAAAAGGGCCATTAGTAGCAAATGGGTTTACAAGGTTAAGCTCAAATCTGATGGCACCTTAGAAAGGTATAAAGCAAGGCTGGTTATAAGGGGATTCACACAACAGTATGGGGTTGATTATCAAGACGTCTTTTCCCCTGTGGTGAAAATGTCTACAACAAGAAGTGTAATTGCATTGGCAGCTTCAAAACAGTGGCATCTCTTTCAGTTAGATGTTAATATTGCCTTTCTTCATGGGGATGTAGATGAAGAAGTTTACATGGAGGTTCCAAAAGGCATCCCAAATCCCAACAACAAGGTTTATAGGCTGAGAAAGTCACTATATGGCCTTAAACAGGCTAGTAGGCAGTGGTTTTCAAAGCTAAGTCACACTCTAATATCTTTGGGATACCAACAATCTAAGTATAATTACTCATTGTTTATTAACAAATCTTCTACCAACCTAACTATTGTTGCAGTTTATGTTGATGATATAATGATTATAGGCTCAGATTCTACTGAAATTACTCATCTCAAACAGCATTTGGATGCACTATTTGGCATTAAAGATCTTGGCTCTCTACACTACTTCCTTGGTTTAGAAGTAACTCATACCTCCAAAGGCATCATTCTGTCTCAAAAGAAATTTACCACATAACTGCTAAAAGAGTGTGGACCCTTCCATAAACAACAGCCTCCACTCCATTACCTTTAACCTGCAAATTAAAGCCTGAAGAAGGAGATCTCCTCCCTGATCCTTTAACCTACAGAACATTGGTTGGAAAGCTCAACTTTCTAACCAATACAAGGCCAGATCTATGTTACATAGCTCAAACATTAAGCCAATTTATGCAACATCCTAGAACATCCCATTTCAAGGCTATGCAACATGCTCTCAGATATGTACAAGACACACTTGGTGCAGGCCTACTTCTAAAATGCAGTAACCAACTAACATTATAAGCCTTTTCAGTCTCGAATTGGGCTGCTTGTCCCACTACAAGAAGATCAGTCAGTGGTTTTTTAGTATTGTTTGGAAACTCCCCTGTCAGCTGGAAAAGCAAGAAGAAAAGTATTGTTTCAAGGTCTTCCCCAGAAGCCAAATATAGAGCAATGTCACAAGCTGCTGCTAAAGTTACTTGGATAGTCAGGTTGCTTGAGGAGCTTGGAGTTTCTTCCCTTAGACCTGTGACTCTCCATTGTGACAACCAGTCTGCCATTCACATTGGCAAGAATCCTGTCTTCTAAGAAAGAACTAAACACATTGAAATCGATTGCCATTTCACTAGAAAGAAGATAATTGAAGGATTATTACAGCTCTCCTACATGCCAACTGATCAACAACTTGCTGACATCTTGACCAAGATTTTGCCTTCCTCTCAACAGAATCATATCTTGAGCAAACTTGGAATGGTTCCTCACCCTTCCAGTTTGGGGGGGGGGGGTGATAAGACTATATGATTAGCTACAGATTGTTATAAGTTAGTTAGCTTAATTGTAGGAAGTTAGTTAGACAGGTTGGTAGTATATATACATATCCCGGTCCTGTAATAAGTCAATGACTTCCCTTGTATTTAAACAATCAGTCATTAGCACAGACTCTCTCTCTCTCTCTCTCTCTGTTCTTCCTCTTCGAATTGCCATGGCAGTCAATCAACTATAACAAAACTCTATCTTGACAATGCTGCTCATGAAGCACCTGTCCAGGCTAAGGAGATAACATTGTATTATGAGGATGATTTCTGCGATTTTCTTCGGCGATGTGGCTTTATAGCTCTCACTGACCTGAGCTGTTGCAAAATGGTTAATTCAATCGGTGATCTTCACCATGGTGAAGTCTAAAAGGGGTACAGAGCTCCTACAAACTGAATCATCTTCAGGTATCCAATTGCCTTGCGTGATAACAAAATTTTAGTAAAGTTTCATTCATTTGAAAATTTAAGATTTAATGGAAATGCTCCCCACTAAAGTGTTTTATCTATCTGTGTAAGCGAAAGCCAATTATGTCATAGACTGTAAGGAAAATAATAATGGGAAACCTATTTATTCTAATGATTGTGACCTAAGTCAAATCACGTGTTGTATAGCATTTTGCATGTTTCTTTTGCTGGAAGGGCCTTATGATAGATTGCCATATTTGTTCATCGAGGTCAAGGGTAAGCCACCGGTGAGGGGAGAAGTGGTCAGGGATCCCTTGCAAAAGGTGGGGTTCAAACCCTAATCTCCAGTAGGAAGATGAGTGCAACCTTAATCTTGAGCAGAAAGATGAGTACACCATTTGTTCATGGTTGTTTCCCATGCTGGAATGGCTATTTAATGCTTCTAGCTAACCTGCATAAATTAGATCTGAGATAGGACCCCATTATGGATTGAATTTAATTGTTGTAAATGATTGACCATGTGAACTTGGGGTAGTAAGTAAACCAATGCACAAATTAACAACGACAACTAAACTGCAGTTTCATCCATGAACTTTATAGCCCAAGCCAATCATATGAGCAAGTCGCTATGATGTACTTTACGTCATGCTTTTTTATTTCTTTGGAGTAGACACCATTCAGATTCTTATTATGGTAGTTTTCTCGGGTTTCCATTTCATAAAATATTTTATTCCATTTTATAAAATATTTTATTCCCTGACTCCTTTCTTTGGAACACAACTTGCTTTTCAACCTTATCAACCAATGTTTACTTTTCCGCATAGCCTTGTCCACTATAGTGTCAATTAAATGTGCTCAGCATCTTCCTCGTTACGAGTAGAACGAGACTACATTGAAATTATTGCAATTCAAGTCTTGCGTCCATCTGTTTTTGCTTCTTTGTGCCTTTCAATGAAAGCATGTCTAAACAAAGCTTCCATACAGATGTTTTTCTGCACCATGCTCTAGCATATCTCATCATTCAGTGTGTTGGGCTCTAACGAGTCCCATTGAGATGTACTACATATTCCTTTTTACATTGTCTGAAAACACTCAATCTCTTGGCCTGAATTCCTTGCCAGTTGCTGAAGATCATTTCTGCAAAATATGGCATCAACCTGCAAGAAGGTGACTTGAATTTCTAGCCATATAGTAGTTGTGTTCTTTCTCTGTTCATCCACTTCAAGCTTTTTACGTTGCCATAATAATATCGCCTTCTTTTTATTAGCAAATTGCATGCCGAAAAGGATATGACCAGGGACCATGAATGTGATACCCTAAAGCTACCCGTTTCTCTGCCTCCCTTCACATTTGAGCATGAATCAACTGTATTGAGCGTCCAATCAATAGAAACATTTTGTCAGAGTCCGTAGTTATCTTTCTGTGGTGTCAAAGTAGATGTTCGGATTCGTGGCTGGTGCATTTACCCTTGACAGCGCTTGTCTTTATGTTAGCTTCCCCGTCTCTCTTTCCTCCTTAGAAACCAGATAGCACCTAGTCATGTTTGAAGGGTGCTATGATTCATAGTGTGTTCTTTCACAAGCTTACTTTTAAGCAGCTGTTCTGCATTTAGAAACTAAACTTCAAATGTCTAAAATTGTTTCCTTGGTGATCACTGATGAAGCGTCAATGTTACTTGCAGAATGGCATGGTTCAGATGCGAATCAAAACCCATCATAAAAAAAGAGAATCACAAAACCTGTACACAAACTAGCATATATGCTGGTTCCTTAGTTATCGCTTAGTTTTATTGCTTTCATATTATGTTACCGATGTGGAAGCATCCTCTTAAATCGTTCTTGTGTTATAGTCATGAATAAATATATACATACCCTAATGTTGGGATATGAACAATCTATATGAACTTGGTAGTGAACTTTTGTATTTGTTGGTGCGAAAGATGTTACATTTGTGTAAACTTTCCTCTACTTATACTAGGAGCAGATATTTTTATGAAAAACTATTTCTTTTGTTGTGCAATTGTGATAAACCTCTATTTTTACTATTTTGACCCTTAAATTCCTCTAAATTTCTCCATTTATTCCCTAGGATTAGTGGAAGATTTAGTAAAAATTGCTCATCTTTGCTCATAATTACCTTATTTGGATCAATTCTCCTTTTTGTACGTGTTTGGTCTCAATTCGAAGAATTTCGACACTTATCGAACCAAAAGTGAGCAAGGAGCAATATTTCGGAAAGGAACGAGGTTCGACGAACTATTGGACGAGTCAACAGGCTTGAAGGATGATGAGAAAGGCACTTGCATGGCCGGCCGTCCATGTAAGCATAGCTGTGCAAGTCATAAATTGAAGCTAGTAGAGTGCACTGTCGGGTGTGCAGATTATGCATGGCCATGCACTGGAGTCAGAAACTTTCCTGCAGAAGTGCACTGCCGGTGGTGCGTTTCTGCATGGCCATGCGTCTCCCTGACTTTTCGCGAATTAATTCTTTTTCGATGCTGTTTTTGGGACATCTTGGATTTTTACCTTCTGATACGATTTTTAGGGCGATTTTAGGGTTTCTTTCTCACATACTTTTGCACTAATTTAGATTCTAGGAAAGTGTTTAATTCTTGTTTTTGATTTGGGAATTGACCTTGGCAATCGATTAAAGTACGTTTTTCTTCCCTTCTCTTTGCGATTTTTATCAAAGTTTATGTCTTTCGTCATGGTTTTCAGTTTCTTGTATGTGACTGGATTTATTATGATGATTAGTGGCTAAATCCCCCATCTTAGGCTGGGATTAGCTCCTATTATGCGATTTGGATTTATGTTCTAGGTTCTTATGAATGAATGCCCATGTTTATCATTGAACTCTCACTTAGTATGCCATATGTTCGATGAATTGCCTGAGATGGTTAAATTCATGTCCTTAATTGGGGTTTAGGAGATCAATGAAAGTTGAATCCTTTACTTAGAGCTACTTTGAGAGCAATTGGATTTCTTAACATGAAAATAGTTAGGGGTTCAATTGGGAATAGTGGGTTGCTTAATCTTATAGTTTTGTTGATTCTAGTTTCATGAAAATAGATAAATAGAGTTGCTTAATCAGTCTAATGATCTTTGAGAGAAGGCATAGATGTGCTTTAACTTGCAACCATTCCATTTCAGTTGTTTGCGTGGGTTGATTCACATGATTTAGTTTTTGATCCAAAGAGTATAATAGTGTGGTGAATTCCAACCTAGGATTTTTGTTATCATCGAGTTAAATAGCTTCAGTACCATTCAGATTTATCAACCTAAATCTGTTTTTGCCTGGATTGAGTGTTACAATCAACCTGGTGAGTAAAACGAAATTCTCTTTGGACACAACCCGTGTTTGCCATTGCTAGTTACAACTGGCACCACACACTTGCGGTAACATTTTAAGACAACAAGTTTTTGTTTGTTATGTTTTTGTTAATGATGGCCTGTAAGGATCAACAAGCTTTAGCTCAAATGGCGTATTGCGCTTGTTTGGGAGATTTTATATTTGAAGCTTAGAGGGGGCTCCTCTTTTCTAAGGAGCCATGTTTTCACCTTAACCACCCCAAAGGTCTGCGGTAGGGTATGGGGACACATGCCACAGCGAAAAGATTTTTACAAAACTTTTAAGAAGGCTGAAAAGACCTTACTTTCAATTATTAGACTAAACCAGTATACTTTAATCGATAGTTATGATATTTGAAGTAGATGCTTTTGTTCAATACATTAGTTTTTTTGTATTAAATATGGTAAAAGCCAAGCTTTGCTAGCTAAGTTGAGCAGAGGTTCTTAGAGCATCCACAGCCTATGAAACTCGTTCATGGGGTGGGGCCTCATTCTTCTTAGGCAGCCACAATGGGCATTGAGCATTGAGGCGTAGAGCATTGAGGCGTAGAGCCCCGTGTAAATATTTTTTTTCCTTTTTCAATTGAAGAACGATGCATCTAGACCAGAATGACAATGTGAGGCGCTGCAATTTTGGTACTACAATTTAAATTTTTAAAAAAAGAAACATTGCATTATCGTGGCCTGCGATCTGAATGTTGGGCATTTTTACCCAATGGCTAGTTGGTCCAATTTATATATTTTTTTTGTTGATATTTTTTCTATAAATACCCAAATTTAAGCTTTAAAAATTATACCAAAATCGTTCTCATCTCCTAAAAATGTGAGGGTGGAAAAAAGTTATGGCAAGTGAAGAGAAATGAAGTAATTTTAGTATGTAAGTTTTTATTAATTTATTATAATGATTGAAGTTAAAAATTTAGCTATGTTCATATTTAATTTAAATTATTCTTTGAATATATACTGAAATTAATAATTATTGATTATGATTTTGTATGTAGATATTTGGTAGGTGTATTTCAAGATTCCAGAAAGAAGTGAAGTGAAGAGCTCTGTAAGATATTCTAAAACTTATAATTTATAATTTGTGCATGTTTATGTGTTTAATTGTGACTTAAAAATCATTGAATATGTTAGAATTTAAAATGTTTAAAGATGAATATGTTTAAGGAAATTATTAAAGTGAATATATTTAAGTTTAGTATGTTTGAAGTAATGTGTTGAATTCTGTCATTTCAAGATTCAAGAAAGAAGTGAAGTGAAGAGCTCCATAAGATATTCTAAAACTTAAAATTTATAATTTATGCATGTTCATGTGTTTAATTGTATGTGAATTAAAAAGCATTGAATATGTTAGAATTTGAATAGGTAGAATTTAAAATGTTTAAAGGTGAATATGTTTAAGGAAATTATTAAAGCAAAAATATTTAAGTTTAGTATGTTTGAATTAATGTGTTGAATTATGTCACTAAATTTTAATTTAAATTGAAGCTATAGATTATGATTTGAAATTTCATTATGTTCGAAATTTAGTATTTGAAAATTTGACATATAAATGAAGTTACTTTTTAAATTTGCGGAATGTAGTCGGAATTTAAGAATGACTTAAATATGTGGAATTTAGTTATAATTAAAAAATGTTAGCATTGCAATTGTTAATATTATGAGCTTAAGTTAATTAGTTGTTATAATCTACTATGCTTAAATTTAATTAAAAAGTAATTTGTTGTTTACATGTCAAATTATATGGTTAATATAAAGTGAAGTTAGAAATTAAACTTGTGGAGTTAAATGTTTATGTGTTAAGTTAAAAACTATGTTTAGAAAATTTAGTAATTAAAACTTTGACATATACACGAAGGTAGAAATTAAATTTGTGAATTTAGAATTTAAGTATGATATAAATTTGTGAAATTTAATTAGAATTTCAATTGTGAAATTAGTTGTTATATGTCATACATTTTATATATTTAATACTTTTTTTAAATTAATATGATTGGGCTAATTTGATCATGTTCATGTTAAATTACATGTTAAGTTAGTGTGTTTAAATTAATATGATAAGATTAGTTCGATCATGCCTATGTTAGATTACATGTTTAATTTAGAATTATTCAAATATTTACTATAACTTGATATCTATGTTACAATCTAAATTTTAAAAGCAAAATTTGTTGATTACATGTATTTTCCATAAAATGGATCATAATAACCCACAATTCTTTATAAATTTATCCACATATATTCCAAAATTTACTAATCAGGGATGACTCACAATGAGAACCTGAGAATAGGTCGAATAATTCCTTGAACCACAAAATTGACAATACCATCCATGTTACCACCACAATACCGCCCAGCCCCAACCATTACCCTCCATGACAAAATACCCCACCACAAAGCCCAAATGCCCAAATCCCAAGTTACAGCTACTGGTCAATGCCCAGGCACATATACACCACAACCTTATCATACACTGTCCTCAACTCCAAGGCCTCAACCTTGTAATAATCCGACCAACAATGAGAGTGCTGGAGGAGGGGCCAAGTGATCAATGGATGTCATAGCAGGAACCCAAATCATGCTAACAACTTTGGTTAATCTCCATTTAAATTAATTAAGATGAGCGAAGCATTTCTATTCAACAATCTATATATTTACGCAATTGCAGGTTAAGACGACGAAATGGACTTGAGATAGAATTTAATCACACTCGATATTAAATTTTTAAAAACATATAAAAAAATAAATAAAGAAACAATTTACAAAATGGGTAAAAGCAATAATTCTCGTGGAATATATAGAGCACACACACTCACACACACACATATGTGTGTGTGCGTATACACACACACACACACACACACACACACACACACACACACACACACACACACACACACACATATATATATAAATATATATATACATATA
>JACYFF010010365.1:29433756-29453145 GCA_017589665.1 Selenicereus undatus | reverse complement strand
TATATATATATATATATATATATATATATATATATATATATATATATGTATATTTCAAATATATACATAAAAATGAGAAATTTAGATAAGAAAGTATACTTCTTTTATTATTTATGAATGGTAACCGAAATTCAATTTTTATAATAAAATTTCAAGCATAAAACATGAAAAATTTAGTCAAGAAAGTGTATTTTTTCATTATTTGTGAACAATTAACCGGTGTTCAAATAAAAAAAGGTGAACCGAACCGAAAAGCCTATTAATGACTTTTTTGGCTCGGTTATGACTCGGGTTTTGGAATAACCGAGATTTTCAATTAACGAAAAATGAGTTACTGAAATTTTGGGTTTGGTTGCGGTTCAAAATTTTTTTCAACCAAAGAACCGGTTAACCGAACTCTGGTTAATCAGTTTTGCATTCCCCTATGCATGACCTCAAATATGGTTTTCATTTATTTATTTATATTTGTTTTCTAATTGCATGGTGCTTAGTGATTCATATAGTATTATAATTACCAATTCAGGTTAAGCAGTAATGGTGTTGACATCTTGAATAAATTAGTTGCAGCTCCTTTAACATTAATCACTTTTGTCATGAAATGCAACGCATAAAGCTCTAAGTCTATGTGTGCGTACTTTGTGTCTTCTTTCTCAATGGTTGTTATCCGAAGTATTTATTGGCCTAATTTGGCTAGTTAAATCACCCTAAAGGGGAGGGTGATAGGGTGATGATTAAATTCACATGATAATTGAAGCAAAAATGCGGAAAAGTAATTGTGGACAAAATACACTGTTTATGGAGGTTCGACCACACCTAATCATCTACCCACAGGCGTCCCTCTTTCATGGGATTATGAACCTTTTTTTCTTTTATTAGGTTGGTCGATTACACATGATTCACTAATCGTACAACCTACAAATTGACCCTAAAACTCTAGGTGTCTCAATGTACTCGTTGCTCCTCGACCATGCTTGGGTAGTTGGCCCTCTGACTAATCAATCCAACCGAATACAAAGAATCACAATAACTGCGTGATCAATAACAATATGACTCTCAATAGATAATAATCAAACGAATTAACTAGCGCGAAAGAGTACGATATCGGTAAGTGAATTATCTTCCACCATGAACTCTTGTATTTTTCTCTTATGCCAGCTTTAGTAGTAATGCATCTCCATTTATAGGCAAATGATGTTGGAGAGGTTGGAAGATCATTAGAAAAGTGACCGTCACTTTAAAAAAGAAAAGAAGGATGTTATTCAATATAATTTCAAGGCTTTGAGATACCTCTGTCAAGCCCCTGAGTTTTTGTAGTTTGCTTCAACGACTTCAATCCTAATTTGCAATGGCTACTTGCTTATTTTAATGCTGAAGATCTTGCTGCTAAAGTTATCCACTAGCTGATTTTGAGTAAGCAAAATGATTTCAAAAGATATTAACACATTGGGGCAAATCTTGACTATTTCAAAAGTATTGGCATATAGAGAATCATAATCTCATAATCAAATTTGAATAATAAAATATAATGTCATAAAGATTACATATTAAAATTTAAATACTAAATCATCTCAGGATATTGTGGCAACTTATATCAAATCAATTAAGCAATATATACTAGCATGCCAATATCCACTTAGAATCATAACATATTTAAACAATATGAATATTAAGATAATTCAAATATAGCATGATGAATATACAAATTGATTAATCTCTTTGATAGTTTTGAGAGTACACAAACACAAGAGGGGGGGTGAATTGTGTTGGTCGATTTTTCAGAGTTTCTGGAAACACTCTCAAGAATAGTTCGGACAGTGTTTGCAGTGACCCAAAAACGGAATAGTAGCAGAAAGTAAACAAAATGCACACGGTGTTTTTACGTGGAAAACACTTCTGACCCAACTCAGGTGAACAACCACGACCTACCCCTTTAGGATTTTCACACACTTCCACTATACAGGCCAAATAAGTTACAGAAGTAACCTACACCGTTACAAATGTAACACTCACGTAACCGTCTACCCCAAGACAAGTTACACCACGTCCAAAGTCTCCCTAGACTTGGACACACTCAATTCTCACTGATGAAAGAAGAAAATGGGATGAACACCTTACTTTAAATGCTTCTAAATAAGCAAGGGTAAGATACAATTGAGCGCCTAGTATGCCAATGAGAGGACTCGAATTTTCACTCACTTTAGATGGTTTTCTTTCTGAAAATATATCTCTTTGAAGAACTTGAAATGCCTTGAAAACCAATGTCTCACTCTCTACCAAAATTTGAAGGAGAGAAGTTACTTAAATAAGAATGTGGGATAAAACAATATTAAGTTTTACTGTACTTGTGCCGCAAGACTTGGTAACTCACCCACTAGCAGCTTGAGTAGCAAGGATAAATGTGTACCACAAATTTTCAGCAGCTAAGCCCACAATTTTCTCCACCTATTAGCCACATTCTAGAAAGAGGAGTTGTTTTACTTGGTGAAAAATTCACCTAAAAAGTAGGCTAAAAACTCTCCACAATATTTTCAAAGCCAAAAATAACTCTTTTTGACTATAGAAAATATACCTCAAATATTTCAAAAACGTCAGCCTAAAAATTAAGGAAAAATCGTGAGATTCAGTTTTGGCTTAAAAACACTCTTAACCCTGTTCTCAGAACTGGTCTGAAATAATGTTCTGAGATATCTCAAAAACCATTCCAAGTAAATGTTAAATTAAGATCTTCTAATTGGCATATTAACAAGAATCTAATAAAATAAAATAAATACCAAACCAATGACTCTTGTTAATCAGCTGGACAGCTTGTATATGATTTGACTTGTCGCTCCAAATGCTTTGCCGCTTCTCAGAACTGTTCCTTGAGCTGTTCTGAAGTACTCCATGTTCTTTTGATGCTCCTTGGATCCTTGTCAGTCAGTTGCTCTGAAGAACTGTTTCTAGAACTGTTCTGAAACGATGTTCTGAAACACATATACTTTTCTGGGAACTGTTCTAAGACACTGTTCTCAAACACTTATTTATCAAGCAAGATAACTGTTTCTAGAACTGTTCTGAAACGATGCTCTGAAACACATATACTTTTCCGGGAACTGTTCTAAGACACTGTTCTCAAACACTTATTAATCAAGCAAGATATTTCAAAAATGTTTTCCGGATCCTGTCAACAACACATAACTCAAGCACAATCATACAGAGCATCACATTTGTGTTTGTTATCATCAAAACCTTATACAACTATGAGGTCAATAATTTCCCAATAGAGTCAACACTCTTTTTGTCTTTAATCAAAACATATTAATAAACACACTGTAAGCTTCAACAAAGCTAGCAAATTTTCCCTTTTTGATGAAAGACAAAACCCAATAAAATAACATATCAATACAATTTTGAATGACACACCGTGAAACTTAACAAATACTTCCCCCCCATTTTGTATGTCATCAAAAAGGTTACATAAGAAGGACAAAGGAACAATCAAAGCATATAGAAAATTATGGCAAATACATATAGCTCCCCTTAACAAATCAATGTCATATAAAGATGCTCCCCTTCAATCTATGACACATATATAAATAATATAAGGGATTAAACACTAACATTTTGATCAAATAATAAATCTTAACATGCATGCATTGACTTCATATTCTCATGAGCATTGCAAGGGATCAACATATTAATACAACAATTCTCCCGCGTCAAGAATAAATCTTGATTATCGAAAAATCATCAAGCGGTATAATTTTTCCCTTATAGAAACAAGCAATATCATTTATGCAAGCATTAGGGAGCATAATAGTTATGGACAAAAGCATTAGGATCATATGTGCATTATCACATGTCATAATAGCATGAGATATGAGGAAATATTAGTCATGTTCACCTTCCAAAGATAGTACAGCAAATTAAAATTTAGAAATTTGAAAATCAAAAATTTTCAAATAGGATGTAGATCACGTAAGATAACATTACCTTTCTTTTTCTTAGAATTAAATATTACCACTATTCAAGATGTTGATAAAAAAATTCCAGCTCTTGAGTTTTAGTTATTTACAGGCAGTAACATCCTATTTTTTACCTAATTTTCAAGGCCTTAGACTGTATTTCAGGGCATTGAAATTTAGGCAATAATACAACAAGTGGACTTACTTTACTTGGCAAACCATAACTTACCATATCCCATTGAGAACCTCCAATTTTTTCTTTCCCACTTAAATTTTTAGGAGGATTAAATGCTATCAAAAATTGGTTTTTAGCACCTACATGAGGAATCGATAACTTCTAACAAACATGTGCATTCTTTGTTGATTTCTTAAAAAATGAAGCTCTTCGACCAAATCTTGATACCCTATTTTTCTTGGGTTTAAAATTCTTAGAAGTAAGAAAAATTAATGAGGTGAAAATTTTCTTTCCCTCAATTTCGAAATATTTTCTTGATTTAACACCACAATCAAAAATTTTTGAATGATGAAAATTTGGTGTGGTATTTAAATCATGAAAAATATAACAACTGGGAGATAAACCATAGTTTGAAAATTCAAGCATGGAGCTTACCTCATACTTGCCACTTTGAAGAATAGACGAATAACAAGCATCTTTATTTTTTTTCTCACCATTTTCAAGCAACTCCTCAATTCGGCCATGCTTGACATCATTTTGTGTAAGGCCTTGAATTGGATCACCACTTTCATATTCTTGCTCTTCATGTAGTTGATGATCCTCAACGTGCTTAGCATGTCAATCCATGATTATTTCATCATGTGCCATAAGTTTGCTTAACACCACATTTTGATTAGTATCATAGAAATACTAAAGAGTCTCCCAAATCTCCTTGGTGCTATCACAATATGAGATAAACTCATAAATATTAATAGTAAGAGCACAATATAAATATTTCAGGCTTTAAAATTTTTGGATATCCACTTGTAATCATTTTTAATATATTCATCTTCCAGTTTCTCAATAACTATTGGACGTTTGACTATGATCTCCCAAAGATTGAGATCCTTGTGGTTGATATAATGTTCCATTGTTTCTGCCACAAAAAATAATTATTACCTTTAAAAAGCAGAGGGTAGTTAGAGTCAAAATCATAACTAGACATGTAATCAAATTATTAGATGCTAAAGTCTTTAAAAAAATAGTACTAACTCTGATACGAATTATTGATCCGATTTGATTAGTTAAATCACCCTAGAGGGGGCTGAATAGGCTGATGATTAAATTCACACGATAATCGAAATAGAAATGTGGAAAAATAATTGTAGGCAAAACACGCTATTTATGGAGGTTCGGTCACACCTGGTCCTCTACCCATGGGTGTCCCTCTTCGAAAGAATTTTGAACCTTTTTTCTTTTATTAGGTTGGTCGATTACACACGATTCACTAATCATAGAACCTACGAGTTGACCCTACAACTCTAGGTGTCCCAATTTACGCGCTGCTCCTCAATCGTACTTGGCTAGTCGACCCTCCAACTAATCAATCGAACTCAATACAAAGAATTACGATAACCACTTGATCAATAACAATACAACTCTCGATAGATAATAATCAAATGAACTAGCACGAAATGAATGATCTTCCAATATGAACTCTGGTATTTTTCTCTTATGTCATCTTCAGCTATAAATGCCTCTCAATTTATAAGCAAATGATGTTGGAGAGGTTGGAAGATCATTAGGAAAGTGACCGTTGCTTTTATAAAAAGGAAGGATGATGTTCAATATAATTTCAAGGCCTTGAGATGCCTCTATTAAGTCCTTCAGTTTCTGCAATTTGCTTCAATGGCTTCAATCCTGATTTCCAATGGCTACTTGATTATTTTAATGCTGAAGATCTTGTTGATAAAGTTATCTAGTAGTTGAGTTTGAGCAAGCAACATGATTTCAAAAGATATTAACACATTTAGGCAAATCTTGACTATTTCAAAAGTATTGGCATATAGAGAATCATAATCTCATAATCAAATTTGAATAACAAAATATAATATCATAAAGATCACATATTCAAAGTTGAATACTAAATCATCTCAAGATATTGTGGCCACTTACATCAAATCAATTAAACAACTTGTACTAGCATGCCAATATCCACTTAGAATCATAACATATTTAAACAATATGAATATTAAGATTATTCAAATATAACATGATGAATATACAAATCGATTAATCTCTTTTCGTCTTTCATCAAACCATATTAATAAACACATTGTGAGCTTGAAGAAAGCTAACAGAATTTCTCATTAACTCGATAGGGTACCGATTTTCAGTGGCTCATTTCATGGCCAAGCGTTTGTGTGGGAAATTCATTTATAAAACTCTTGAATATCAAGGATGGAGAGAGCAAGATCGACCCTACCACAAAGGATAATGAATATGGAAATGGCGATCGGCATAATGACTGAAGCGACCATCATAGTTGAAGACTCCCTCAATGTCAGTAGGCAATGTCATTGATTGATTCAAAGTGACATCTCATACATTGAGTGTTTTGAGTGAAAGACAAAAGCTCAATTTGAGTACATCGAGTTATCAAGTTATATTATGCTTACTCATCTTGTCCTTATAGGAATCCAATATCAAAGTCATAATCTCTAGCTTTGCTATTTAGCATAATCATTTTGGATAAAATGAGACCTAATGTTATCTTATTTTATTCTTGCGATCTTAGAAGAATATATTGTTGTTTAATATCTTTGAAAAACATCATTTGTTTACATATGAATGGATTATATTTTGCGATGCAAATTATCTCTGCCTTTAGATTGAGATCTTGTAAAGATTTTGTTATCCCAATTTAGGAAAGTTGTATTAAATTACTCTTGAGTTTATTTGTAAATTATTTTGATGATATCGTGGATTTTCGAAGACAAAATCAAACTTTATCTTCTAGCAATCAAGATCCATTATTTTAGTCAATCAAGAGCCATTTTTGGAAACACTAAGGTTTGGATAAGAGATATTGTATACTGGACATAAAACATTAAAGATTTGACAAACATTACTCTAACACAAGGTAGAATTGTAACAAGTAAGATGGACAGCTTACTATGGTAGCTAGGTATTGAGAGGTCAATACTTAGTGAGCTTTGTACCTAAGGTTGCTTAGTCAAGTGAACTAGGAATGCTAGATAATATGTAAAGCCAAAGGTATTGCTGTGTACTTCTTAAGTGAACAAGAAGTGGAGGTGATTAAATGCTAAGTGAAGAAGGTGGTGACTAGCCCTATTTAGAAGGGCGAACATTGTAACCATCGTGTGTTTTGTCCCATTTCAATTATGCATTTTTGTATTGTTTATTTCTGACATGGGTGAGTAACCTTCAAGGTTGCATTGCCTGACATTGGTAGCACAATTTCATAGTTCATTGTATTTTTATAAGGTGTTAGTCGTTAAGACATCAACTTATTCACCCCTTCTAGGGTGACCTAACATTGATTTTTTGGGGCCTTCAATTGGTATCAGAGCATGTGCACTCGCATTGACTTAACTAGCTTCAGCAAAAGATCATGACTTGCTTTAGAAATGTCGAAATTAATCAAGGGCATTCTTTCATTAGACCTTCTTTGTTTCATGGTTCTAACTTTGTTCATTGGAAAAAAGGTTACGCATATTTTCTTCAAGGACCATGATTATGAGCTTTGGGATACTATCTCCAAAGGCGAATTCGTGCCTACCACGAAGGAAGGAGATAAAATTTTTGTAAAGCCCAGATCAAAATGTACTCCTGAAGAAACTCAAACAGTGGCCAAAAAATTATAGAGCATTAAACATTTTATTTTGTGGTTTGGATTCTAATGAGTTTAACCATCTGTCAGCATGTGGTCTAAGCAAACAAGTTTAGGACACATTGAAGATTACCTATGAAAGGACCAGTCAAGTTCATGAATCCAAAATTAGTCTCTATGTCCATCAATATGAGGTCTTCAAAATGCTATATGGAGAATCTATCAAGGACATGTATATGTGCTTCACAAAAATAATTAACAACCTCAAGTCCTTAGGAAAAACATACACCTATGATGAGATGGTGAGAAAAGTTTTGCAATGCCTTCTAGGAAGCAAGTGGGGACTCAAAGTCATGTCCATTGAAGAAGCACAAGATCTGAAAACTCCTAAGTTAGATGATCTTATTGGAAAAATTCTAACTCATGGAATTCACTTGCAAAAAGAAAATGAAAAACATACACCACAAAAAGAAATTGCACTTAGCTCCACTGACATTGAGGTGCAACCCAAGGAATTTGAAAATGACGAAGATAAATCATTGGCTATGATAGCCAAAGGATTCAATTTTTTTTTAAAAGCATTCAGGATCCACTGAATTTCGAAAAAGGTCAACCTCAAAGAGGAATGAAAGAAACTCTAAAGGTAAATTGGCATCAAAAGTTAATACGAACCAAAACACTTGCTATGGTTGTGGACATCCAGTTCACATGATCAAGGATTATCCGAACATCAAAAAGGAAAATGAAAGAACTAGTTTTAAGTCTAAGAAAGCTGGAAAACAAACTATGGTTGCAATATGGAGTGAAAATGATAGCTCTGAAAGTGAAAGTGAAGGTGAAGAAATCACAACCTCTGTCTCGTGGCTAGAGAAAACATTACAGAAAGTGATGAATTTGAAGAGGTAACATTAGAATATCTTCTTACTTTCACAAATGAAAATCTAGCTTAAGGCCTATTAAAGTGTATTAAAAATGAACAAGATCATATATATATATATGAAATCAAGGCCCTTAGAAAGGATAAAAGATTCATGAAAAATGAAAATGAGAACTTATAGAGATCTTGTCAAAGTCTATACACTAAAATCAAAGACCTTGAGACTGAGAAAAATATTTTGCAAAACAAGTGTGATGATTTTCACCAATCTCTCGTGAAATGTGATCAAGAGAATTTAGACAAATTACTTGGATTTCAATGTATGTTCTGTAGTAAGGAAGACCTTGGTTTTAGCCCAAATAATCAAAAAAGGCTATATAAGCACTTCTTTATTAAAGAGGCATTACATAAGGAAGCTCAAAGTAGGTTTGGTTCCAAAAACAGTAACCTTGGTCACAATTACAAAGTCACACAGTTTATCAAAGGAACCACAACTACTTTGGTCGTAGGCACCAAGTCACTCTGGGCAGTGCATGTTCAAGACATATGACTGAAAATGCTTCAATGTTTACTGAGATCCAAAAATAAAAATTAAGTAAAGTTACCTTTGGAGATAATGGTCAAGGCAACATCATTGGCAATGGTAAGATTGGTAGGGATCCTTCAACTCTATTGACAATGTCTTTTTGGTCGATGGCTTGAAATACAAGTTACTGAGTATTTCACAACTTTGTGATAAAGGTAATCGTGTATAATTTGACGAGTTCCAAAGTGCTGTTAAAAATTTCAAGTCCAACAATATTATGTTGCATGGTTCTAGACTAGACAATATTTATTCCATAAATCTTAGTCATATCCCTCCCATGCATCTTTCCTATCTAAAAGCCTGCTTTGATGTTGCATGGCTTTGTCATCGTAGATTAGGACATGCTAGCATGCACGCCCTTCATAAGTTAGTAAAGCATGATTTAGTAAGAGGGTTACCTCCTGTAAATATGAGAAGAATTGCATGTATAGTGCATCTGTTAGAGGTAATCATGTACATGGTTCTTTTAAACCCATCAGAGTGTGTCCACTTCAAAATATCTGGAATTATTGCATATGAATCTATGTGGACCACTCCGCATCAAAAGTTTAGGAGGTAGCTCATATATTTGTTATCATGGACTACTACTTGAGATTTACATGGGTGCTCTTTCTGAAAGACAAAACAAAAGCCCTTAAGGAGTTTACAAAGTTGTGCAGGAAATTACAGATATCAAAGAACTTACCAGTGGTCACTATTCGAACTGACTATGGAAGAGAATTTGACCAAGATAAGTTTACTAAATATTGTGACAAGAATGACATTTCACATAACTTTTCATCACCAACTACTCCACAGTAGAATGGATTTGTTACAAGAAAGAATAGGACATTGGAAGACATAACAAGAACATTGATCTTTGAAAATGATCTTCCAAAGTCCTTGTGGGGTGAGGCTATTAATGCTACAAGCTATGTTCTTAATAGATGCCTTATCCGACCAATCCTTCAAAAAACAACATATGAACTACCCAAAGACGAGAAACCAAATGTCTCCTATTTCAAAGCCTTTGGAAGTAAGTGTTTCATCCACAATAATGGTGCGGATAATGTTGGTAAGTTGATGCAAGAAGTGATGAAGATATAGTTGTCGGTTATTTCTCAATTAGTAAAGCTTATCATGTTTCCAACAAGCATACCAAGGGCATTGAGAAATGCATTCATGTTATCTTTCATAAGACTAACACTGGCCATGCCACTTCATCTTCGTTTGATAGGTTTTAGTTAAGCAAATATGTAGATAAGGAAGATAAATGAGCCATAGACAAATGCAATCACAAAAGTGCGCCTTGTAATGAGCGCGAAGGTCCAAATCAGAATGACCAAAGACAGTATGATGGCATTGGAGGTTATCCAGAAATCACACAAGGCTCCAGTGAGACATCCTAAGATGATGACATAAATAATGTGTCATCTCCAAACATCCCTGAATAGGTTGAAAATCACTTCAATAAAATTTAGGTACAAGTCTGCCTATCCTTTGGACAATTTACTCACTAACATTAGTACAGGTATAAATACACGGTTATCCTTGAGAAATTCCAATGCATGCTTTTCATTTGTTTCTCATAAAGAACCAAAGCACCATGAGGAGTCATTAGAAGACCCAAACTGGACATTGGCCATGCAAGATGAACTCAACGAATTTGAGAGGAACCAAATTTAGTCTCTCACTCTTAGACCAAAGGACCACCCAGTGATGCACACTAAATAGGTTAGGAATATTGCTATATTGATTACAAAAGGGTAAAACTAAGAGGAAGGGATAGACTTTGACGAGACCTTTGCACCTATAGCCAGATTAGAAGACATTCACATATTACTTACATTTACATCTCACATAGGGATTAAGCTATTTCATATTGATGTCAAATGTGGTTTCTTAAATGGTTTTCTAAAGGAAGAAGTCTATGTTATGCAAACCCCTGGATTTGAAAATCCTGAATTTCTAAATCATATTTTCAAGCTTCATAAAGCTCTGTATAGCTTAAAACAAGCCCCAGGAGCTTAGAATGAACATCTTAGCAAATTTCTTTTGGAAAATTATTTTACACGAGGAAAGACTAGCATAACCTTTTTCATTAAAACAAAGGAGGAAGACTTCCTCATTGTTCAAGTTTATATTGATGATATCATATTTGGTGCTACTAGTAATGATTTATGTCACCAGTTTGCTAATTTGATCAGTAAGCAAATTGAGATTAGTATGGTCGGAGACTCAGCTTCTTCTGGGACTTTAGATTAAGCAATGCAAAGATGACATGCTAATCAACCAAGGTAAGTATGTGAAAGAACTCTTGAAAACAATACAAGTTTAATGAATTTGAGCTTGCTAGCACCCAATAGCATTGAACACAAAGCTAGACCTTAGTCAAAATGGTAAGTCAGCGTCTAAAAAGGTCTATAGATGTACGATTGGCTTACTACTGTATCTAACAATAAGTAGACTAGATATTATGTTCAGCATATGCCTGTGTGCTTGATTCTAAAGTGCCCTTAAAGAATCTCATCTACCAATTGTCAAAAGAACTTTCAGATATCTTGTAGGAACCAAGAACATTACTTTTTGCTATTTGAGAGATGGAGACCTCAATCCTATGGGATACTCAAAAGCAAATTATGCTGGCTACAAGATAAATAGGAAAAGCACTTCAAGGTACTTTGAATTTCTTGGATGCTCCCTAGTTGATAAACCTGTAATTTCACCATTTGGACCCTTTAATCCCACCAAACTTTTCCATATATTCCTTAAGATTAGTGGAAGATTTGGCAAAAACTTGCTGCTCCTTGCTCATGATTATCATATTCAGACCAAATCTCCTTTTGGTAGGTGTGTTGGTCTTAATTGGAAGAACTTTGGTACTTATTGGATCAAAAATGAACGAGGAGTGACACTATAGGAGGGAAACGAGGTTCGAGGATCGAATAGAAGGGTCAAAGGCTTAAGGAATCAAAGGGAAGACACTTGCATGGCCAGCTGTACACATAAGCATGGATGTGCAAGTGAGAAATTAAAGCCAGAAAGTTGCATGACTTGCCGTGTACTTTTGTACGGCCGTGCGTCTTGCCCAGAAATTTTGCACGGCTAGCGTCCGTTTTTGTACAGCGTGCGTCCCCAATTTTTGGTGACTTAATTGTTTTTTGGGGGCTATTTTGAGACATCTTTTGTTTTTCTTTTGAGAGGACTTTTCTTAAGCGATTTCTAGGGTTTTGTGAGGGGTTTTTATCAGTGCTTTTGGATTGAATTTGCCACCATTGAAGATTGTTCTACTTTCCCGCCATGATTAATTCAAGTTTGTCTCTTAATTCTCTCTTTATTCACCTTTGTTATTCTAAGGTTTTATGATTATAATGTTTGTTGAATTGGGCATTTTAATTGTTGTTACCAGTATGATTCTAGGGTAATCTCCCAACTTAGGTTGGGATTAATGCCGTTTATATCTATTTGAATCATGATTTAGCCCCAAACTCTTACTCCCTCATGTTTGTGTTTATGATTTCTACTATACACACCATGTGTTTGATAAAATGCTCGAAAGAGCATTCATCCGTTGTTTCTAGGATTTAGGGGAATGTTGGGAGACGAAACCTTCGCCTAGTGTGACTTAGTAGACAATTAGGATTTTGATATAAAAATAATTGAAGTTCTAATTGGAATTCGAGATTGTAGAATTTGTAATCGTTTGACTTAGTCCTATGAAAATAGGTGGCTATAGTTCTAGGATAAGTCTTCCTTGAGAGAGGGAGGAGATGGGCTCCGCTGGCAATATATCCACTCATGATGCAATGCTTGGTTCTGTTTGATGGGGGTTAGAAATTGATTCATTAGTATAATCATGCTGTTAATTCCAACCTAAGCGTTCTAATATTCTGATTTCTCCATTACCTATTTAGTTATCACTGTCTTTTTAGTTATTAGTTGAACCTCTGAGATTGATTCACCTAGATTGAGTGTTCATTTTAGTTCTGGTAATTGGAAGCAAGTTCCTTGAGGATACGACCCATACTCGTCAGTTGCTAGCTATAGCTACACTGTGCGCTCACGGTTTTAACTGTAACAAGTTTTTGGTGTCGTTGATGGAAACTTGCTTCTTTCTATATCAGACCCGGTTAGAATACTCTAGACTAGGCTTTATTTTTGTTATTAGTTGTTAGTTCTTTGTAATTCTTGCTTGACAGTGCTTATGCTGGGTATAATGTCTACTTTGTATGCACAGGAATGAGGTGGTCAAGTAAAAAAGAAAAAGAGAGTGGTAGAGATGGCAGGTGGAGAGGACGACATGGTGCTCCATGATTATGCCGTGCCCAGAGCTACTGGGGCTGACTTTTCCATCGTGAGGCCTACTATAGAAGCACACAACTTCGAGCTCAAGACAACACTAATCACCTTTGTGGAGAGGGATTAGTTCAGCTAGCACCCTTTAGAGAACCCCAATATTCACCTTCGTAGCTTCCTTGTAAAATGCGACACAATTAACCTGAGTGGGGTTTCTACCGGTGCAATCGAAATAAGACTCTCCCACTTTCTATGAGGGATAGGGCTAGTGACTAGTTGCGAAATAAGGCAGCTAACTCCTTCACTACATGGGAAGTTCTCTCTAAAGCCTTCCTCAGCAAATATTTCATACCGGGAAAGACTGCAAAGCTCAAGACTAACATCACTTCCTTTGCTTAAGGGGATGGGAAGTCCTTATATGAGGCTTGGGAGAGGTTCAAAGACCTTTAGCAATAGTGCCCCCTTTATTTTTGGGAGAGATGACTTTCAACAATTATCACTAATCAAGTGAAAGAGCCACCCCAAAGACGAGTAGCGGCAAGTATGATGTCGATGCTGTGACACTCCTAGCTAGCAGAGTGGATGCACTGGTGCACAGACTTGGTAGAGTGGGGACTCATCCTATTCTAGGCAACTCTTTAGGCCCAGTTAGAGTTTACGCTGTTTGTGAGGCTTGTGATGTACAAGGTAACACATCTGTTGAGTGGTATAATGGTCTTTCCACCATTGAGCACATTAATGCCATGCATAGCTTTAACCCCCCACTAAAAAATAATCCCTACTCCACCACCTACAATTAGGGTTGGAAGAGCCACCCCAAACCTCTCTACAAGAACTCTAACTCTGAACCTCAGAATTCTATGAAGTTGCCTAGGATCTAGTACAGAGCATCCTACAACCCACGTCCTCCACAACCTCCATAACCTAAATCTAACTTACAGAGTCTCATAGAGTGCTTCATAGCAACCAAAACCAAGAATAGTGAAGCTCTTGGTGAGTCCATCAATTAGTTAACGTCCAAGTTCGAGAGTATGACCTCCCATTAAAAGGCGATGGACTACTCAGATCATTCAGATAGTCCAACAGGTCAGTCATCTGTCCCAGTCTCAAGGGCATCTCCAAGTCAACCTAATACCAACCCCAGGGGTTACGTCAACGCCATTTCTGCAGTAGGTAGGGGACTAGTGGAGAGCCCCGTGATAGTACTTCAAGAGACAACCACAGTTACTATTCCTGCAGGAATAGTTGAATTGAAGAAGGAAGAGGGCTCGCATTAACAATAGGAGGGTCGTCAATCACTTCCAGTTTGACCCTATCATCCTTATATCGCATAACATCATAGGATGGCGTGATCGAAGCTTTAGCCTAGGATGGTCAGATTCCTAGATGTGCTAAAAAAGATAAACCTCAATGTCCCCTTCCTGGAGGTTCTAAAAGAAGTACCATCTTACTTGAAATTTCTGAGGGAGCTTTTGTCTAAGAGGGGCGACCCTGAGGAAGTTTCAGTGGCTTCTATTAGGGAGTTATGTAGTGTAGTTCTATAGAGCTAGTCGTCATCGAAACTGTAGGATCCTGTTAGTTTCTCTATCCCTTATTTCATAAAGGATATGCAGATCGAGAGAGCCCTTTGCGATTTAGGAGATAGTATGATCCTAATGCCTTTCTCTCTCTCTGCAAGAAACTGAAGTTCCTAGACCTGAAACCCACCATTATATCTATTTAGCTAGCAGACTGCTCCATTAAGTGGTCTGTGGCATTCTGGAGGATGTTCCAGTTCAAGTAGGTAAGTTTCTCATCCTATGCGATTTCATAGTTATGGATACGGATGAGAGTCCCTAGGTTCCTGTCATCCTGGGGAGGCCATTTTTTGATACTACAGGGGCGATGATTAATGGGCAGACAAGCATCATGTCCTTCCAGGTATGTGGGGATAGGGTAGAATTCTGTCTCCCTCCACCTATAGCCCCTCTTACACCTACAGCTCCTCCGGTTTGTGCAACCCATACGGTCCCTATTGCTCCTATAGATATCTCTAGGATCAAGTTGGTTGATAGGAATAGGATACCCTAAAGGAGCTATTCTACTGTATCCATCGAGCTTTGTTAGTTTTGGAGGCACTCATGTTCTTCATAGGGAGGTGGTGGTCACATCACCAGTCACTACTTCAGCTACGCCATCCACCTTTCTCCTGCCATCACCTGCCAGCTGAGGTAAGGGTCAAACTAAGGATATAAAACGAGCACTTCTTGGGAGGCAACCTAAGCATTTCTTAGTTCGAAAAAAAAATACAAAAAAAAACAACCAAGAAAAGTTTGTCATTCCTTTTCGTCCCTCGCCTCTCCCATTTTCCCCTTTGTACCATGAGTTCTCCCCTTTCCTTAATCTCTTTGCATGTCCTTTTTATCGAGGAAAATAAAAATCCCAAGTATGGGGGGATGAGCTCGTAGCTCTTTTTGATGAAATTGTGGACTTTTGAGGGGTTTGTATGACATCTCTTACATTTGCATCGTATAGATAAAACTTCATGTAGTTTTACTAGGTTTTTCTTGCATTTCTCCTTTTTATTTTTATAGGGCATGTAGCTCAGAGCATATAAGTTATATTTTGCATCACAAGAGGACAAGTGATCGCGTTGAGCATTCATAAGTTTTTCAGGTACCACTTCTTACCCTCCTCCTTATTATCCTCTATGTGTTTTTATCGCTCTCTTAGTTAGATTTATTGCTTTTGAAAAATTGAATAAATTGCCCCTGAGTTTGTGAAAACTCCTCCTGTGATGTCTACACAATGGGTGCTAATTGATTGATTGAATTGATTATGTGTTGGGCGTGGCTTGCCTTGGTGTGAATTTTGTGAAATTGTGTTGACATCACCATCTTAGATTGCTTTTGCCCTATGTTGCATGCCACTCACCCTTGAGATTCATGTAGTTCAATCTGATTGACCTTGATAAGTAGCATTTTTGAGTGAGCTGCATTGATTGTGGTATAATGACCTTTGAGATGTTGAGCCTAATTACTATTCACTACATATAGTTTCACATTTCCTTTCTTTTGTGACTCATCCATGAATGCATCTCTAGAACTTGGTATATTTCTCTTCGAGATCACACTTGGCATATGCAATATGTTAACATGATTGAGGCTCCCCTTGTTTTGCTTAACCACATGAGCCTAAAAGCCACCCATTCATATGAATTATTCCTCTTGTTAACTCTTTGAGCCTTTCCCTATTTTACTGTTGCACCTTGTTCACTAAACCTTTACCATATGTATAACCTTCACTCCTTAGCCAAAGTCTAGTGAGGCAACACTTCTACATTTAGTTAGGTATATATTGAAAACGGTTTCATCTGTCCGGGTGTTTTCCAACATTGGTGTTTGATTTGAAGAAGTATGCATTAAGAGTTTGTATTTCCTGTGTCATTCACACTTTCTATTTTTGCATCTTGACCAAAAACAAAGAAAAGAATTTTAAAGAGAATTGAAAATAAGGAAGAAAAAAAAGTGAAAAATAGAAGTTGTGAATTAGTGTTTGGCATGGTGATTCATTCAATAGGTTTGATCAACTCCTTCTATATGGCTTTCTTTGTTGGGTTTTATCTCATTCTCAATGGAGCTGTAAAGTGGAATTTTTATTGTTGTGGAGCTGTCACACTCCCTAGTTCCTTTGCTAGCAACTTCACTTTTCCTATAATAATTCCCCTTCTCACCCATAACCTTAGCCCCATTACAACCTTTTGGCAAGTCTTCATGATTGAAATCTTTGCATTTGGTATAAATGGTTGAGAATAGAGAGTTTTGCCAAGCATATGGTAATTTGCATGATTGGAATGAGTATTGAGTGTACCCGAATTCTACAATCCAAACATGTTGGCAAGAGTGTCCCACTTTATTTCAAAGTGAGGTTCTATTGGTCATGCTTAGTCGCCACATCTTGAGGAATATCTTGTCTTACTATGTGAACCAATACTGGGGTGTTTGGTATGCTGCATCTAGGTTGAGTAGTTTATAGATAGTGGTGTACATGTTGTATTGAAAATGTTTGGGACACCTTGATTGGGTTGCCTTTGATGGCTGATTATTTGATCGGTTAGTTATTATCCCTTTCTTGAGGAGGACGTGTTCATAGGTTCATCTTCCTTCCTGATCATTCAAGAGTAGTCTTGCTTAGGGACAAGCAAGAGATAAGCATGGGCGGGTTAATAAACCTGTAATTTCACCATTTTGACCATTTAATCCTACCAACCTTTTCGATATATTCCCTAAGATTAGTGGAAGATTTGGCAAAAACTTGCTCCTCCTTGCTCATGATTGTCATATTCGGACTATAGGTGTGTTGGTCTTAATTGGAAGAACTTCGACACTTATTGGCTCAAAAATGAACGAGGAGTAATACAAAGGGAAGGAACAAGGTTCGAGGATCGAATGGAAGGGTCAAAGGCTTAAGGAATCAAAGGGACGACACTTGCATGGCCAACCATGCATGTAAGCATGGCTATGCAACTAAGAAATTGAAGCAAGAAAGTTGCACGGGTGGTGGTGTACTTTCAGCTGGTCGTGCGCTTTTGAATGGTCGTGCACTTGAGGCAGAAAGTTTATGTAGAGTTACACAACTGGCCATGCACTTTTGCACGACTGTGCATCCCACCCAGAAATTTTGCATGGCTAGTCGTGCGTTCTTTATTTGCCTTTCTTATTCTAGGGTTTTATGATTATAATGTTTCTGAATTGGGCTTTGTGATTGTTGTTGCCAGTACGATTTTGGCTAAATCTCCTAACTTAGGTTGGGATTAATGCCGTTTACATCTAGTTGAATCATGATTTCACCCCAAACCCTTACTCCCTCATGTTTGCTTTTTATGATTTCTACTATGCACACCACGTGTTGAATGAAACACTCGAAAGAGCGTTCATCCATTATTACAAGGGTTTAGGGGAACGTTGAGATGAAACCTTCACCTAGTGTGACTTACTAGACAATTAGGATTTTGATATGAAACTAATTGATTTCCATTGGACAAAAAGAAGTAATAAAAAAATCACTTCACGGCTCTCTCCAACGCACCCTTCTACAGTCGCTGTCAATCTGTGCTATCTGGGCTTAGTTGTGATTTGTCCTGGCACCCTAATCTGATATAATATTTCAGGAATTTCACTTGAGTAGATCAGGTGTTCAGAGCAAATCATCTCCTAAAGGATCAAGGTTCAAGTTTGAAGTTGTAAATCTCAGTTAAGTTGTAGACCTTCAATTGTAAATTTTTCAGGACGTGCAACTTTCTCTGTGCCTCCCCTGTTACATCCTGCGATAACATCAGAGTTAGTGGCGCAACTCAATCACTTTTTGATGCGAAACTCCGGCGCTGGCTTTGATTTTTCGGGAGCATTGCGATTCTTTCTCATCTCTCTCTCTCTCCTGGGCGGGGTTAGAGTCTGCGGATTCGATTGGGAAGGACATCATCATCATCATCGTCTATTGATCGTCATCGATTTAATTCATCAGCAATCAATTGATCTAATTTAGAGAGAGAGAGAGAGAGAGAGAAAAGAGTGTTCTCATCAGTTGGGTGAAAGTGGGGCTGGATTTTGGAGTTTCTGATCGTTGGGGGCTCTATCCCAGGTAAGAAGGGATAAGGTCAGTTTCTCTCCCCGTGGCTTTTGTTTCAATAGTTTTGGGTGGTTGTGGCATTACTTGGGTATCTTCATCCTAGTGTTGCTTGGGGTTCCCTATACCTGTGGGGTCCTCCTTTTTGTTCTTGAGGGGATGGTGTATTATTTACTGCTTTTGGTTCGCTACTCTTAGTGTAGTAATAAGTGTAGTTTATTACATTTCTTTTGTGTTAGGGAGATATTACTATTACTATTACTATTACTATTATTATTATTATTATTATTATTATTATTATTATTATTATTATTA
>JACYFF010010365.1:29331864-29433746 GCA_017589665.1 Selenicereus undatus | reverse complement strand
TATTATTATTATTATTATTATTATTATTATTATTATTATTATTATTATTATTATTATTATTATTATTAGCATTATTATTTTCCAATTTTAATTCATTATGACTATTTTTTTCTATTAGTTTTTCAATTATTTTTTTCAATTATTATTATTATTCACCTCTAGCAGTTTTTTTTGGATACTGTTTTGCATCGTCTCCGAGGGGGGTTTTTTTTTTGGTAAGTATCGTGGCAACTGTATTGGAGTGCGTTGTTTTTGCTAGCAATGGTATTGTTGTTTGTGGTATTAGTTTAAATCACTATTGTGTGTATTATTGTTGTTGTGTTGGGCGTATTAGTATTATTGTATAATTTTATTATTTTTAGCTAGTAGTGTTAAGATCAACTAGTGTGTTTTCTTGCCAAGCAGTTTCCTAGGCTTGTTTACGTTGTCTATGGTTCTTTGTAGCTAGCGTCTCTTTATCTTTTAGTTCCAGTGCCTGGTTCTTTTCCTTTTTTTGGGCCCTCCCGAGGTTTATTTTGGGAGCTTCTTTCACTTAGTCCCTCATCAGTCTTTAGTGCAAACTTTTGTGTTCTTAGGAGGATCTTTTAGTGCGTTGTGGGAGGTTTGTGTTGGTAGCTTTAGCTAGTGACAAGCAATGTAGTAGTTTCAGCCAATCCTCCGGGGGGTAATGGAGATAGGAGGGGTGTAGGGTTTCGGAATGTGCGCCTAGCATCTTGTAATATTGGGTCACTGATAGGAAAGTCTATAGAATTAGTTAAGTCGTTGCATAGGCGTAGGATTAATATAGCGTGTGTTCAAGAGACGAAGTGGGTGGGGGCTAAAGCCAGAGAAGTTGATAGGTACAAACTATGGTATTGGGGGTCTCTCAAGGCGAGGAATGAAGTTGGCATTTTGGTTGAGAAGGAGTTGGTAGACTTTGTGGTTGAAGTGAGGCGTAAGAGTGACCGAATTATGACCATTAAGGTTCTGGTGGGTTCAGAATTTATAAATGTGGTAAGTGTTTATGCTTCTCAAATAGGTCTGCCGGATGATATTAAGAAACTTTTTTGGGAGGATTTGGATATGGTCATCTAGGAGATGCCTCGGAGTGAGAAACTTTTCATAGGAGGAGACTTTAATGGCCATATTGGTGTTAACTCAGATGGGTATGATACGGCCCACAGGAGTTTTGGTTTTGGGGAGAGAAACAACGGAAGAGTTTTTGTGCTGGACTTTGCAGTGGCTTATGAATTGTTGGTGGTAAACTCCTGTTTTAAGAAGAAGGAGGACCACTTGGTGACCTTTAAGAGTGGCTCCCTCAAGACCCAAATTGATTACTTCCTTATGAGGGCGGAGAGTCGGAGGTTTTGCAAGGACTGTAAGGTGATTCCTAGTGAGTATCTAGGAACTCAGCATAAGTTTCTAGCGTTGGATGTGGAGTTCAAATGTTCAAAGTGGAAGAAGATGAGTGTCAGGGACCCTAGAGTTAGGTGGTGGACCCTCACAAAGGAGAATGTTGTGTTAGTATCAGAGAGGATTACTGGAGAAGGAACTTGGAGGCGGGGAGAGGATGCGGATACGATGTGGGAGGCAATGGCAGATTGTATTCAAATGTCGGTTAGAGAAGTCTTAGGTACTTTTATAAGGGGTGGTAACAAGATGTAGGGTGCCTGGTGGTGGAATGAGGAGGTCAAGGAGAAAGTCAGGGAGAAAAAAGAGGCATATGCTGATTTCATGAACAATGGATTGGATGAAGAGAGAGAGAGAGATTAGTAGAGCTAGATATAAGGCAGCTAAGAAGGCAGCCAAGAAAGCTATTGCGGTAGCTAAGAGTATGGCTTATAATAGGTTGTATCATAGAATGGAGACCAAGGAAGGGGAGAAGGAAGTCTATAAACTGGCAAGGGCTAGGGAAATAAGAACAAGGGATTTAGGTGTCGTGAGGTGCATCAAGGATGAAAATGGTAAGGTGTTGTTTGAGGAAGCTGAAATCAAGGAGGGATGGCAAAGATACTTTTCCAAACTCCTCAATGGTGAAGGGATGGAAGATTCCCAAAGCAGGGAACGAGAGTGTGGTGAGAGACGACTCGATCTGCGAGTGTGTGGTCATATCACCAAGGACGATATTAAGGAGGCCTTGAAGAAGATGCCCAATGGGAAGGCAGAGGGTCCAAATCAGATACCGGTCGAAGTGTGGAAGTGTTTGGGTGAAGAAAGATTAGAGTGGCTAACAGAGCTTTTCAATGTCATTTTTAGGACCGCTAAGATGCCAGAAGAATGGAGATCAAGTACAGTCATCCCTTTATACAAGAACAAAGGTCATATTCAGGATTGTAATAATTTTAGGGGTATAAAATTGCTCAGTCACACTATGAAGTTATGAAAAAGGGTGATTGAAAGAAGGTTGCGGAATGATGTTTCGATTTCAGAGAACCAATTTGGTTTTATGCCAGGCAGGTCGACCATAGAGGCAATTTATCTCCTTAGAAGGCTCATGGGTTTGTACAGAGATAGAAAGGTGGATCTCCACATGGTGTTCATTGACCTCCAAAAAGCATATGATAGAGTTCCGCATGAAGTGTTATGGAGATGCTTGGAGAAGAAAGGGGTGCCACCCTTATATATTCGAGTTATTAAGGATATATATGAGGGATGTAGGACGAGTGTTAGGACGCCAGGAGGGGTCACAAATGACTTCTTCGTTGGTATGTGCCTACATCAGGGTTCCGCCTTGAGCCCTTTTCTTTTCACTGTAGTTATAGATGAACTTACAAAAGGGATTCAGGATGAGTTAGCTTAGTGTATGCTTTTTACTGATGACATTGTTCTTGTTGATGAGATTAGACAAGGAGTTAATGACAAGTTGGAGTGATGGAGGCATACTCTGGAATCTAGAGGTTTTAAAGTAAGTAGATCGAAGACGAAATACCTTCATTGTTGTTTCAGTGGAAGAGTAGATGGGGGGGGGAGAAGTCACCTTGGATAGGAGGGTGACACCTAAGTTTGATAAGTTTAAATATCTAGGATCGATCATCCAGTAGAATGGGGATATTGACGAAGATATTAACCGGCGAATAAAAGTGGGTTGGCAAAAATGGAAGTATACCTTAGGTGTGCTGTGTAATAAAAGGGTGCCCCTTGGATTGAAAGGCAAAGTCTATCGTACGGTAGTTAGACCGGCTGTTCTTTATGGTTCGGAATGTTGGCCTCTAAAAAAGACGTAAGTTCAAAGGCTGATGATAGCAGAGATGAGGATGATTAGGTGGATACAAGGATAGACAGAATTAGGAATGGAGTTATTAGGAACTTAGTTAAAGTAGCTCCCATCGAAGATAAGATGAGAGAAACAAGACTCCGATGGTTCAACCATGTGAAAAGAAGGAGTGTGGATGCCCCAATAAGGAGATGTGAGAGGATCAACATCCCCGAAGGTAAAAGAGGGAGGGGACGACCAAAGAAGAGTTTGGACGAGGTGATTAGAGAGGACTTGAAAGTTGTCGGTTTGACGGAGGACCTGGCTCAGGATATGATGTTGTGGCGGGATAGGATTAATATTTTAGATCGCCGAGAGTCGACCCGTACTTGCCTTTTGGTTGCTGGGGCTTAGTGCTGGTAGAGGTTTTTGTATGTTGTGTTTGTATGTAGGTTGAACTATCTTCTGGGAAGAGTTTTCGGTGGCTTACCTCTAGTTGTCAAGGTATATTTCCTTAATCTGTTTTATTGTCATTTTGTTACATAGCTTTAGCTACTGGTCTTTTTAATATATTTTAGTCTTCTCTTGCTATGTGTCCTTAATGTTTTCACAAAATATTTCTTCTTTAAAATATTTTCACAAAATTCTTTTTTGTGAGTCTCTTGGAATCAACCTCTCTACGGGTAGGAATAGCGGTATAGGTAAGGTTGCCTATAACTGGATCTCCCCAGACCCCGCGAAAGTGGGACCCACACTGGGAGGTGTTGTTGTTGTATATGAAAGTAATTGAAGTTCTAACTGGGATTCGAGATTGTAGATCTTATAATCCTTTGACTTAGCCCTACGAAAATAGGTGGTTATAGTTCTAGAATTAGTCTTCGACTCTTGAGAAAAGGAGAAGATGGACTCAGTTGGCAATCTATCCACTCATGATGTAATGCCCGGTTCTGTTTGATAGGGATTAGAAGCTAATTCACTAGCACAATCATGCTTTAAATTTCAACCTAGGTGTTTTAATATTCTAAGTTCTCCATTACCTATTTAGTTATCAATGTCTTCTTAGTTATTAGCTAAACCTCTGAGATTAATTCACCTAGATTGAGTTTACATTTTAGTTCTGGTAATTAAAAGCAAGTTCCCCGAGGATGCGACCCATCCTCCCTGATTGCCAGCTACTGCTACACCATGCGCTTGCATTTAAACTATAGCACTAGTCTCATAGCACTCAAAGAAACAAAGCTTTGTAGCTCTATCAGCTGCTAAAGTTGAATATATAGTTGTGGGTGTATGTTGTGCTCAAGTACTCTATGTCACACAACAACTTTAAGACCTCAGGTTTGATTTTAAAAATGTACCCATTCGGTGTGATAATATGAGTGTAATAAATGTCACAAAAAATTCAGTCCAACAGCCAAGAACCAAACACATTGAAGTCGGACATCACTTTGTAGATATCATGTTGAGAAAGGTAATGTTACTCTTGAATTTGTTCCTTCACATTTGTAATTTGCTAATATTTTCACCGAACCACTTAGTAAATACCAGTTCAACGTCATTCAAAGTGAGCTTGGCATGCTGATAATGGATGCATGAATTGAGGGAGAGGATCCCTCAACAAATGGTCCACTATTGTAAAGTGTTGCAGCATATTACCAGTGACAATAGACTAGACATTGAAACTTCATCACAAAGTTCAGATCAAATTCATGCTCTTGGACTGTGGATTTTAGCCTCACATATCAATTATGGCAAGTAGCTAGAAGATGGGGATTTAGATGAATTAAGTACCTCATCAGCTACCTTATTTTGAAAACCATTTGTTTTTCAAAAATTTTCAAAAGAAATTCTCTCTCCCTCGCCCCTCTCTTGTTTATAAAAGGCAATGATGGTTTCAAAACCATCCTTGATTCTATCCCCTATATTTCGCACTCCTTCCATTAACCACCACTTCTCACCTCCTTTTTCTCTCTCATCTTCTCTCATAAAGAGAGCGAGCCTTTTGGACTCAATTGCATAACCACTCAACCTGTTGTCATCTCTGTCTCTTCTCCAAACCTCCAAATTTCTCCTCTATCTCTGCTATCAAAAACTGCTAGCATGTCTTCCAAGAGAAAGAGAGGAGACCTCGCTTAAGCCTTCACCACCCCAGCAAAAAGCACCTGTGGTGCCATCAAGCATCGCCTACTAAAGTTGGGTGGTATGCACAATTTCTGATTTTGAGGTTGAACTGTCCACCAAATTCTAGAAATTCAGTGTCCGAACTTGAATTTCTAAAAGATCTAGGGCTTCCTGACCTCCCCATTGACTGGTTTACTAATTTGGGTATAAAGAGATACAATCATGTGGCTAAGATGGAGTTAGTCTTTTGTGAGTTTGTAGATCTCGACTTTCTTAAAAAGGACAAATCCTCCTTTGTTGAAAATTTTAGAAAATTTAGGTTGCATGGGTTTGTTTGATGTTGCTGATGAGGTGTACCCACAATTAGTCTGCCTTTTCTATGTCAAATTTGCAAAAGCTCACCCTTAAGGGAGGAGGAGTACCTACTACACTACCAAGGTCAAAGGTACCACCATTACCCTCACAGTTGCCTCAATTGAGCAGATTTTTATTTGAATCTTGATCTTCCAAAGTTTTCTCCCTTAATATTAACAGCCAAAGGCTGCAAACTCTACCTTAAAAAATATGCCCATCCTACCAAGATCAAGATAACCAACCGATCCTACACAACACTATACTCAGACCCACGAACCCAGTATGACATTTTATTTAAGGCCATCTATGCTTAAGGGTTATCCAAAAAGACCACCAATGGCACTCTCTTTGAAACCCTCTAGTGCATCATGGAGGGATATTTTGTTGATTTTGCAAAACTTATACTTGAGTACATGACCAAAGTTTGCAATTTATGAGTGAATTTTTCCTTGCTTTACTCTACTAATCTCTTGACCCATATCTTTAAGGCCTTCTAAGTGAGTTAGTAGACTGCCTTGATACTTAGATCCATACCATCAATGAGAACACGTTGAAAAGGATAAAATTCAAACCCCTTTTTCATGAGGAGGAGATCTCTGCCAATGGCATTAAAACCCTCAAACTATCTCGAAATCATTTCTCCTTGCTGGTTAGATTGGGTTAAAGAGAACACTAAAAGGGTTAAGGGGAAGCTTACTAGTTTAAAAGGCCGGTCAAGCTAAGATTAAGAGAACATTGATTGATCTCAAAGGGATCTTTGAGGACTTGACTCAATGTGCTTTTGAGCTCAATAGTATTATCTTAGATTTGAAAGTTGAGGAAGGGTCCTTGAAAGTGATCAATGATGAGTTTGGGGCCAATGTGGTGCAGTTGGAAACAACCTTGAAGACAAATCAAGCTGAAGTGGGTTGGGGGGAAACCAATGAGATTGAGATTGGTGTGCCAGAAACTATAGAGGAACCAAGGTCAGATGGTCTAGTGCCAGCCCACCGTCTAGATGCATCCTCCATTAACCACCCACAATACTCTCTCTCTCTCTCTCTCTTTGAGCTTGAGTTCTTAGAACAATTTCATTTTTAATGTTTTAAAAACTATTTAGTTTTTTTAAATAATGGTTTGCAAAATATTTTTTTTTATTTATGTGAGTCCGCCCCTTTTGATGAAAGTAAAAAAAAAAGGGACAAATGGTATGGACTCAATTGGACATTGATGATAAATGATCAAAGCCTATTTGGAATGCTTTGAAGCTTCTTGTGTCCATAACTAAATGACTATAGGCAACTTTTGACTTAAAGCTTGGCATACATGGCTTTGCATGTAGTACTTAACATGCTTACATGGTCCTCAAATTGAAGTTTTCTGTTTCATTGAAAAGGGGGATATTGAAGACTCCTTCAATGTCAGTAGGCAATGTCGTTGACTAAGTCAACGTCACAGCTCAAGGACATTAGGTGTTTTGAGTGAAAGACAAAAGCTCAATTGAGTACATTTATTTATATTTCACTAACTTATCTTGTACTTATAGGAGTCCAATGTCAAAGTTGGAGTCTCTTACTTTCGTATTTGGCATAATCGTTTTGGATAAAAGGAGATAGAATATTATCCTATTTTGTCCTTAAGATCTCATAAGAATATATTGTTGTTTAATATCTTTGGAAAGCATCCTTTATTTGCATTTGAATAGATTATATTTTGTGATGCAAATTATCCGTGCCTTTAAACAAAGATCTTATAAAGACTTCATCAGCCAAATTTCAGAAAGTTGTATTAAATTAATTTTGATTTTATTTGTAAATTATTTTACTTGATTCTCTGGATATTCAGAGATCAAATCAATTTCTATCTATAGCAATCAAGATCCATTGTTTTCATCAATCAAGAGCCATTTTTTGAAACACAGTGGTTTGGATCAAAGATGCTAGATACTGGGTAGAGAACATTGAAGATTTGGCAAGCATTACTACAACGGTGAGAAAGCTTTTGAACTTTATAAAAGGTGGAGCTGAAGTAATTATCAAGACCAAAAATTACGTCATCAAAAAGTGTTCAAGTGCAATCATCCCTAATACTCTTTTGTGTAGTGATTTTAATATTTGAAAGGGAGGACTGTACCAAGTAAGTTGGGAAACTTACTTGGGTAAATAGGTATTGGGAGGTCAATACTTAATGACTGTGCTAGCTAAGGTTGCTTAGTCAAGTGAGCTGGGAATGCTAGATACTATGTAAAGTCAAAGGCATTTGTGTGTACTTTTTAATTGAACAAGAAGTGGAGGTGATTAAACCCTAAGGTAAAAAGTGCCTTAAGTGGCAACTAGCCTTGTAGGGAAGGGTGAATGTTGTACACATATCCTGTGTTGTGTCCCATTTTAATTCTGCATTTTAATATTGTTTATTTATGACATTAGTGAGTAACCTTCAAGGTTATTTTGTTTCACATTGACAGCAAATTTCAAAGAACTCAACTTTGCATTCGGTAATAGAGATGCTCTCACAAAGCTACTAAAGAAGCTCAAAATGTTAGGAACCATTTTGGTTGAGGACGCTATTGCCAATCATGAGGGGGAAACAAGCCATATGGTACATATGTGGCTAAAAAAGATGCAAACTAATGTGCATGAAGTTGAGGACATGCTCGACTTGGTGGCATTTGAGAAGATGAAGTGGAGGCTTGAGATGCAGATTCAGTTCAGTGGGAGTCTTCGTGTAACCTTCTCCCACTCAAATCCCATCATATTGACGCAAACAATGGCTCATATTTCAGAAGGATCAATGAGGCTATATATGTGGCTAACCGATAAGCTCTTGTCATTGGTTTCTGAGCCATAGATCTGTCGATGGGTATCAATGACCAGTCTTTGTTATCAAGGGCTCATATTAGTGACCTGATGAAACTTCAGGAAGACGTTGACAACTTGTTTATAGGGAGGGGCTTGGATGAGCCCAAGGTGATAGAAATGTTGTGCAGCTCGAGCAATATGGATCTCTCTGTCACTGCCATTATTGGATCAGGAGGTCACTTGATCTTTCTTTCCTTCAAATGCTGTCCATTGCAGTTTTGAATTTGTTGCTCATTAAAATCTACTTGCATTTGTAGAAATAAATTGGGCACCCACACATACAAGAGAAGAATAAATGTTAAACTTGATCTTAATTTGACCACTTTGTTGCTACGTATAGAGTCTGAATTGTGTGAAATGTTTCTTAGATTTGATAATTGTATAGTATTAAAAATGATTAGGATGAATGACATAAGAAGTAATAACACAAAAGGAAAGTGTAACTTCGTAAGCTGAGCATGAGCGAATGAAGAAACTAACGGTGAGTAGATTTACATTCTATATTCTTTTAAAAGTAATGAAAATGGTCTAAATGAAGCTACAATTGACTTATAATATTACCGTCTATGTTACTTAGATTCGCTCTTCCCATGTTCAAGTATCAAGTGTCCATCACAAGTGTCATCTCAGACTGGGCAATTCTTTGAAAATTTGGTACATTTTTTTGCATTAGAAAAGGGTGTACTGTCCATACCCATGTCCATGTGTTAAGTGACCGACATATTGAGTGTTCGACATGGATATTTGAGGCAAAATGAAAGTCCAAGTTAACATTGACTACCATTAGTAGCCTAGGAGGAAGAGTCAATAAGAGGGCATCAACTCCAATTTGGATTTCTGATTATGCACTAGTATTTAGTCATACAAGCATCATGACACTTAAGCTTCTTTACTAATTTCAATTGTCCTCTATTTTAATCGTCAGATTTGCTGTCCTGTTGCTATATCAGATGATAAATATATTTTTAAGTGTCGTCAAATACTAAAATGAAATATGGATATGCATAAGGTCTAGAAAAGAGAACACTAGCACCAAAAAAAAAAAAAATTAGAATGAGAGAGTATGTAATCATTTCAGCACAAGAATGTCGATATATGTTTCAGAAGATTTCAGATCCTCTAAAATATGAAGAAAATATTGGAATCACTTAAGAAAATTTGCTGTGGTTTTTCAGTGATTGAAGTAGCAATAGAGTCAAGAGCTTTAACTCCTGGTGCTAGATGATGTATGGGTTACTGATCAACGCATGTGGGACACAATGAAGTACTCATTGTCGAGAATTGGTGGTTCAACAGACAACATGATTTTTCTGACAACTAAATCAAAGACGACAAAGTAGCGAGTATGATCGATACTTCTCTGGTTCGCCATTTAGGAAGACTATTAGAGAATGACAGCTGGTCCTTTTTTGGGAAGATTGCGTTTGCGAGTCGCTTATATGAGGATATTATGAAACTTGAGGCTACAGGGAAAATAATTTCCAACAAAAGCAGCAGTGTCTCTCTGGTTGTAATGGCATAATTGCTCAAAACTGTAAGTTCAAATGGTGATAGAATTTCAAATGATCTGGTGCTACAGATCTACGTACACTACTGTTCATTCATAATGCACCAAGAGGACTACTAAAGCAAGTGAGATACTTACGTGTCCTGGTACTAGCGGGTTTGGGCTTAGATTTTGTGCCAGAGTCATTGCGGGGTTAAAATGTCTGAAGTTCCTAGATTTCTCAAAAAATCCAATCAAACTATTGCATGATTTCACCAATGAGCTCTACAATCTGCAAATTTTGTACATTGATAGTTGTAAAGAGCTACCGAATTGCTAAGAGCATTAAGTAATTTGGTTAATCTAAGATATATCTCTACAACTAGATTTGAAAAAGGTGGCAGCGGAGATTGGGCAATTGAGTAGTCTGCAGAAACTTCCTCTACTTGAGTTAAGTAGGAAGGGTTATGAATTAGGACGTCTACACCATATAAGTAGGATGCTAGCCATAAAGGGTCTCGAACTTGTCAATAACAAGAAAGAAGTTAAAAAGGCTGGCCAATCAATGAAGACTAGCGTTGATTCATTGCAATTTATATGGCTTACTAGAGAGGGAGCTACGGGGACCAAATCTATGACGCTGAGGTATTAGATGGCTTATAGCCAAACCTCTATTTAAGAAGTCTCTCTATACAAGGCTATGCGACTGAGAGATTTCCTACTTGTTGCATAAGGATGGCAGTTTTACATAAAAGCAACACTTGAAAGCCACTTCACAACCTCATCAAGACTCAGATATCATATTGTGAAAGATGCCAGCAATTACCAACCCTTGGGAAGCTACCACATCTTAAGAATTTACACATCAAAGGAATAGGAAGTCTGAAACAAATTGATGCTGAGTTCTCTGGTTGTGTTGATATATGCCAGAAAAATGAACTATAAGCTATATAGTTCAGAGTTTGAGGGATTAAATATTTTCCAGCCATAAAATAGCTTCTGATACGGATAGCCTAACCTAGTGAAATGGCTTGGCCAACCAGGGTAGCGGTATCCTTATATTCCCTTTAGAAATTGATCACTGATGGATGCGCGTGACTTTCCCTCACCCCAAATGTTTTCCTACCTCTTAAAGAGCCGACTATCCAGCAGATTTACGGTACTTTTCATATGTCAAAATTTTGAACTATAGCAACTTTATCAAATCTTTTTAGGCACCTACTGTTTATGAGGTGATGCACCCTACAAATGTGCCACAAGCGCTGACTGAATGTGCATCCCTACAAACATTGTCAATTGACGTGTGTGAAGTTGGTTGCCTTACTAGAGGGGTTCTGTAATCTGGTCGTCCTTCAGTTATTAACCATATGAGAATGCCAAGCTAATTTATTTATCTTATTTACGTGGTCTTTCCTCCGTTCGTGTCCTTTGTTTAATGAATAACAAGGGTTTTGCTTGTGCACCTGAGCAGCTAGAAAATTACAAGTGCTTTGAGGCTTTAAGCTTTTTTTGCTGCCATAATATGAGGACATTCCAACAACTGAGAGGTTTGAGTCATCTTCACTCACTAACTATGTGTGGCCCCAACAAGATGACATGCCAGCTGCCTAAGTAGGTAAATAGCCTTCCTTGCCTTGAGACGTTGTAGATAATAGGATAAGGGTACTTACGTAAATTTATTATATTTGTATTATCTATACATACAAGCACCTAGCTCTTTTATTGCTTTGCTTTCCCATCAATTTGCCATGAAGGAATTAGGTGATCTTCATTATTTCTTAGGCGTTCAAGTTACCCATTCTCTGGTAGGTTTGTTTTTGTCTCAGTACAAGTACACTTGATCTTCTCCGTAAATTTCATATGCACACCTGTAAACCTGTCCGTACTCCCTCTATTGCTAGGACTACCTTATCCCTCTCTGATGGAGAACTACTTGCAGACCCCACTCAGTATAGAGGAATGGTAGGTGCTTTATAATATTTGACTATGATGCGACCTGACATTGCATATGCAGTTCATGTAGTTTCCCAATTTATGGATGCTCCCCTTACTACTCACTTATTAGCTGCTACCTATATTCTCAGGTATCTACAGGGGACTCTTGATCATGGGATCTTACTATGGGCTACTGCAGTTCCTTCTCTTGTCATTGCATACTCGGATACCGACTGGGCTGGTTGTCGTGACTCTTATCGGTCTACCATTGGCTATGTAGTCTTTTTTGGACTTAATCTTATTGCTTGGCGCTCAAAGAAGCAATCTACCGTCTCCAAATCCTCTACAAGAGTATTGTGCTGTTGCTTACACTGTTGCTGAAACAGTTTGGATTCGCAAACTATTACTTGATCTTGGTATAGTTCTTACCTCCCCGGTTAAGGTATACTGTGACAATGTAAGTGCTACATATTTCACTGCCAATCCAGTCCATCATGACCACAGCAAGCACATCCCTGTTGATTATCATGTCGTGCGTGAGCGTGCTGCTTATGGTGACTTAGTTGTTAGGCATGTTCCTACTAAGCTTCAATTAGTGGATATTTTTATTAAGGGGTTATCTTCTCAACAATTCTTATTTCATAAGTCCAATCTGTTTGTGTACCCCCTATCCAGCTTGAGATGGTGTAATAGGATAAGAGTACTTATATAAATTTCTTATATCTGCATTATCTATATATACAAGCACCTGGTTCCCGATTTAGGTGACCTTTCCATCACAAAATCTTTCACAGTATATAGGACAATAAAATGAGCTTGACTATTCTTTGGATATTAGTCACCTCTTCAAGATCAATTCCCTTGGAATTTTGTATATGGGGTTGGCCAAGGCTTCTCTACCTTCCTGATCAATCGCAACACTTCACTTTACTAAAAGTACGGCACATTACATGGTTTGATAATCTGGATGCGCTTCCAGTGTGGCTCAGAAACTTTTCATCCCTTGAGTATTCGGTCCTTTTTAATTGTAGGAAATTGAAAAAATTATCTTCCATAAGTGCATTGAAACAACCTACCAGATCAATCTCTTTGGTGATTATAGACTGCCCTCAACTAGCAGAAAACATCAAGGCCAATGGCCCAGAGAGGAATAAGATTGTGCATATTAATAAAGTCAAAATTACAACATTTCGAGACATATTTGGGTTTGTCTACGAATAATGGACGAGGGGTCATCATTGAAAGTCTAGTGATTGCCCTCTTTGCTGTACTGAGTCCTAAGGGCCTAGTTGACGAGGCTGAGAGAATGTATTTTTACTCGTAATTTACTTTGATACAAAAGCCAAAGTTGGAAACAAGAAACTCTATAGAGTTCTGGGAGAGGAGTTTTGTGCGTACTGAAACTGAGGAGGCTTAAGTAAGTTTTAATGATACGTTATGCTGCGCATTTTTCTGCACTCTACAAATCATTCAATGTCTCTTAACATTTTATGCACTTTACTGGCCTTCTGGCTAAACTATAGAAGGTTCAAGTCGATCATCATGCGAAGTACTTAGGTCTTCTTCCTAGACTTGGAAGATCCAAGCAGGCAATTTTTGGAAGCACAAGAAGAGACATTGGAAGAAGCTCCGCGGCTAAAAAGAAACGATGTTACCATATGCTGGAAAACAAATCCTCCTTAGAGCAGTTGCATATACCATTGCAACTCACACTAGGAGCATATTCACTCTCCTGGAGATGTTACTTGATGAGAATCACACCTCATCTTTGCAAACTTTTGGTGGGGTTTGTTAGATCAGAATAGAAAAGTACACTAGAGGTGGGAGGGGCATTGTTTGCCCAAGTCAATCCGAGGGATGGGTTTTATAGATCTAAGAGCATGAGTAATGGTGAGCCAAATTTTTGGCTCACCTATGAGGGTTTGCTACTTTCACATAAGCTTTTAAGTTAACTTTTTAGCTCACGAGCCTTTCTCTCTCTAATGCTAGGCTCACCACGTTGACTCAGGACTTAAATAATACTCATGGACTCACAACCAAATATATTTAATTACTTTTAGTTTTGTATTTTTCTTTATTATTTGGGCGAATAATTTATAAAAGATCATTTGCACATAATAATTTATTAACATAATTAATTAAGAGGAATTAATGTAAAAATTAAAACAATACAAAAAATCGACTTAAAAAAACCAACACACAAATTGGAATTAATGTATGTAATTAGACTTTTATATTCAAAAAAAATCTATATAATTTTCAAAAAATTTAACAAATTATTATAACAAACTTAAAAACAACTTCACGACCCTTCCCTCCCGTCAAAATCCTTTTTCAAAGAAAATAAATAAATGAATACCATTCCCTTTCCCATCAGAGACTCCTTTCTCTTTCATAAAAAAACTCATTAAAAAATGTTACCAATATAATAATAAAAGTACCATGGCTACTTGACTCAGTAAGTCTATGGTACATACCTATTTACCATAGAATTATACACACATATATATAAAAGGATCTTATTAAATTGGGCCAAGATAAACATATTGCATTTTGGCGGCCCACAACACTAACATCTGAAGAGAAACACACGTGAAAGCTGAAGCAAGAAAATTCAGAGCAAGAAACACACAGCCAAATCTGCAAAAATCAATCACTGCATATTTGCATTTTGATCAAGACAATTTTGAGCAATATACATAATCCATCCTGAAAATTAGCAATACGAATAAGCAAAATCAATGGATTTTGATGAACAAGTGGTAGTTGAAGCAAAGGAATTGCTTATTGAAGAGTTACATATGCTAGGATTTCAAGGTATGTTCATAAAATTGCTCAAACAAACAATAATCTATCAATCTTCAATGCAAAGAATAGCTATCTGGTGCAACTTTTAAAGTCAATCATGATTGCACATAAGGTGTTTGAGAAAATTCCGCAAAGGTAGGATTGCAATAACAAAATCGTTGCACATAAGCTGATAAAGAACGTACTCTGATTTAGGCAAAAGGTTCACTGCAGTGTACAAAAGTTTCACTGCATTTTTGGAAAGATACACCAAATAAATAAGAACGATTAACAGCATCAAATTCTGCTATTCATAGGATAACTGTAATTAAATAAACGTAAAGATTACTGATATTATTCTTATATTGTAGGTCCCTATAATCAAGATCCCAATGATCAAGAATATGGTTCCCAAGCGAGAGGTATGTATGATTTATATTTTCAAAATTCAGTGTAATGTCATGTAGCCAGTGAATTGTGAAAGTAATGGTTGTAGAGCTCATGTAGTGATGGGTACATATGATTTATACTTCTAAGAATATGGTGTTGTGCACACTGTAACTCATGGTTGAAAGGAAGGTGGTCATGGATCTCATATATAATTATAGTAGCAATCATTTTGTCAGTTAGTATACCTTTAACCTGTTGCATTGAATCTTTTGTTGATTTAAGTGAATCTTTTGTTGATGGCAGTGAATCTTTTGTTGATGCAATGCATTGTTGCATCAATTCTGTTTTTCCTGATTCAACTACTATCTATTCTCCAAACACATTGATAAGCATAATAGCTTCTGACACTATTGACTACTTAAATTGCAGTTCATCGGCATCAAGAACCCATCGGACAAGAATATGTTGAGAATGATGAATTTGTGTTGATTGGACAAAGTGTCAAATCTGAGCAAGAAGCATATGATTTGTATAACACTTATGGTCTAAGAGTGGGGTTCAACATTCGTAGGGATTCACAACGGATGAAAGCTGATCGAAGTGGTATAACAACAAAGAGATGTTGTTGTTCTAAACAAGGTACAAAGAGAAATGCCGCCTAAAAAAATGAAGAACATATCGATAGAAGGTCATACAGCAAACGAGTAACCCGAGTCGGTTGCAAAGCAATGATTCAGTTTTCAGTATATGGAAATGGTGTCTGGACAGTTACGAGGCACGATAAGGTGCACAACCATCCTTTTTGTAATTTCACCAAACGACATCTTTTGAAATCACAACGAACAGTTACAGAAGAACACCATCATTTATTTTAACACAATTTAATATTTTGTGGATATTAGAGCTGTTTGCTGATTGTAAATGTGCATGTTGCTATTGATTCTTATTTGGTGTCGGTGGATTGTAATGATATATCTTAATTTTGATCCCATGAATCTTTAATGCAATGCAGTGAATCTTTTCACAACTGCAGGGAACCTTTCCCCAAATGCAGTGAATCTTTTGTGCCAACAAGCAAAAAAGTAAATTTCAACATATATTTATTAATGAAATTTGATAAGATCATTAAAAGAAGTTCAAAATAAATAACAACCTAACAAAAGAATTAGAGGATTGGAAGGTTAAAGGAGAAAAACAAGGGGGAACAAATGAAAAGATTGTGGGAAAAAGCTCTCCTAAGATTCGAACCTCACACCTATAGTTTAAAAGCCACATATTACACCAATCAGCCATCACAACTCTTTGTAGTTTTGGGTGGAAATATTATTATAAATGTGTTACCTGATAGATGATAGTTGACGGTATGTACGATGTAATGTACATGCGGGTGTAAGGTAAATATTTCCTACTTGACTTCCTTTCTCTTTTATCGCTGCATGTACTTCATCTTCTCCATCTTTCATCCCCGTTAGGGCCATGTTTGTTTCTTCTTCACCAAAAAAAAAAATAGAAAAATATGCCATTATTCCCCCATCTTCATTTCAACCCTTGCATAAGCACATACCAGCAGTCCAATTGTCCTAGATTTTAAAAAAAGGATAACATGCTCATAAAACACTATTGGTTTGCACCCAATTTGGTTAAAATGAAGGTCCAAGCTAGCTCGTCCCTTGCAGCCATTCCTAGAGCGACTCACTCGCATGCGAAATCTGGTTTGTGAGCACGCTGCAACACTTGCTATACGAATATTCAATGAAGCATTCTTAGCTAAGCAATGCTAGAAATTACAAAAGAAGGATGAGTCCCTGCTGCACCTAGTTCTTAAAGCAAAATATTATCCAAAATGTGATTTTCTGCCAGCATATAGAGGTGGAAATCAAGATATATGTGAAGGATCCTTTGGGGTGTGAACAGTTCGTAGAAAGAGGGACTCTACTGGAGGGTTGGAAATGAAAAGGAGGGGAAAGTGTGCAAAGATAATTGGATATATTTCATTGGATGGTATAGTGGCCAGGCCAACATGAAGGATGCGTAAAACTAATTTGAATGTTGGGAGGCAATGTTGCCTCCTCCCCTTGGCCATCTCGTTGTATATATACACAAATATTAGGTTAAATAATGGCAAGGTTTCCTATGTTTACAAAAATAGAACTCTAAATGTGTACAACTACCCAATTGCAGCAAATACAATATGCCTCAAATAGGGATAATATGCCAATAAATCAGCAGAATATCCCAACACTCCCCCTCAAGTTGGAGCGTGGAGGTTGGAAATGCCCAACTTGCCAAGTAAGTGACGGAACGGACGATGCCCCAAGGATTTGGTAAAAAGATCGGCAAGTTGCTCCTTGGTAGAGACGTACCAAGTAATGACCTCCCCAGATAGTATTCGTTCCCTGACGAAGTGACAATCAATCTCTATGTGTTTGGTACGTTCATGAAACACCGGATTTGTCGCAATATGCAACGCAGCTTGGTTATCGCAATATAGTTGAGCAGGAGGAACCGGAACATGAAGAGAGCGAAGTAAGTTGCGTAACCAAATAGCTTCACTAGTGGCGTTAGCCATGGCTTGATATTTAGCTTCCGTAGATGACCGAGACACTGTCGATTGCTTGTTGGTTTTCCAAGAGATAGGAGCAGAACCAAGTAAGATGAAATAGCCAGTAATAGATCGTCGAGTCATAGGACAACTAGCCCAGTCAGAGTCACAATAGACATGAAGACGAAGGTCATTAGAGGAAGGTAATAAGATCCCTTGCCCAGGAGAAGACTTGAGATAACGAAGGAGGTGCATGGCAGCATCCCAATGACCTTGTCGAGGATCTTGCATAAATTGACTCAGAATATGGACAGCATATGTGATTTCTGATCGAGTAATCGTGAGATAAATAAGGCATCCAATTAGTCGTCGATATTGACCAGGAGTAAAGATAGGGTCTCCTGCGTCGGAGGAAAGCTTATGTTGTTGTTCCATTGGGACCAAACTGGGTTTAGACCCTAGCATTCCTGTCTCTGTGAGAATGTCCAAAGTATATTTTCGCTGACACAAAAATAACCCAGCGCACGATCGAGCCACCTCAATGACAAGAAAATACTTCAAGGGACCCAAATCCTTTAATTTGAAACACCGATGTAAGTAGTTTTTAAAGGCAATGTAGCGTTGAGTGTCATTACTTGTAAGGACGAGATCATCCACATAAATAAGAATGGCAAGAAAGACTCCCTTGTGGTCAAAGGTAAATAGAGAATGGTGAAATGGAGACTGTTGAAATCCATAGTCACGCAGTGCGGATGCGAGTTTGGAGAACCACTGTCGGGGTGCTTGTCGAAGTCCATATAAAGATTTGTTGAGTTTACACACCATATGGGGCCAAGTAGTATGAAATCCGGGTGGAAGCTTCATATAGATGTCCTCATGGAGATAGCCATGAAGAAAAGTATTATGGATGTTCATCTGATGGAGATCGACTCCAACCTTTAGCTACTGCAAGAGTGAGCAAAGTGCAGACTGTGACCATTTTAGCGACGGGGGCGAAGGTTTCATGATAATCCTCCTCTTCCACTTGATGATTGCCTAGGATCATGAGACGGGCTTTGAAGCGTTCGACAGACCCATCGGCGTGGTAATTGATTTTGTAAACCCACTTACATCCAAGGGCCTTTTTACCTGGGGGAAGTGGTTGTAGGTCCCAAGTATTATTTGCCTCAAGAGCATATATTTTATTTTCCATGGCCTCACACCACCGGGAATCCTTAACTGCATGAGAAAAATGTCGAGGCTCATCACCCGAGGTAATGGCCGCTAGGCAGGCACGATGAGAAGATGAAAACTTATCATATGAGATAAAATGAGACAGAGGATGAGATGTACCTGAAGAGGCGTCATGGAGCAGTAAGGGGTCGGGGGTGTTGGATTCCATGGCATGGCAGACATAGTCACGAAGATGTGACGGATGATGGTGATCCCTTTGCGGACGAGATGATACAGGCAACTCCCCTTGTCTAACAACTTCCTCAGTGCGCGGACTAGCATCATATTCTAGAGCCCCGGGCTCCACTAATGAAGGGTCTGATGAAACAGAAGGCTCGGTGTTAGTGGGCTGCAGATCAGAGGTGATGGGAAAACTAGTGGAAGATGGACCAAGGGTCGAATCAGGCTCAGTGTTGCACCCAAGTGTAAGAGGTTGATTTTGAGGAGTAGATGAGGAAGATGGGCTTTGTAGATTTGTTTTGGCAAAAGGCTAAATATGCTCATGAAAAATGATATCTCGAGATTCAAAAACACGTTGACTATCAAAGTCATATACACGCCACCCTTTTTTCGCGTAAGGATATCCAAGGAAAATACATCGAGTAGCCTGAGCTTCAAACTTATCTCGAATACGATCATGAGTGTGGACATAACATAAGCACCCAAATACCCTTAAATGTGTATACGAGGGCCTCTTCCCAAATAAAATCTCATAGGGACTTTTTAGTTTATGCAACTTGGTGGGTGTGTAATTAATGAGATATGCACCTGTAAGGACAAATTCCCCCCAAAACCGAACAAGTAAGGAGGCTTGAAACAAAAGGGCTTGGGCGATATTAAGCAGGTGTTGGTTTTTTCGCTCAACACGACTATTTTGTTGAGGTGTATCAACACATGAGGTTTCATGAAGTATTCCCCGTTCAAGAAAATATTCATGTAATCTTCCACTGGTAAACTCTGTGCCATTATCACTCCTCACCCTTTGAACATGTGTCCCAAATTGTGTTTTAACCATGCAACAGAACTGTATAATATGGTGATATGCTTCTGTTTTGTCTTTAAGCAGGTAAACCCAAGTAGCACGACTAAAATCATCAACAATGCACAAAAAATAATGGCAACCAGATAAGGATGGGGTGTGATATTTCCCCCACAAGTCGCAATGTATCAAATCGAAAGGTTTACTTGCTCTAGTTTCACTTAAAGTAAAGCTATTTCTTGTCTGTTTTACCCTATGGCACACATCACAGAAATCCAGAAACTCTTTATTCAACTTAAAATCACACATCTTGGATAGAGAACCTAAACTACAATACGAGGGGTGCCCCAAACGCTGATGCCATGTTACGAGATCTACGCTCTTAGTTGCTGTAAATGTTGATATGCCATGCATATTCTTCAAATAATACACCCCGTTCCCTGGATCACCCGCTCCAATCAACGTCTTTGAGGTAAGGTCCTATATAACACAAAAATCAAGTCCGTAAGAAACAACTCAATTTTCATCATGTGCTGATTTCTGAGCTAAAATAAGGTTGCATTTAAATGTTGGAACGTATAGCACATCTCTTAGCCATATTCTGGGGTCGAGTTTAACCATACCAGCCTGTTCAACTTTTACCTGTCGTCCATTAGGTTGTGAGATAATAATAGGTACTTAAAGGTTAAAAACATTGGTGAGTGCTGCAAAATTCGACATCATGTGATGAGAAGCACCTGAATCTAGGACCCATTGCATAGGAGACAAACGAAAACACTTACCACACATTTTTCCTTCCTTTTCTTGATTTTGCCTTTCTTTAAAAAGGGCAAATAATTCATCTACCTGAGAAGCAGTAAACCCAGCAAATCCCATCTCTTTGCTCAGCCCATGCGTCCTCTCTTCTCCATTGCTCTGCCCAAAATTCTCCACTCCTTGGCCTCTGACCCCAGAACGAGCCCCCCAGTTACAAAATTTGAGCTGCCACCACGATAGGAGCCTCCTCCGGTTCTATCCATCGCCATCCCGTTGCCTGATTGTATTTCTTGAATCTTGTCAGCGGTTCCCCAATTCCTGGCGTTCAACGGTCTACCCGACCCACCGCCATAGACGTCGTTCCCCGACTCACCTCCATAGCCAGCCCTAGAAACTCGTCGATTTAAGCGCTGAGTTCCCCAACTCGCAGGGTATCCGTTAAGCTCATAACATTGGTGTCACTCGTGTCCCAGCTTCTGGCAGTGTGAGCACTTGGGTCGGTTCTGACTTGCCCAGTTGTGCTGTGTGGCCTTGAAGGCCGCTCCTTCCAAGATGGATCTTGGCTCGGTGAATTGGGTGAATTGCAACTGCTATTCCTCATGCACGATCGTGGCATACGCTTTGTTCAGGCTTTCCAACGGGTCTTGTGACAGAATATTGGATCTCACAGTGTTGTACTTCATGTGGTTGAGTCCCATCAAAAACTGGTGCACTCTTTCTTGTTCAAGCATGGAAGCCACTGCCTTCCCACACTTGCATTCACATGTGCAGGCTAGTAGCATCTAGAAAGTCCCAAGTTCATCCCAGAGCTATTTCAATTTTGTAAAGTATTCGGTTACTGAGAGTTTGTCCTGTCCCAGCAAGGATAACTCCCTTTTTAGTTGATGAACCCGAATAGCATTAGCATGTGAGTATCTCTCCTCGAGATCAATCCAAATTGTTTTGGCTGTGTTGGTGTATGCAACTGAGTCGTGTAGGCTTTTGTCTATCATGCTATAAAGCCAGGCTGTGACCATTGAACCGCACTTCTCCCAGGCATGCATCTCTGGGGTTGTGCTCGCAGGTTTTGTTAGAGTTCCATCCACAAATCCAAGCTTGTTTTTAGATTTGAGGGTATTGAGTATCAATCGTGACCAATTCCCGTAATTGTCCCCGTTGAGAATCACGGGACTGATGATGTATCTGGGATGGTCGGAACTGTTGAGATAATATGGAGACTGTGGGTCATTGTAACTAAGAGCTATTTGTTTTTCTTGATTCTCTGCCATTGCTGAGTGCAGGGAGATTGAAGTACTGCCTTTTGTTGCAAATGCTCTGATACCATGTAAAACTAATTTGAATGTTGGGAGTCAATGTTGCCTCCTCCCCTTGGTCATCTTGTTGTATATATACACAAATATTAGGTTACATAATGGCAAGGTTTCCTATGTTTATAAAAATAGAACTCTAAATATGTACAACTACCTAATTACAGCAAATACAATATGCCTCAAATAGGGATAATATCCCAATAAATCAGCAGAATATCCCACCAGGATGTCTTTACCCCTAACATGAAAATCAAGAACTCAATACTAAGGATACAGGGGAATGGAAGGAAGATATGATCAAATTACTATTTTCAGAAGCGGCAGTTAGCATCCTCAAATTACCATTAAGCTCCTAGCAACTAGATGACTTGATGTGGTGGCCAACAAAGAATGGTGTCTTTATTGATAAATCTGCATGCTAGCTTGACGTGATGGGTACTGTTGACAAGGATTCCACACAGGAATTTATTAAGGAGGGATGGTGGTGGACTGGCACATGGCGCACACGCATGTTATTCCAAAAATGAAGCATTCCAATTAGAGCTTACAAAGGTTTTTTGGCAGTGAATTAAGTTTTGGTGCGCAGACGCGCAGACACATTAAGGAAGATGCTACATGAAGAATTTGTCATAGATTTGAGGGGTCTATTGTGCCCAGCATTTGTCATAGATTTTTGAGGGGTCTATTATGCACACCCTCTTTAAATTTGAGCATGTTAGGCCACTTTGGGCAGAGACTAAATTTGACAGTGTTCTTTTAGATGTGTATACTGAAACCTCGATGAAAGGAATGAGGTGGATTTTGGAAAAAAAATTGTTTGATAAAATGGAGAACTTTATGTGCATTGCTTATGCTTGTTGGACTGTGAGAAACAGCAAAGCGATGGGGGACGAAGAAACAAATCCAAAGGCACTGGTACATAGCTTCTTGTGGCTACTGCAAGAATACAAGAGGTATGTAAACAGATTAATTGATACCCCATGGGTATGAATCTGCCTCATCCTTTGAAATATAATTAACCCCCCCGGGGAAAAAAGCTAGATCAAAATTAACTATGACGCCGCAATATCAAGGATGCGGGTGTGGGCCTTGGCTGGGTTGCACGCTGTCATGTCGAGCATATTTCGAGTATAGATGTGAAATAAATCAGGGCTTGTTCCGGGCTGAAGCTGCTGAGTAGCGGCTTGATTGTCCCTTCACAATGCTGTCAATAGGGAGTCGGGGTCTCGTAATCTTAAGTCTGATTATTTGGGTTTTATTTCTAGACGATAATTAGGTAGCCATGGCCAGGCCTATGTTGACCACAGTGTTGGGTTTTAAGTGCATAAGATGCAAAAAAGCATCACGATCACGACAAAAGAAACAAAACAAGCACAATAGGAATTTGAGAAAAAAAAATATTCCCAGTATTTCAAGATGATATACAAAGAACTTTCCTTGTTTACAAGTGTAAATTACTAGACACTTATAAATAGACCATTCCCACGCTCTCCACCAGAATGTGTTTTCCAGCAACTAATTACCAATTCTCCCTACACTCACTCACTGTTACCAAGCTCCTTCTTAGTATTTTTCCCGGTGGAATCTTGTGTAGTTTATGTATATATTATTTTCAAAGGAAAATAACACATTTATTTATAGGAGTGTAATCACAAATTACAAAGATTGAATTTTTATAGATTTAATTGGGTTACAATCTCTATAGATACAAACTCCTCTGATTCTTTCTCTCAAGGATGGATTTTCCAACCCTTGAAACAAAGGGGGTGGGGACCTATTTATAGGGAAACCCCTCCTCCCAAGTCAAGACAGGCCTTGACTTGGGTTATGGGCTTTGACCTAGGTTTTGGGCTTTTCAATAAGGCTTTATCCTAGGCTACCTGACTTTCATTTGTTTGACTTTGACTTTGGAGTCTTCCGGGCTTGAACCGAGCGTTGACTTGGAAGTCGCCTCGAGCTCTAACCGGACGTTGACTTGAGAATCGTCTTTGATGTTTGACTTGTGAGTCGATGTTGATTTTGACCTTTGACCTTTGACTTTGACTTTGACTTTTGACCGCGCCATCACTTGAACGTCATTCGGCCTTTTAGGTCGTGGCTTGACTTGGTAGTCGTCCTAAGTCTCGGTTTGGGCTTTGACTCGAATTTTAACTGGACCCGGACTTGGTAGTCAGTTGGGCTTCATTTTGGGCTTGATCTGCAAATCTTTGGGCTTGATTAAATTAATTAAAAGGGTTAGCCCAATTAATTAATTAAATTTAATTTTGGTACGGCACGAACAAATTTGAGTGCTTACAAATTGCCCCCTCGAGACAAGGTCACATACGAGACTTGTCGCTTGTGAGGTGACCGATGTCTCGAATTTTTTTTGAAACACGCCATTTCAAGTGCCCATTTCGCAGACCTAGCACGGTGGTCTCGCCCCATTTTCTTTTTTTAAATGTAGGCCCGGGCTTTTCAGTTTTCCCATCTTTTTTTTTTGTAGACGTGGTCCTGGGGCCTGGCCTAGCTTCTTCTCTTTCTTTGTTTTTAATTCGCCGCTGGGCTAAGCCCAGCTTTCCTTCAGATTTCTTTCTGGCTTTTTTTTTTTTGTGTGTGGGCTCGATTTGCCGTCCCTCAGCCCATAGCTTAGCCCCTTTGCTTCATTTGAATCACACATGCGAGGCACATGACAAGGGCACTGTTCCCCTTTCTTCTTCCCCAGCTTTGCTGCTACAATACGCAACAACCTGAAACCCTCAGGTCCTCCCACTTGTGCTGCTGCTTCTGGTCTTCAATGGAGGTTGCATAGCTCGTCATTATTTACACAGCCTAACCTCCCATTTGAGTGGTTCATCATTTGTATTTATTAAAGGTCCCAACTTTTTTTTTAACAATAGAGCAAGCCTCTTTCATTGCCCAAACAGTTGTGACTCCAAATCCCCTTTCTTTACCCAGAAAACTCTATCCATGAAAATGGAGCCCCACACGTTGCTTGCCACTGATTCATGATGTTGCTGGTTTACAAAGAAAGTCAACCCTAAAGGCTTGGTCTTTGGCACCATTTTTGACCATTGGCCCTACATGAGGTATGAGCTCTCTCACTTTTCCTCTGTTTTTTTTTTGTTGTGTTCATCAAACGGAGCTTCACTTGCTGTGTTTTTTTTTTTGCTGGTCTAATTTTGTGATCATCATGTTGCCATCTTCCTTTCCATGAACCCCTTTTATTTGTTTCTGTTCGGCTGAAAGCTTCCTCGGTAATTTGTTGGGCCTGTTTGGCTATGTTTGGTCTATGCATTTGACTAGGTGGGGTTGATTATCAATTTGTGATGAGCCATGAGAGATAACTGAGAAGGGTTCATGATGGGCAAGTGTATGAAGAGAGAGAAAACATTAACGCTTGGCCCCTATTTTAAAAAAAAATGAAGAGAAATGGCCATGGTTCTTTGTGAGCTGCTGTGAACATGTGTATGAGGAAGAAAGGGTGAATGGGGAATACAAAAGCTTCTTTCTTACAATGGCTCTGTTTTACCATGGAAATAGAGAAGCTTGGCCCTTTTTTTTTTTTTTTTTTGCTTCCATGCGGCTCCTCTGTGCAAAATTATGCAAAATCAAGCTATTGTTGCCAAATTTTCCCAAAGTGTTGTTTTGCTTTTTTGCTTGCGCAATGCTCTTTAATGGTTTTAATGCTATTGATCGTGTTGGGGTCTTGGCGCCCACTTGCTCATTGACATGGTGCACATTAGAAATGTTTGCCCGTAACTTGGCACTATTGGTGTTTTTTTTTTTTAATCTCTTGGTTTGTGCCCACAATTTTTTAGAGAAGCTTGCTTGACTTCCTTTAGCTGAATGTAGTGGCTCGCTTTTTTTGTAAGTGACCCCCCTTTTTTTTTGTTGCGCTTGTATTGTTGTCTGTGCACGTTGAGGAGTCATTTGAAGAACCACTTGCGACACGGTTCGCTGCTTGGCCAAGGGCCTTGAACGGAACTGATACGCATGAAAGTGGCATGAAGATTTGAAGAACCACTTGCGACACGGTTCGCTGCTTGGCCAAGGGCCTTGAACGGAACTGATACGTATGAAAGTGGTATGAAGATTTGAAGAACCACTTGTGACACGGTTCGCTGCTTGGCCACGGGCCTCGAACGGAACTGATACGCACAAAAGTGGTATGAAGATTTGAAGAACCACTTGCGACACAGTTCGCTGCTTGGCCACGGGCCTCGAACGGAACTAATACGCACAAAAGTGGTATGAAGACTTGAAGAACCACCTGCAACACAGTTCGCTGCTTGGCCATGGGCCTCGAACGGAACTGATACGCACAAAAGTGGTATGAAGACTTGAAGAACTACCTGCGACACAGTTCGCTGCTTGGCCATGGGCCTCGAACGGAACTGACACGCACAAAAGTGGTGTGAGCAGCGAGGAGCAGCTAGCGCGGGTGTCAACCAACATTTTGAGTGATTTTGCTCTACACTTCTCCCCTCTCTAGCATTTATCTCTTCCAGACGCCGCTTTGCTTACTGATTTCTTTCCTGAAAAAGAATTTAACTTTGTGTTTTCTTCTATTTCCAGGTAATTTATAATGGTGCAAGTCGCGAGGAGAAACTTGGCGGCAGAAAGGTGATGTCTTTGATCTCTTCTCTTTCATGCCCCCCCTTTTTTGTGTAATGTGTTTGACTGCACTTGATGATTTGCTGAAGCTGCCTACGTACTTATGGATACTTGCACTTTTTAATAAGATCAAGCTGTTACGTAGTTCAACTAAGCATTTTTTTTTCATTTGTTTTGCCGTTCACAGTTTATACTCTTGCGGGCCAGAACTATTACAAATGAATTTAACTTGAAAGAACAAGCACTTTAGGCTCTTGCTTAGGAGCTTTCCTTCTTTTTTTTTTTTGAATGCGTGAACTGTTTAGCCTCCTGTTCGGGAGTCTTCTTTTTGAATGTGCGAACAGTTTAGCCTCCTGTTCGGAGTCTTCTTTTTTTTAATGTGCGAACAGTTTAGCCTCCTATTCTGGAGTCTTCTTTTTTTTAATGTGCGAACAGTTTAGCCTCTTGTTCGGGAGTCTTCTTTTTTGGAATGTGCGAACATCTTTTTTTGAATGTACGAACAGTTTAGCCTCTTGTTCGGGAGTCTTCTTTTTTTGAATGTGCAAACAGTTTAGCCTCCTATTTGGGAGTCTTCTTTTTTGAATGTGTGAACAGTTTAGCCTCCTATTCGGGAGTCTTCTTTTTTGAATGTGCGAACAGTTTAGCCTCTTGTTCGGGAGTCTTCTTTTTGAATGTGCAAACAGTTTAGCCTCCTGTTCGGAAGTCTTCTTTTTTGAATGTGCGAACAGTTTATCCTCTTATTCAGGAGTCTTCTTTTTTGAATAGATGAGTTTTTTTTTTTTTTTGAATGTCTCTGAACTTTGGGTGTTTCCTTTTTTGTAGTGAACAGTTTAAGCTCTTGCCCAGGAGCTGATCCAGCATTTCTTCAAGGGAAGACGTCGACATCGTTGTTTGCGTCGCAGCTGGAAGAAGCTTGCTCCTTAGTTCTTTCTTTTGAACTGGCCTGAGCCCCATGGCCAGTGAGAACTAGGACGCGCCTCTTTACTTTCAACGAGTCGTCCACCTTTACATCCAAAGTGGAAACACGATTCATGCGTGAAGGAATTGAACTTTGGATTTCATTTGTTTTGCCAAGGCGGTTGAACACTGAATCCTTCTTTTGTGAATGCGGTGAGCTTGACGACATTTTGCCTATCTTGATTCTGGCGAAGATCGAGGGTTTAGGTTGCTCATCCTTTTTCAACCTATGGAAGACAGAGGGCTTTGGGATTTTACCCTTTCCAATCCTTCTAAACACATAAGGGCGTTGGCGCGACGTTGATGGTTGTAACCTGTCGAACACTGACGTGTTGGGGTTGGTCTTGGCATTTTCACCCTCATTTTCATCAACCTCTTCAGCTGTGATATATTGCGTGAGGGCTTGCTTGTCCTTACGTCGCCCCGAAATCCTCACAGGTTGAGGCAGTCCGTAGCTAAAGCCAACTTTAGGTGTTGCAGAGTTGCCCCCTTGACTTTGTACGACCCTTTGCGTGCTGTCAAATCCGTAGGGCTTAGCTTCGATCTTATGACCCAAAGACGTTGGCTGGCCGAAGTCATGGCTGGACCTCTTCATTAACTTGTGCACATTAAGATTACACCCATCATCGATGCGCATCTTTGACAGCTCACCGTCTTCTTAGAGCGAGCCTTTAGAAGTGGCAACAAAACCCGGGAGAGAAACCTTGGTCAATTTGTTTAGGTTCGCCCTATGAACTGGAAGCACACCCTTTTCTTTAAGAACGCGATAGCTTGCTTCATTGAACTTGTGTCCAACCTTAGTTGAACTTTTAGGATTTGTACATTTGAAGACTGGCGCCACTGAGTCTACCGCGACATTTGCTTGCTTGACGGACGAGACTGGAATTGTCATCTCATTCTTTTCTTTCCGTTGTTGTGGCTGGATGCTGTCATCACCACTTTCTTCATGAGGGACATTCTGCTTTTCATTTGTCTCGTCATCGTCAATTTCAAAACATGAGGTTGTGTAGACAGCCACACTATCAAAGAAGCTCTTTATGAAGCATTCTTCTGAACCCTCTAACATTTTAGCATGATCCATTTCAGAATCTGACTCACTAGCCTCTTGCACTGTGACGTGGCCAACTTCTGCTGTTTCATCCAAATCTAAAATGATTCTCCCTTCCTCAGCCAGTCGCATGATGCGTTCCTTGAGTGTAACGCACTTCTCAAGAGGATGACTAACGATTCGATGGTATCGACAGTATTTAGGATCGACGGTCCTCCTAACTTCTTCTGTGCGCTTTGGCTCGGGTAATTCGATGACACCCTTTTCGAGTAAGTCATCTAGCATGCCTGAAAAATCTGAGTCAGGAAATGGATACTTCTTTTCCTGAAGTTCTTTTAGTGTGGGACGCTTATTTGACACAACCTTGAACGACGAGCTCTTCTTGCCCCCTAGTTTTGGCTTTTCCAGAATGCGAATTGGCTGACTTGTAGAGGTGGACATCGCTTCTTTGGTCATGCCCTTAGAAAAGTTAACATTCTTGTCAAACTCAACTTTGTCCCTTTTTGATTCAGTAGAATAGAAGGAGTTGGTGCGACGACTAGCTATCGTCACCTCCATGTCATGCGCCTTGGTCGCCAATTCTTGAAAAGTCCTAGGTTTGCTCATTTGTAGGACGTACAGCAAGTCCCAGTGCAAGCCTTGGGTGCACATTTCGACGGCGAACGCTTCAGAGAGCCGATCCTTGCACTCCAGGCTAAGTGCGCGCCAGCGGTTGATGTAGTCAAGAACTGGCTCATCCTTCCACTGTTTTGTATTTGTCAACTCAGTCATGCTAACAACGCGCTGAGTGCTGTAAAACCTGTTGAGGAACTCTTGCTCCATTTGTTCCCAGCTATCAATGGATTCAGGTTCTAAGTCGGTATACCAGTCAAAGGCAATGCCTTTCAATGTCCTGACGAACTGTTTTACCATAAGGTCATCGTCAGTCCCAGCATTGTTGCACGTCTCAATGAAGTGCGCGACATGCTGTTTTGGATTGCCTTTCCCATCGAATTGTTGAAACTTGGGGGGTTGGTAGCCGTGGGGCATGCGAAGAGAATCCACCCTCTTAGTGTAAGGTTTGGTGTATAAGTGAGTTCTGCGCGAACCTTCACCTAGCTGCACCTTAACAGCACTTGCTATCGAGTCTTGGATTTGCTCAATGGTCATTGATTCAGATGACTTGACATGTTTAGGGGTGCCGCCTTTCTTTGATTGCTTCTCGCTGTCAGAGGCTTCAATGTGGATGGACATTTTTTCTGAGTCCTCACTTTCTGAGTCCTTTATGGAAGATTGAGCTGGCCGTTTTTCTAACTTCCTGGTCAGCTTAGCAATCTTGTTTTCTTGAAGCTTAATGTGTGCTTCCTTTTCTTCGTTGTCCCTGATGAGTTTTTCTAGGATGACTTTCATGTTAGCCATCTCCTCTTCCAGAGTGGTTGTACCTGTCATCATGGCTGGCATGACAATAGTTTTAGTGGACTCAACTTCAGTCTCTGACATGCGTGCCCCCTTTGGTGAAGGCGAAGAACAGTTACTGCTGTAGTAGTCTTCAACCTCGCAGACCGGAGATTGAAGTTGAGCGTTTTGAATTTCACCCGTCCAAGAGAACGCCTTTTGCTGCGTCTTTAAGTCTTGGAGTTTGGGTGGGGCCAGCGCAGTTTGCCCAGGAGCGGTTGGCGCAGCAGCTTTCGCCATGCTTCTGGTCTTCATTGTGCGCGCGCACTTACTAGAAGTGACGCTCGCTCCACATGATGTGCGCGAAAGAGATCTTGTGCTCTTCTTCTTCGAAGCTTGCGCGACAACGTTCTTTGCAGACATGTCTTCGTTGAAGATGATGTTCTTGTGACTTGAAAGTCTTGATTTTTAAGGGAAAGAGATGAGAGGTAGAGATGTCCCACCGGGCGTGCCAAATTTGTAATCACAAATTACAAAGATTGAATTTTTATAGATTCAATTGGGTTACAATCTCTATAGATACAAACTCCTCTGATTCTTTCTCTCAAGGATGGATTTTCCAACCCTTGAAACAAAGGGGGTGGGGACCTATTTATAGGGAAACCCTTCCTCCCAAGTCAAGACAGGCCTTGACTTGGGTTATGGGCTTTGACCTAGGTTTTGGGCTTTTCAATCAGGCCTTATCCTAGGCTACCTGACTTTCATTTGTTTGACTTTGACTTTGGAGTCTTCCGGGCTTGAACCGAGCATTGACTTGGAAGTCGCCTCGAGCTCTAACCGGACGTTGACTTGAGAGTCGTCTTTGATGTTTGACTTGTGAGTCGAGGTTGACTTTGACCTTTGACCTTTGACTTTGACTTTGACTTTTGACCGCGCCATCACTTGAACGTCATTCGGCCTTTTAGGTAGTGGCTTGACTTGGTAGTCGTCCTAAGTCTCGGTTTGGGCTTTGACTCGAATTTTAACTGGACCCGGACTTGGTAGTCAGCTGGGTTTCATTTTGGGCTCGATCTGCAAATCTTTGGGCTTGATTAAATTAATTAAAAGGGTTGGCCCAATTAATTAATTAAATTTAATTTTGGTACGGCACGAACAAATTTGAGTGCTTACAAGGAGTTCAGGGAGGTTTTTTACCAAAGAAAAATTCACTTCTAAGTATACGTTAGTCCTTAGCTTCCCCTAAAAATACATTTTGAGATATTCCTTCCCCTATTAATTCTTCTTTATCTTGTCTACTTTTTCTTTTTTTTTCCTTCATTTATTTTTATCAATCACAACCATCTCCAACTTGATAAAAATAAATACCGATGACTTCACCTAACTTGATCCGCCGTGGTTATTACCACCTTCAGCAGACAAAGCAAACACTACCTGCTTCATGCTTGCTGCCTGTCTTCGCTTGAGTTACATGTAGAGGCGCTCCCTACAGCTCCACTCGTCTGCACATTCCCTACCATACCAATTTGTACAAGCCTCCAACCATTTCTCCTTTTAGGAGTACCATAGATCCTTCGGTGACTTTCAAAGCTCCACCAGTGAGATGAATACTAGTAGCCTCTCACATCAAAATGCCCCAAAGAAATCATATTTCTTTTTAGACCTGGCACATGCCTAATCCCATTTACTGTCCACATTACCCCCGCAAACATACGAATTCACACAATTTCTACCCCTTCAACCCAGCTTTGTATATCGTTTGCCATGCTGATAGTACCTTTTTAACATGGTTTATATGTATCAAAGTACTCTCTAACTGAACAAATGAAATGAACAACTAGAATCTAAAATCCGCCTTCACATGACCCCCTCAAACACGGTTGCCAGAAATAGGTCACCTCCATTAAATAGGTTCGAAACTTCTATAATTCATACTGCTAATGGCGTATCATCTCTCAAGTCCTTCTTCCTTTTGGGACAATCCGTCTTCATGTGACCTTTCTCATCACAGTAGTAGCATTTGAACTTCTTACCACCTGATCTTGAATGCTGGGACCTTTCCTACTCTCTTAGCAATTCTCTTCCCTGACTAGACTCTTTTGTAATCACGGCTACCTCAACATCATTTTAAAATCTGTTGTTGCCCCATTGAGTCTCATTCATCAACAAGGAGGCAACTACCTCATCAAATTTCAAGGCCTCTTTTCCAAATAAAAGAGTAGTCATGATATTGTCAAAGGATAAAGGCAATCAAACCAACAAAAACAAAGCTTTATCTTGCTCATCAATCCTTACCTATAGAGAAGTCAACGTCATCGTTATCTTGTTGAACTCGTCTAAATGTTGATTAAAGTCTGCTTCTTCCGATCATTTGGAGACCAAATAATTGTTTTTCAAGCCTAACCTACTTGTCAATGAGGTGAACTTGTCCCAAATATCTATAAGGTCAATTAAGCTAAGAACCTCCCAAAGAGTATTATTTGCAAGACATAACACGATTGTACTTGGTGTCACGTCTTTCAAAAGTTCCCACTCCTGCTTTTCCCTGAGTGCCACCAACACATCATCTGTCATCTTTTCATCCTATGAATCTTCACCTTTGAAGCCTTAATTGTCCCTTCCTAGGTCAATAAACTTCTCATCTATTGTTCCTACAAGGTGAAGTCACCATGGCCATCAAAATGTTTGATCAAAATGCTTGCGCCTTGTACCGATGTCATCTCATGCATTCTTTACACTAATTTTCTCCTCGTATTGCTTACAAACCCTCATTCCCAGCGCAACCTTGCTCTGACACCATTGTTGGGTTTTAAGTGCATAAGATCCAAAAAAATTATCAAAAATGCGACAAAATAAATAAAACTGGCCAAGAGGAATTTGAGAGGGAAAAAATATTTTCACTATTTCAAGACGATATACAAATAGCTCTCTCTTGGTATTTTTCCGATGGTGTCTTGTGCAGCTTATGTGTATATTATTTTCAAAGGCAAGTAATACTCTATTTATAGGTGTTCAGGGAAGTTTCTCACCAAAGAAAAATTCACTCCTAAATATAAGTTAGTCTTAAGCTTTCCCTAAAAATAAGTTTTGAAATATTCCTTCCGTTATTAATCTTCTTTGACTTCCTTTGCTTTTCTTCTCCATTAATCTTTTTCAATCCCAATAGCCTTGGATATACTAGATGCTTGGAATCATATTTTCTTCCCTATTGTCAACTCTGTTGCCTACCTAGTTGGTAGATTGTGTCCGGATAGTGGATTTGAATAGATGGAAAAAAAAATAACAAAATTGCCATTAAAAAGAAATTGCTTGCCAAGTTCACACCCAAAAACGAATGGGAAGAAAAAGAAACGAAAAATTTGTTCCCAACTACAAGGACCACCACCAAAGGCTGCCATTATTTCCTCTAGGCCACGAGTTGCTAGAACAAAGAGAACGTCTATGGACTAAAGAGTTGAGTGAGCATTTTCTATCATGAGAAGTGTACTACATCCTCTGCATCTACCTATTCATTCTTTATATTCACCATCATTGCATGATTTTAGAGTTCAATCACAGCAATCTATTAGAGATTAAGGACTTACCTTAGGTGCGTAAGCAATGAATTGATTTCTTTTAGTATTGCCCACTAGATCAACAAACAGGAACAATCAGTGGGATTGCAAGAAATGTCGCATATATCCACACTTAAAAGCATCTCCTTCCACACGTATGCTTGTGGCATGGTCTATTCGCCACACTTAAGGTAAGCGTGCATAGGGTATCAGATGGGAAAATTTCACCGCGCTTAATAGGTGTGATAGACAATGCAGTATCCACGCTTATATCCATGGAAGACTGCATCATTTACCACGCTTATATGAGTAGATAAATTCCCCTCGCTTGTATCCGTGGCCAAAGTACTGTTTGAGCGAAAAATCATTTTAACCACTCCCTCACTTATATGTGTGGAATTATGTATTCGAAAACTAGCATTCAAATGATTTCGATGGATAACTAATTTTGGTGGGAAAAGTTTTATATAAAAGAAATAACAAATCATTGTTTTTAAAAATGCAAATAATTTATATTTAATAACGCATTGTAATCATTTATACATACACACACACACACACACACACATATATATATATATGTGTGTGTGTATGTGTATATATATATATAGAGAGAGAGAGAGAGAGAGTGTACATAGTTGAGCAAAATATAAATGATATAAAAGAATACGATAACTTTAAAACCATAAACTAATTAATTGTCATCAATTAAGTTGAAAAATAACTTGTATTCAGCTATATAATAAAAAATACAAGATCTACGCAAACAACTATTACTAAATTGATTTCAACATGCCTATAAAGTATGGACTCACTGCCTAAAAGTTGAGTTTGTTTGCAATATACATATATAATACTGAAGCTAAATAGAATGAATAGAATGGTGTAGAACTCCCTTGTTCCAGCCTTCCAGGTGAACAATGCATAATGGCACCATAATACACATTCTCAAAACGGTAAAGTTATGTGAGAATCCCATGTGTTCAATCTAGGAGCCTACAAACAAAATGGGGAACTCTGAGTAAGAGACAAGTTTAAATTGTTGGCACTACATCCTAAATATAGTGCAAAAAGAAGCCAGCTACAAGTATGTCCAGAAATCAGCCTCCAGGTTCAGTTGAAGCTGGCAACAAGGACGAAGTATATCAGAAATTTTACAGTCATCAGAACCCCAACCCCCCCAAATAAATAAATTTGACACTTATCACTTTATCAGTTACTACATAAAACTGAACAAAGCATTCATTTCCACTGAGCGAAGTTATAAAAAAAAAATCGTGAATTTTACAGAGCTAATAGGAGTGATCGTGAATTTAACATAGCTGATAGGAGTGTAAACCAAATTCTCCACAAGCTAAATAACAAAGGATAGATCCTTGTGAGAAGTTATGTCTGTCGTAATGGATGACCTACTTTCATCAGACCCAACATGGCTTTCCATCATTGCAGAAATAAAGAAAACCATATCAACACAAAATGGGTGTCTCTCAATTTGATATTATAAAAGCATTCACAATCATGCTCAGCACTTTGTAATTTTTGACAATATTCATCCCTAGCAGTTAACACACTTGCCCTATAATTAAGCTGCTACTGTAGTATTGATAAACCAATGAATCCAAGGCTGGCGTCTCACAGTAATAAAAAAGCACTGTGTCAATTTGTTACCTTCAAGTCTAGCACAGATCCATTTGAATGAAACATCTAGCCAATTCCATCCCAACTTCACTCAGTATTTGCAAGCACAACTGTTTTAACCATTTCTAGTTTTCCCAATACACGCAAAATGGTGATTAGCACACTGGAAATTCTGAAATTACTTCACTAGAAAATTGTAGACCCACAGAATAATGCAACTTGACTACACGTAAAGTACTGTTTAAATCCCGCCCAACCCAAAAATAGCCATGGTGTTATCTCTATTGAATCTTTTACACATATAGTGAATTCCTCAGCTAATATCCACATTTATATATCATAAGCATAACAGAGCAAGCAAAATGTTTCGTAAGTTTAAATGCAATCTAACCTAAAAACACCCATCTTATTAAGATGAGACCTAGAATAGAGCAGAGTACAACTCATTGTAAGCTTACACTTACAGGATCAACCATTTCAATTAGCTTGTGGGACAAAATCTTTCACAAATAAAATATGATTTCATGAACAATACTTTTGCAATCCAGAAGAAGAAGATTATTGCACTATACTTATAATCTAAAAACAAGCCAAGAGAACCTTACAAGACCGAAGTCCCCAGTTAGACATTTTTTCGAACAGATAATATGCACATTAACAAAGTTATCATGTCTCAAACATTTACTGCTGTATTTGTTTATCTGAACCATCAAATTGTTTTTTTGGACAAAATTAGTTAAACTGAATTAGCAGAACGTACTCGTGACAGCAGGTGTTTGAGGAAAACCCAGAATGTTTTGGATATAACCAGAAAGTCTATTTATTGTCTACAAGAATCTATAATCGATCAATACTAATGCATATTAGTGTTTTAGAAAACTCACCGATTGGACTGACTGTCGGTGAATTGAGTCATTTGCAATAGGAGGTATGCTTTCGAACCAAATTCATATGGGAGAGAGAGAGGTAAGATGAAGGCCTATGCGAGAGGATAGAGAATTTTCTTCACTCAAGGTTCCTGGCCATGGTTTTGAAGAGTGATGGACGAATCGTGCCAACCGACAAGTAGCCATGACAATGACTTTTGAACGTGAGATCGTGAGGCAGCCATGAGAGAGGGGCGTAGAGATGGGAGAGTTTAGTTTAGGAGTAACGTCACTGATACTAACTAATTCCCTAAACTGCTCATTATGTAGGTTTAGGTTATATAACCGCCGCCACTTAGGCGGCTTATGTAGCCGGTAACCCTAATATAATTTGGGTCAACTAAGAGCTCCTACTTGGCCACATAGCCCGCAAACCATATATCTTTCCATGAATCATAACTCTTCATGCTTCATAGCAAGAATGGGATGTGCGACCAAAAAGTACTCAATGGTGTTACATTAAGTCATCATCTAACTACCATGACATTTTCGTGAAATACGATACCCCAAATCATCCTATACATCATCAGCGGCATACCTAGTCCCTTATGCCATATAATGTATCATATGATTATCTACTGAGTATATAATCACCCGACTGATTTAGTGCAAATGGATAGATTTTTCCTTAAATACTCATGATATTTCATCTAAGCTTAACTGTATTCCTAACTTGTCCCTATTGAACTGTATACATCGTGGCCCTAAAGAAACGCACTAAAGTAGCATCATCAAACTTCGACTTGATATCATAGCTTTTAAGTCGAAAGGTCATCGTTCATGGGGTCACACAGTGACCAGAGATAGGGTAGTCAACTGTCACTCCACGCATGGGTCATCTTATAAGCACACACAATACGAAATGTGTGTCATGCCATAACTCTCATGTAAATCAGCTCATTACTCTATATGCCATATGAATCACCAGTCTAGATTTTACCCAAATATTCTAACCTGACTACTAGATCAACATACTGAATATTAATCATGATACTCAAGGCTTCAATATGAAATCCTATTTTATATTCGACTCCCTCTAGTCTGATCTTAGACTTACTAAGGCAATTATATTTATTTTATTCATACACTTCCTGTATGAGTAATCAATATTGCATGTCTAGTGCCAATATAATTTAGTCTCATCTTGCATGCGACTCAAGTGTCATGGCAATTACCTGTGTGACTAGGCTAATCAAAAGCCTGTAACATTTTAATATGCCTAACATACGATAGTAAAAATGAGCATTCAAATAGAAAGATCAATATTTACATAAATGCTCTTTATAAAAGAAACATGTCCATCACACAACAAGATACATCCAAGTGCTAGAGCTTACGAATTCCTAGACTCAACATATGAGTTTCGAACGCATCACTAGGAATAGATTTAATAAAGGAAAGGCCAATCACCTTGTTGGTGTGTGCATATTTAATGACAATGCCCTTTGTCTCCAGGGTAACATGCCCCACAATCTGCCTCCATAGTTGACAATGTTGTGTATTTTTACTTCTTACTACACCATGACATGGTTGCCCTACTAGGGTGAAGACATATCTTGAGGTTGACCAATACTCATTCGGATCACCACCCCAATCAACATTCGAGTATCCTCTTAGCTTGAGGTCTTCACCTTAGTAGAAATGGACCTGTTGACGATTACCAATGGGTAAGTTTTGGGTTACTTTAGTAATGACTTACTAAACCAACCGCAAAGCAAATGTCAAGTCGTATGCATAACATGGCTTACATTAAGATTCCTACAACACTAGCGTAGGGGCATTTCTCATTTCCTCTATTTCATCGTCTATTTATGGCATTGGTTAAGGTTAAAGGTTAGACTCTTCTCAACTGGAGTGCCTATAGGTTTTGAATAATGCATTCGAAATTCCTTTAATACCTTTTTGATATATACTTCCTAGTACGTACCTTAAAGCTTTTAAGATGGTTTTTGGTTATTTCCACAACTAGGACAAATCTAGCTTCACCCATGTCCTTCATCTCAAAGGCAGAGGACATCAACTTCTTAATAGCTTCGATCATCTCTAAGTTGTTCCCAACAATTAGTATGGCATCAATGTACCGGGTAAGAAACATATCCCCTTGGTTGTTATTTTGACATACACATAATGGTCCTCTAAAATCATAGATAAGCCAAACAAAGCTATGGCTTCATGGAAAATAAAGTACCAAGATCTAAAACATTGCTTAAGACCATATATGGGCATTTTAAGATAACACACGTCCTCTTATCTTATTGATAAAAAACTAATGGGTTGGTCCATATAGATATCTTCCTTGAGGTTACCATTAAGAAAAGCCATCTTTATGTCCATTTGGAGCAACTCTAGGTTTAATCACATAACAAATATTTCTTATAAGATTTGGCATCCTCGTTATAGTCACACAATATATTTCTTTAGACATGCTCATTACCTACAATACATACTTATAAGCAATCACAATCTTATAAATATCATTAGCCCGAATTCAAATCCATTATGTATGACATAATCTTATGCTACCAAAGTTCTTCAACTTATAGAATCCACTCATAACCTATGCAAAGAACTATAACAATAAATAAGATTCGCAAACATATACTGGTGGACCGGCCTGAGCCACTCAATGTACTAACTAGGACCAAACACTCTAGAGTAAGTAGATATCCTCAAATTACAAACTGTGGTCACACATTAATAACCTGACAGACAAGGCAGAGCCCACTCAAGGTACCAACTAGGGTCCCACACATCCAAATAACACAATTGAGAATCAATTGCTAGACCAAGAGGAACCCACTCAAGGTCCTAACCAAAGACCAACAGAGATCCAAAGGTAGAGAAAAATATTTCTATAGTCACAGCTCTAAAACGTCACATAAGCAGCAGTCCAAGGCAATACATGAACTTCTTTCCCCATTAAACATATTCTTAGTATAACCTAGATTCATATTTTCATTGTAATTGTTTCAAAGGAAGAGACATTCACATTTTTAATCAACTAGTTTATCAATGTATAACTACATGCAAGCCAGAAAACACCTTTGAAAATAACTTCTACAAGTGCATATAATCTTATTGCAATTATGCAACTATTTTTACTCTTCAAGACCAATAATCACGTATAGTCAATTTATTTTGGCCTAAACCAATCAATTTTACTTAGAAATTCATAATACAGAATCTACTCATCCAAACTTCACAAAAAATGATAAAAAAAATTTCCATATAATGCAAGAAAGCTATGGTAACATTTTCAGAATTTTCCACGCATCCAATAATTTGCAGAAATTCAAACAGTGTAGAAAAATATGCGAAAAATCACAATTTTAACATTTGAATCTCGTAATCTTTATTATCTTAATGAAATTCAAGGTAATTTTTCATGCAACAATACATGAAAGAGAAAAATAAATCTCATACTCATATCTCAAGGAAATCTGTAAATCAATTAAGCATCTAAAAATTCAAGTAGTCACGAGTATCGAATTCTCAAAGTGGGTTTCTAATTTAGTGGAATAACTCTATAATTCTTTAATTTAAAGCTAGACTATCTATTCATACATTGTTTCTTTATTTTTCAATTATCTTTTCCTAACCATTTCCAAATTAGAAGGAAAAGATAAGAATTATTCACCTTGGATTCTTCCTAAACACCTTTGTTTTCCCTTGATCTCTTGTATATAAGGATGCTCTAAGTTAACCAAGGTTTTCTTCTTTCTCTATCTCTATCTTTTTCCAATCCTTTTTTTCGACTCTTTTTTTTCCTTAGCCATACGCATAAGGTTACTCATATTTATAAAGAATTTACGCTAATCAAATTTTGACAACAATCTCATCCTGGGCTAGACAACTTTGACAAGTAACCTCATGCTTATCCATAACAATCACAACAAATTACTTCATACTTATCCATAAAACGCTTTCTATAACCACTTTAATGTTTTAGCGTCCTTCTTTTTGTTAGTCGTAAATTAGCTATAATAATATTATGTATTTTTATTTACTTACCAATGAAAATTGTTCTAAGGTGTGCTATATATCTCAAATATTTTTAGTTTTCTTTAAAATTAAAATATAAGAAAGCACATTAACACAATTAAAAAAAGATAATTTAATAAAAAAAATTCCATAAATAATTAGGGAAAAATTCTATAAATAATTAGGGAGAAAGTCCATGCGTTGGACAAACACTCTCCACTAGTAGCAATTAAAAATGTAATGTGCAGAAAATCGAAACATTATTGAAGACATCCTAGAGCTCCCCCTCAGGGGCCCCTCTTCTCATTAGTAATGAAGTGTAATTGTTAGGAATTTGAGCAAACTAATAACAGAAGCGTTAGGATAAACAATGATATTCAAAAGTAAACAACGATAACAAGAACAATAAAGAACATAAAGATTTACGTGGAAACCCAATGTGGGAAAAAACCACGGACGACGACGAGTACAAACAATCCACTTTGAGAAGGAGTGAATACAATGCGATCACAATCACGAGTGATTCAATCAAGCAACCAGATTACAATCTCTCTTATAATCTCTCTCAAAACTCTCTCAACCTCCCTCAAAATCTAAAATATTGGAAACAGAATACCCTATAAGTATTTTTCAATGTAGCCCATAAACACACAAGGAGCGGCTTTTCTATCCAGTTTCAAGCTCTATTCCTTTGGCACTTACATGAACACCTTGCACCCAATAACCTTCAAAAGGTGATAAGAAGCACTCTTGCTAGGCCAAACACCTTCTATACTATTAAACTACAAAGCAATAGATGGAGCTTGGTAGGTCTTTACTTTTCATTTTGCCCCTTTGTTTGTCCCTTTTTCCCCTTATTTCTATTATTGATCTTGATGGGAAAGAATCAAATTAGCTTCCTTTGGTTCATATTGTGCTTATAGAGGCATTTTTCTTATTTTCATGAATTGTTTCCAAGAAAATAAGAAATCCACAAGTGTTGATAGAAAGGAAGGTCATGGGGATGTTTTCCAAGGAAAAAACAAGGTTCAATTAAGTTTTAAGGGCCAAAAGAACAAGAATGAAAAGTCCAAGAAGTGCGTGGTTGGGTGTGAGTTAAGGGAAAACCGTGCAGAAACCTGCAGATTTAGCATGTTTTCCAACGCTACGCATGGATAGCTATGAAGATGTTCAAGACCATGCAGTCTACTAGTTTCAAAAGTGCAGGGATGCCCATGCGTTTTCCTCTTTTTTGCGACATTTATGCAGATTGCAGAATTAATTGGGAGAGCTTTTTACGTGCATCTTTTGGGTCTTGACTAGGGTCTACATTAGCCACTTTAAACACCATTAGGGGGAGAATAAATTAGGTTAAATTAGTGTTTATCATACATAGGATTGTGGATTTTGCTATTGAAGACTAAGTTCCTGTTTTCTTTCTCTCTTTAGTTTCATGATTTTAGTTTGTTTGCTCGCTCAATAGGTCTTTGTTTTACATGTGGTTTTGATGTTTAATTACGCTTAAATCTGTTATCTTTAGTTGTGATTGGCCCTTAAGATGGGTAGATGATTTTGTTTAAGCATTAGCCTGTCTTGTTCATACTTGAATTTATAGTTTTCTCTCACCCCCACCAAGTGCTCGATAAAATGCTTGATAGAGCTTTCATTTGTGCTTTGGGGTAATTAACTTATGTTGAAAGGTCAAGTATGGGTAAAGAGAATAGGTAGTGTTTGGACATGAAGATAGTCTGAATCCTAGTTCAGTCCAGGGTTGCAACTTTCATAGTTAAATTGGGCTAACCCCATGAAAATAGATAGTTAGACAATTAAACTAACCTTTAACCATTGAAAGAGGGCCTAGGTGTGCTTTATGGTGTAGTCAATCATCTTTAAATGCTAGCATAACTTGGAAAGGTGGGAGTTTGACTTTATTATCTTAGGTTTAATCATAATTAAAGTCCTTTTTGTTTCTTTTAATAGTTTAGTTCTACTTTCTATCATCCTTAGTTCTACCTAGCCAGAGACACTTTAGTTAATTTTGGTACTTGAAAATACAATTCCTTGTGGATACGACCAGAATCTGTCGGTTGCTAGCTTAACAACGCCATGTACTTGCAGTATTTTTAACTCATCAAGTTTTTGGCGCCATTGCCGAGCATTTGAGACTAGGATTTTTAATTTGAAAAGTACCCAAAAAAACTACAAAAATTAAAAATTTAAAAAAAGAATGCCTATTTTTTATTTCCCCCAATTTGAGTATGAGCCTTTTTTTGCAGTACTTGTCTAGATTGAATGATTATCGTGCTCAATATGTGCATTTCATGTATAAAAAATGGAAAATATGCGAAGTTGGCTTGTTGGTATAACTTATGAGACTCGAGTTACCTTGGAGTCCAAAAGTGGTGGTCTTTTTGCTTTAGATATTGATGTGATATGGGATTTATTTGAATCTTTGGTTTGACATTAATGGAAATTTGACAATCTTAGTGTGTCTTTTATGTGCCCTTCGCCTGATCCCAATGATTCGCACACTCAATCTTCATGCCTTGATCGATTCAGGGATTCTTATCATCACCATCCTTATTATGCTTATGTTGTATGCTTTAATTGCCAATTTTGTGATCATGGTGTGAATTCTTGTCCTTATTATGTGATTTCTAATGAAGGTTCTGTTAGATTAAATAAAATGATAGAGAAAATGAGTGAGCAAAAAGCTAAGTTTGAAAATTATTTGTAGGCATATCACCTATGACATAAGACCAACCTTAGCCTACCTTCTTCTAAACCTAAGGTTAGTTCGTGTGATGATGATGAGTCTTTCTTTTCCCAAAAGTCTGATACGTCCATTATCCATGAAAATTCAATTCGACACATCCATCCATCATTTGCGGGTGAAAATGAATTAATCGGGTTGTAAACGGGTGATAAAAGGTTATGTGTAATATTTTAGCGAATTTATAAGAAAAAATAACCTTCGCCTTTTGAAACGTTTTGAGGACATTTTAGTTGCAAGAAATGATTAAATACCATATTTATCATATTAATTTAATGCAAATCATAAAATTAACAATATAATAATCCAAACAGAGATAAAATTTAAATGACAAAATAATAAGCAAACTAATTACAAATAAAGGATACAAAACTGGATGACTAAGTGGGTGATGGATTGGGTGGCAGGTTAGATGAAGCATCACCCATATCTAACCCAATCTGTCAAACCATTATCCATCATCCATACATCATCTATATATCTCGGGTTTTCACCCGTTTTTTCGGGTCGGGTGGAGCGGATATCCATCGAGTGCTGGTGAAATTATCATCCCTACTTTTAAAGATGATGCTAGTTCTTGGGAAGAGGACGATTCACTTACTTGGTTAGAAGAACTTGTCTTGGTTGAGTAAAGCTTAGAAGAGACCTCTTTAGAGGAGTCGTGTGGTGATGATGTGGTTGTTGGTGGCCCTCCTAACCTTGCGTTTGTGGATCCTATTCTTGTTGACGCCATTGACTTTGACCCCACATCATCTCCCTTACTCTACACCATCCTTTTTTTTGTGCACGTATTCGATGTGTCCCTAGGTGACACTGGAGGGTATGATCCCTCTATTGACCCTTATTATGTATATATAGAGGATATGCCTCGAAAAATCATGTGGATCCCTTTCTTTGATTATTCTTTTGATTTTTTTTGAGTCATTTGATAAGTTTTAGAGGGCATTGACCATCTTTGCTATATTTTTATTAATGTTCTCTTTTGTACAGTACTGTGAGATGCATGCACCAGCATATGATGAACGCTTGAGATTGTGGACATCTTAGATTGATGGAAACTTGAGCTTTAAGTGATGACGAAGAGTGACTGATGCTCTTTTGTCCTCCCATGTCACTGTCTTAAGGAGGTGGTAGCTTAGGTTCACCCAATATCTAACCAGGTAAATTCGTTCCGTCTTTTCTCTTTCTTTATTTTTATTTTGTATAAATCATTTTCCTTTTCCAGTTTGTGTCTCATTTTTTTATGTTTAGCACTATGGGTTTGTTTTCTGTACATATGTGTTTTGTTGGTCTAGTGGCCCTTTTGCTCCACATGAGGACATTGTGAGATCTAAGAGTTAGGGGGCATGTTTCATAGTTTTGAGAAAAAAAGAGAAAAAAAATTCCAAAAAAAATATTTTTAGTGGTTTGGGGAATTTTGTACTATTCTGATTGGTTTTGGCCATTTGTGCTTGAGCTATTAGCTTGTATATAACTATTATATGCATGGTAGATCTTTGTCCTAAGTGGGTCATTCTAGGCTCCAATTCTAAACCCCACAGTCCATTATAGTTGCGTAATCCGGCACTTTCTATATATATATCATCATTGTCTTTGTGCATAATTGCTTTTCTTTTTGCGTCCATTTTGCATTCGAGAAAAAAAATAAACATAAAAAAATGGAAAAAGGAAAAAAGATAAACAAAGGGAAAAAAAAGAAAAAATAGAGTTAGAAATAGTTTTAGAATCAGGAATTACATGTATCCCTTTGAGGCATGTGTTACTAAGTGCTAGCCTTTGAGGCAATATTGCTATAGAGAAAGCTTGCTTTCCAGGTTAATAAGTTAATGATGTAGTTTGTACTAGTCAAGTGGGATTGAGTCAAATTTTGGTGAGCCTCACTCCTAGGATGATGGTACACTTACAGACCAAGCACTAGGATAGATTCACAAGTTTGATGTATTGTGGGGTTAAAAGTTGGTGATTGGGTGTCATTATTGGGTACCAAGAATCTTGGTATGCATACTCCGCCTGTATATAGACTAATACTTGAGTTACAAAGTTGATATGGTTGATTTAATGGCATACAGTTTTCTGCAGTTTGTATATATTTGAGTTTTATTTGCCAACCCAATTTTTTTTTTGTTATTGTTATTTTTTAGAGATTTTGTGGGTATATCTTCTGCAACCCCTCACGAGACCTCACTAGTCCAGTTGGGGAAACTAAGGGATTTAAAAGGCTTGTTGCATATGCTAAACGCAATCATGATTTCTATGAAAGTGAGTTAAGTACCTAGGTTATTTTTCTTTGTTTGCCTCGAGGACGAGCAAAAGTTAGGTGTAGGGGTATTTAATAAATTGATGCTTTGACTTCATTTTACCCCTTTATTTGACCCATTTCCACTTATTTCTATGTTAGATCTTGATGAGAAAGGGTCCAATTAACTTCCTTTGGTTCATATTGTACTTATAAAGGTATTTTTCTTATTTTTAGGAATTGTTACGAAGAAAATGACAAATTCACAAGTGTTGATAGAAAGAAGGCGGTGAGGATGTTTTCTAAGGAAGAAAAAGGGTCCAATGAAGTTTTGATAGCCAAAAGAGTATGATGAGCCCAAGAAGTGCATGATCAGCTGTGTATCAAGGCGCAACCATGCAGAAACCTATAGAATTCAGTCCTGTTTTCCGAAGCTACAAGGGCATTGTCGTATTTCATTATAAAATATAATGCCAAGGGAGTTTATAGAAATAGTCAAAAATAAAATCCAAAGTCAACGATCAAAAGTCAAATGGTCAAACTTAGTCAATTATAATGTTTAACACTTATTCACTCCTAACAAAAAATTCAACTTAAGTATATATATTCAATCTTGACACCAAATTACACATTTAGACATTCATAAAATCACATATCCTCCATTCAGTTTACACATAAGGCCCCCTGGGCATGGAAAATCACATAAACAATTTATGAACATCTAAACACAATTTAAAAGAGCAACCAAGGGGGTTAGGGTATAGAAATTATCTCAATAAAGCGTAATTATCTAACTTGAGCTCGATCTTAGATTGTTGCACCTGGCCGATAAAATTAAACGTCACAACATGGGTCAACTTAAAGAGAGATCTTACACCATAAAACCAATATGTTTTAGCATAAAATCTAAGCACGCGACTAAGGTCACATGACTATAGCTAATAACCCTAGATATTGATTGTTAAACACTTAAGAATTTTTTAAAAGTTCATTTAGTAAATAAAATCTAATATTGAAATATAAACCAATCAGGGTTTGAGAGCAGTTTTAGGGTAGTTTTCTGGCCTAACTTATAGAGGCTATGACTTCACTTAGAAATATCAACTGCATGAGCACAATCTGGAAAGCTCTTTATGCCTAATACAATTTTTATTTTATGAGCAATCACAAATCATAACAGAAACTAACTCAATAACTCCCGTTATTCTACCTGGTTAGTTTCATATTAGAATTGTGCAGTCACAGAAGAAAATTCATTTCTCCCTCTTTTTAAGCCCAAAATTGGTGACTCAAAACTACTTAAAAAATAGACTTATAAATATACGTCAATGAGTTTTTTTAATTATTTTTAGGTGAGTAAATAATCCTATTTTCTCCTCATAGTTGGCTCATTGCAGGTTTAGTTTCTGGTCTTGACCAAACTCATGTTTCATTCATGAAATCATGATATCCACTCAAGAAAACCGTTAAGAGAGACCTCAGAGAGAAATCTTAAGAGAGATTTTAGAGTGAAAATTTCAAGTTTTTACATTAAAGATGAAACTAAGGAGCAAGGTCATTGTATTGCGTGCTTTCAAATGACCCCAAAGTCTAAAAATTTGATTACAAACATGAAAAAGATTAATTAGAGCCTAGAAGATGAATCAAATTTGCTGTAATTTTTTTTACAAGAAAACATGATATGAACTAAATCCTAAACATCTCACCAATGGGAGACCAAGGAAGAGGATAAAGAGGGTTGGTGGCAGTGGTGGTAGGGTGGCGGTGATGATGGTGGCAACCGGTGGTGGCTAAGGGTGGCAATTATTGTTGAGAATCGTGACAGGGGGGACCTTAGGGAGAGATGGAGCTGTTAGGGAGAGGTGAGAGAGATGCTGCTAGCGTGAGAGAGCGAGCGAGAGAGAGAGAGAGAGAGAGAGATGATAGCATGACAGGGCATTGATATCACTTAAAAAAACACTAGCAAATGGTTTTTTTTTTTAACAGAAAATAAATGGAAAGGAGAGAGATCCTTAGGGACACGTTATGGAAGCTTGAATATTTGGGGGTTCTTAGAATAGTATATAATTTTCAAATTTCAAATTTTAGGAGGGAAATCATAAAAATAAATGATGAATTTCATTAAATTAAAATTCATAATTTAAAATTTGAATTTTCTTTTAATAAAAAAATATTAAAATCTAATTTCCAATTAGTATTTTCTTTATTAATAGGTTTATATTGGGTCAGAAATAGGGAATTTTGGACTTGGTTCAAAGTTCTGACCCACACAACGACCAAACACTGAAATGTTACCTATGAGCTCAAGCGACTAGCATTAATATCTCGAAATACATCCATTATCCTTAGTCATTCTTCAAGACCTTTGGCTATGAATTTTTGAGGTTTTATAGGATCCATGAAACTATGGCATATGCTGAGATTGCTAGTGGAATATAGATAGATTTGGAGGAGAGCTAATTGCAGTAATTCGATCAGAATTCATCAAGTCAAGCAAGAAATCACCCTTGTTGAATGGGGAAGTCTCAAGTCATGGAATACTTTTCTAAATTAAAACCCTTATGGGATGAATTAGGGATTCACCCAGTGATACCCAGATGCACTTGTAATTGCAAGTGTGGAGCCACCAAGGAAATCAGCCGAATTTTCGAAGAAGAGAAATCCCACAATTTCTTCATTAGCCTGAACCTGACAAAGTATAATATAGTTCCGTTAGTAATTCTCAATACCGAGCCTCTGTCTAGTCTCAACAAGGCTAGTGTAGCAATTCGCGATGACGAGATGTAACAACAATTTATTGACATGGTTGACACTAGGAGTGAAATAGAAAAAGCTACCTTCAAAGTCACGTTGTGAAATTAAGGAATGATGAATCGACCCAAGTGTACCCACTATGAGAATTACATCATGAGTGCCATCAACATTATGAGCTAATTGTGTACGGTTCTAATTGGGGAAACAGATGTTCGAAATAACCCATCTTCAGTGAGAATCCAAAAAATCGACAGGTTAGGTGAAACCTCGAAAATTGGTGGAATAGCAACAAGAGAGGAGAAAAAGGAGATGGAATGTAATAGCATGAATAGAGAGCTACAACCTACCATGATGGTAGACAAATCATGCCATCGATAGGGAGGGGGTTGACCTTGGTTTTAGCAGACAAAGCCTCGAAGACAATGGTGGGAGCAGTTGAGGAGTCATAGGCAGGCGAGTTGGTCATGTGAGGTGGGCTTTACTGGGTTCACCTATTCACAAGTGGAATAATTATTTACTCTTTTTAAGAAGGGCAAACCTAGGAACGGTAAGAAAAGATGAGTGGCAAGTCACTTTATTCGTCTTCGACACCTTGGGTTTTAGACATAGCTGCCTCCCACCACTTACATCTAATTATACCACCATTTATAATGTTTTTGATCTCCCTAAGCCTCTTTTTATTTCCCAACTAGATTGGTGATAGGTAAAGGTTGAAAAGGTCGTAATTGTTAAACTTGGCTTATATTATTTTGAAAGATGTGTTGTATATAACCACTTTTAAATGCAACCTTATTTCAACCCATACATTGGCTATTGATGAAAATTGTGTTGTACTTATGGTCCAAATTCTTGTACCATGCAATACTTCGACTAGAAGGGCAATGGAGTGTACTACCATAAGAGAATGTATAGTGGTTTAGTTTTTGCAGATATGACAAAGGACGACTATGTGAGATGGCATGAATAGTTAAGACACCCTTCTTTTGGTAGCTTAGCTTCTTTATCTACAGTTTGTGCGTTTAAGCTAAATAAGAATTTTTTTTAGATTGTGGCGATGTGTGCCATACGGTTAAACGAACTAGGAACAATTTTAGGTTACTCCCATGCAAGTAAACCTTTTGATTTGATACATTGTGACTTGTAGGGATGATATCATACACAGTCAATGTTTGGTCACTAACATTTTGTATGCATTTTGGATGACTTTAGTCATGTAGCTTGGGTCTATTTCTTAGAGGTTAATAAGAAGCATATGAACGTATTATGCAATTTTGTCCGATGGTGAAAACCTAGTTCGGGGCATGTGTTGAAAAAATGCATAGCAATAATGGGGCTGAGTTTACCAAAGGAGAACTACAAACATATTTTCATGACAATGCATGCTTCATGAAACCTCATGTGTAGATAGCCCCAACAAAATGGTTGGTTTAACGGAAAAACCACCATTTGCTTCACGCTGTTAGAGCCTTGCGATTTCAAGCATCCTTACCAGCAAGTTTTTGAGGGAAATACATGCTTATGTTTGCATATCTTATTAAGTACATGCCCATCAAATTGCATAAATTCAGAAGTCCTTATGAAGTATTATTTAGGAAAAGTCCTCCGTACACCCATATGCGTGTTTTTGGATGCATATGTTATGTACACTTACATGACCGAATTTGTGATAAATTTGATCCCCAATCCAATTGATGCATTTTCTTGGGATACCATACAAAAAATGGATGGTCTATGTATGACCTTGAAATCCAAAAGGTTTTTATTTCATGGGATGTAGTGTTTCATGAAAATATTTTCCCATTTACATTCACTTTGGAACACATTACAATTAATTAGTCCATACATCCATGCACTAAAGCCTCATCCCCTTCTCCCTTTTCAGCCCAAATTCTATGGGTTTTCCTGAGGACCTCAACATGCTAGACTCTATGCTACCTCTCCCAAAATTAGCCCACATCTTCAAGCCCAATTACACCACTCACTGAGACATCTAGCTGATCTACCTGACAAGCTTTTCCTCCATTTGTGACCACTGACCACACATATGGGCTTGTCATCATAATTGTGGGCAATGATTATAAGCACTTAGCTTGTGAAGGGATAGTCCAGTCTCATCCCTACAACTACTTCTCAACGGTTCTAGCACTCTTTACTCTTCACTGCTTAATAACGCTTCTTCAGGTACAATCTATTCTTTGTCTTATTTCATTGCCTATGATAAGTTTTCTACCTTTCACCATGCCTACTTAGAGGCCATGACTTTTGGTGATGAGCCCCACCATTTTTTTACAAGTCGTTTAGGATTCTCGATGGCATGAGGCAATGGCTAAAGAAATCACCACACTTGAGTATATGGCCAAAGAAATCACCACACACGAGGATAATCATACTTGACAGCGTCGACCTATTCCTCTTGGGGAAAAAGACACTTCGGTGTAAATAGGGCTATAAGATCAAATATAACGATGATGGGTCCAATGAGCATTTCAAAGCTCACATCATGACATTAGTGAATCACCAAGGTTGAATTAGAGGCATGTCATAAGACTTTTGCTCTATTAGCCAAAATGGTTACAGTTCACACATTGTTGACTCTTGTAGTGGCCAAAAGGTAGAGTTTGCATCAAATGGATGTCCATAAGCATTCTTCATGGCGATCTGGATGAAGACATTTATGTGAAGCTTTTGGTTTTCGTAATTTGCAAAAGCATGTCAAGCTCAAAAAGTCTTTCTATTGCCTTTGTCGAGCACCCTTTAGTGGTTCTTCAAACTCACATCATCCTTATAGGACAAAGAATTTTAACAGTCTCTTTTGGGTCATTCCTTATTTATCTTTATTGAAGGGGACATCTTTCTTGCTCTTATTATCGATGTGCATGATTTAGTTCTTACTGAAAATCATCCTTAGCATTGTCCTAAATTTAAGGAATTCCTGCATAAATGCCTCAAGCTGAAAGATTTGAGTCCTTTGATATTTTCTTGGCATTGAGGTTGCTCAAACTCTTGCAGTTTCGTTTCTCAGTTAACATAAGTATACTCTTGACCATCTCACTGAAATTGGTATGCTTGGATCTTAACCTAACTTTTTCCTCATGGAACAACAACATAAACTCTCCTTGGATATAGGGGGTTTGATTCCTAATCCTGGGTAATATGGGTGTTGCATTTGGTGTCTCCTTCATATCACAACCACTTATCCAGATATTACATACTCCATTCATATCCTGAGTTAGTTTATGCAAGATCCTAGGCAACTATATTGGGATGTAGCCACATGACTTCTTTGATACCTCAAATCATATCTTGGTCAAGGCATTCTTGCTCCTACTTCTAATGATCTTAGCTTACATGCCTACTGTGACATAGATTGGGCTAGCAATCCTATGACTGGCTGATTGGTTACATCATTCAAGCACCGATAATTCGCACAAGGGCCTACATTTATCATTGTTTATTCTGTTCCTATTTCTCAGAAAACCAGAAAGCAACCAAACAATCTCCTAATCATCAGCAGAAGTAGAATATCAGACCATGGTTAATGTGACTAGCGAGTCAATTGGATCTGAAACTTGCTGCCCACTCTTCGTATCCTGGTTCTCTCTCCTAGGTCTAATGTGACAACCGAGCTGCTTTGCATATTGTAACAAATCCAGTCTTCCATGAATGAACAACAAGTTGAAATTGAGTGTCATTTTGTTCAAGAGAGGATATTATCTTGTAATATATTCATAAGGCATTAGGTCATCGTTAGTTGCAACATTTACTAGGCAAGAATGGTTTTTCAAATCTCCACACTCTGACTTGAGAGGAGATAGAGGACATTATCTTGTAATATATTCATAAGGCATTGGGTCATCGTCAGTTGCAACACTTACTCAGCAAGAATGGCGTTTTAAATCTCTACACTCCAACTAGAGAGGAGTATTAGGAATATTATTGTGATATTATCCTGATTTTAACTGATATTCTTGTGTATTTACTTTTTTCCAAATACTAGTGCTTGCATTAGGATATTATTTTTCCATGCTAGATTTGGTTGGATTAATTTTCAACCTTTAATTCATGTTTATTTGTTTTGTTGGTAGCTAGGTTATTGTTTAATATTTCCTTGATTAGGTGATAATTATTGGTTAACTAATGTTATTTGGATTGTTATTAGCCTTCATGTGGCTTAATTAATCTACGCTCCTTAAGCCCCCTTGATTATGTTTGCAATAGGATAGTTTCTTCTCTGTGCACCAAGTATTCGATGAAATACTTGAAAAAGCTTTCATCAATGTTTTTGTGTACTTGGCTAAAGCTGAAAGGTGAAAGCAATTTGCTTGTATGGCAAGGGAGGATAGTCGGGATTTAGACATGAAAATACTCTGAATCCTAGTTAATTAAGTCTAGGATTGCTACTTTTGTCGTCTAGTTTAGCTAACCACATGAAGAATTAAATAGGTGATTAGGCTAACTACACTAACCTTTGACCCTTGAGAGGAAGTCCTAGGTATGTTTTCATGGTGCAACTGACCATTCCAAACTATTAGTTTAGTATGCATAGGTTAGGGGCTAGACTCGATTAGTTGTCCAATTAGGCGGCAAAGTTATGACTCGAATCCCTTTTCTAATCCTTTGTAGATTATCCTATTCTTCATTGCATTACTTTTGCATCGCCTAACTGGAAAGGTTAAGAAAACTCTTTTACTTAAATCACAACTCCATATGGCACTACCTATAGCAGTCGCCTAGCTACAACTATGTTATACGTGTACATGTGGTAGACAAGGTAAATCTTTTTCCTGTCATCCGTCAAGTCAAAAGGACTAGTGCTCAGCTCAAATTTTGTGAAATGTATTTGCAAGACCTGAGTTGTACAAAGGTCTTTTTAGGAGTCCATGACCAATTAGACAAATGGTACGCATGTTTAAACTTGTTTATATTCTCAAAACCATGAAGAAATCTCTAAACCTTTTGAATGGAAATGGAAATAAGTTTGGGGGTTTTCATAATAGAAAGATGGCTAGAGTCAAGCTTGAGAAGTTACAAACACTTCTTCATGTTGACTCTTCAATTCCATCATTCAACAGCCAGAACAACAAGGTAGCTAGAATGGAATATACTTCTCTTTTTACTGATTCTTTTAGCCTTATGCAACATCCAAGCAAAGTAGACTGGACCAATATGAGAGATCAGTGTTCAAAGGATTTCTTTGCTATGGTGAAATAAAGAAAGCAAGTCATTCATATTTATCAACTCCAAAATGAGAACGAGTAGCTAGTGGATGTTACATGTGGTTGGTATCATGCATAGGGTTTATTACAAGCTTCTGGGGGTTTGATAAGCTAGCCAACTATGACTACCTGAATTTTGGGTGCTAGTCTTAGAATATTTGCATTTCTATAGGTATCTAGCTTCCATTATTTATATATGCATAATAATATGTAGCTTATTGTTACATTTGCATGGCAACTGACACCATGCTACAAGATAGCACATACATCTAGCTATCTTAAAACAGCAACTTGGCAAGCATAGTCCGTAAGCATGTTACCAAATGCGACACATTTACTTAACTTGCCTAAGCGTGGCCTTGATCATAACTATACACATACATTCTAATTTATTGGCTGCTTAGCTATGGCTATGACTAGCTGTGCAGAGCTTTCGTGTAATATCAAATCTTCAACACACCTGAATCGAAATTCACGCCAATTGAAAACACAAGTCATAATTCCACAACACGGATAAGCGGGCACACATGATTCAGTAGGGCCTATGCAACCCTCATTGGCCTCATTCATTGCTGTCTTCTGTTTCCAAATAATCTCTCCATTTTGTAATTTTGAAGCTTTTTGTTCACTTGCCCGTGGTTTCCAAATCATTTCCCCATTTTCCGTTGTTGATGTTGCTTCTTTAGTTGCCACTTATGTAGACTTTTCTTTGGCGATAACCACTTTATTAACATTGCTTTCACATGGCATCTGTACCAATGTTGAAGCTAGGTAAAAAATACGTATATGTTAGGTCGATAGTTGCATAAGTAACTAATGGCCTATTCTCTTCGCCTTATTTTGACAGAACTTATTCTGAACTGAACTTATCCGAACTTATTCTGAATTGAACTTATCTATGCTTATTGTAAACTTATTCTAAAACTTATTTATTGAACTTATTCTGAACTTATTATAGAACAAATTTATGAACATATTTGCTAAACTTATTCTGAACTTATTCTCTGAATTTTATTCTGAACTTATTATCTGAATTTTATTCTGAACTTATTAAGAAAATTGATTCTAAACTTATTCTAAATTGAACTTATCTGAACTTATTCTTCAAAAAATAAGTCGAAGAGAATAGAGCCTAAATTTTTATTCACATTTTCAGAGGTCATGATTTCAACATTAAAACAATTCAACTTAATTTCAATTGTTGTATTTCCTATGGATTTTAATTGGTGGTAACCTTCGTAGTTACTATTATGATCCTTATGCCATTAGGCCATCTAGAAATTTATGCAAAAAGGATGCAAAAGTAGGAATTCATAACATTGTTCAATGAAATGCCAATAGACATGTAACCTGTTAGGAATACAAAGCTTAGCAACATTCATAGCAGCAACAACAACAACAATAACAACCACATTAATTCCTTCCAGTGAGAATCCTGCTTTTCTAGAATTTAGGGAGATTTGGATATAGGTGGTATGACCCTACAAGCATTTGTGTTGGCAAAGAGACCAATTCTAAGTTGCAAAGTTTAGCATAGACCACAAGTCCCTTCAATCTATTTCTCAAGCTCAGAAAAAGTTGCTAAAGATAAGGGAAAATGTATAAGACAATTTTCTCCATGAAATGTTGTACAATTTTCTTCGTGAAATTTTGTCATTAATGCCTTTTAGTACCTATCCAGGAGATCAATTGCCCCTACTTTTGTACTAGTTCTCCACATGATCAATCCATTTTATCACACAATTCTCACAGAATTATATTATAAAAATTAGTTGGTGTTAGATTAGGGTCATAGCTAATTACGCATGTTACTCAAGAACACACAACAGCACACAAGTCTTGTTTTTTCTCTTAGAAGCTAGTACAATACTAATATCTATTAAAAGATGATTCAAGGAAACAAAAAAAATTTTGAAACTTGTTTTTTTTAACGGGTCTCTTGTGGTTTATCTTTTTGTTTGCACAAATTCTTATAAAAGTAAAATGGCTTACATTTAGATCTCTCAAATCCTGTAAAAATAGGAACCACACTTAGAGGAGGAAGAGTCGTACAATTCTTTACCTACAAGAAGTAGGAGAAATTTGATGATTGATAATTAATATATCTACTTCGGAATTCTAAATAGCATTTGACTAAAATTTCATTGGCTTAATTTTAAGCATTTTAAATATGTTACAATAAGAGATTTTTCTTCCAACTTTACCCATCCAAACTTGGTATTATGGCCTGTTCTTTTCATGTGTAAATTGAGGTTGGTAAAATGGTGATGTTGGTTGAGATAGGTTGAAGGGCCTGTTGTTTTCATGGGTAAATTGGGTGAGTAAAAGGGTGAACTAGGTTGAAGTAAGTTGAGGTAGGTTGAAATAGATTGAAGTAGGTTGAAGTAGGTTGATGTAGGTTGAAGTTGGTATATTTTTTATGTGGTGGGTTCAAGTGGGTTAAAATAATGAGAATGTGATTAATGTGTGATAATTTATGAAGTTATCAATATTTTGTGGAATTTTTGTTTATTCTTTTTTCTTTCTTTTTTTAATTTCATTTTTAAATTTTAAATTTTTAAATTTTTAAATGTTTTATTTTTTATTTTTTTATTTTTGTATTTTTGTATTTTTTATTTTTGTATTTTTGTATTTTTGTATTTCTTTTTTCTTATTTCTTATTGTTTAATTTTTTTTATTTAGTATTTTTTAATTTTTAATTTTGTTATTTTGTTATTTTTTATTTTGTTATTTTGTAATTTTGTAATTTTGCTATTTTTTATATTTAATATTTTAATTTTTTTAATATTTAATATTTAATATTTAATATTTAATATTTTATTGTATTTTTTGTATTCAATTTTTCTATTTTTTTAATTTTATATTTTATATTTTATTTTTTTTTGTTTTTTATATTTCATTTTTATAATTTTTTTTATTTTGTCTTTTTGTATTTTTGTATTTTTTTAATTTTTTGTATTTATTTTTTAATTTTTTATCTTTTTAGTTTTATTCCAAAAAAAAGCTACAAAAAATTCCAAAAAATAAAAAAAATAACAAATAAAAAATACTAAATAAAAAATAAAAAAATAAGAAATAAGAAATAAGAAATAAATAAAGAAATAAATAAATTAAGAAAAAATAAAAAAATACAAAATAAAATGAAAAAAATACAAAATACAAAATACAAAATACAAAAATTCAAAATTTAAAAATTAAAAAATTAATTACAAAAAATTAAATATTAAAAATTAAAAAAATTAAAAAATTAAAAAATTAAAAAATTTAAATTATAAAACTAAAAAAATAGAAAAATAAAACAATTCCAAAGTACGATAATTTACAAAAAAGTAGTACAGTGAACTTTTTGATGCAAGAATGATTAAATCTCACATTATACTTTACAAATTATTAAAATTGTGAAGAGGGTGGGTTGATTTGGTTGAAGTGGGTTGAAGTTGGTTGAGGTAGGTTGAAGTTATTTTTTTTCAAGTGGGTTGAAGTAGGTTAAAATAGGTTGAAGTGGGTTGAGGTTAGTAAATTGCAATTGACCCATGAAAAAAACAGGCCCGAAGTGGGTTGAAATTGGTATTTTTTGTTGAAGTGGGTTGAAATTGGTACTTTTTGTTGAAGTGGGTTGAAGTTGGTATATTTTATATGATGAGTTAAAGTTGGTTAAAATAGTGAGAATAAAATTTTGAAAGAGGTGGGTTGAAGCAGGTTGAAGCAGGTTGAAGTTGATTGAAGTGGGCTGAAATAGGTTAAAGTTGATATTTTTTTTGTTAAAGTGAATTGAAATTGGTTGAAGTTGGTTGAAATGGGTTGAAGTTGGTAAATTGAAAATTATTCATAACATCCATAAGTGGCGGCAACAGCTGCATGACGGAGGCGACGGCGACAGTTCCAACCTTTCACTCCATAAACAACAAATCAATCACAATCAAACACCAACCAACTCAAAATTTTCATTTTTAAAGAACTAAATGGGTGAGATGGAAGAATTTACTAGTGGGATACGAAGGGCGGCAAATTCCGTCACCGATCAACGACAATCTTCATGGTTCTCCCTCTTCTTTGTTTTCTCTCTCCTCGCGTTCGCTCTCTCTTCATGAATTTTCTCTCTCCTCGCGTTCGCTCTCGCTCGGTTTTATAGAAGATCCAGAATTTTTTTTTGAAAAACTCCGCCAATTTTCGATGAAATTCCGTCGGAATTTCTATCGGAAAAAACCTCGATGGAAAATTCCGTCGAAAATTTGAAAATCCGACTAAATCCGACAGAGATTTCGTCGAAAATTGGCGGCGAGTCCAACGATCCACTTTCCCGATACTTTTTCCGTCGGAGATGAATGCCATTTTTGTAGTGATGATCGATCGATCTTCACGGAAATTGCTCCTATCGGCAGCACTTTGGTACAATGGCAAACGTCGATAGGAGCAATTTGAGGGGGTAAAAGTCTAGCATAGGTCTAAACATAAGTCATTTAAGGGATGTAGATACATGGTTTCTTGGTTATGCTAGATTTAATGTCAAGTTCATGCATCATGTACCGCACTTATGCCCTAGCTATCATAATGTTATACCTTTAGGTCTCATTTAGAACTGGTTATTTCTGGATCATGGAAATATGCAATATGATGTCAGACTCATGTATTTCTATTAATGACATTGGCACACATATCTTATAACTCAATTGTCATTATACATTTCAATATGATTATGAGTACACCAGCACCTTATCACTTCCCTTACGAGGTTCATAACAAACACTTCGACATACAATTGCGATTTGTAATGTTGAAGAGTGACAACATAATAATACAACAATCAGAAGGTCCATAATGGAAAAGTCTATGCAGGATGGCCTTAATATAACAGGACAACAATATTAACAAACACAAAACCCATCAAGGGTCCACAAAAATCACCATGCATTACATGGAATTCATCACCTAGGGTATAGTACAAGGTAACTTAATCACGTCATGTCATTCGACCTATATGATCTATATCAGTCATTATTTAACATAACTTCCCCGACAAGTATAGGGTCGAGAATTTGAACTATAAGCAGGATACAGTAGTATGCTATCCAATCAAACATGAGATATAAGGGCAAGAATATGTGAATGCAAATTCCTATAACCATCTCATCATGCTTTGAATACGTGCGTATGCAGTTATTTAGCTATAACATGAGATCATAGAGTTCATGAAATGCAAATAACGACACAGAGGTCATACCATGCCATGAATTACATAAGTTAAACCATTTGGCTAATTCAATCACATGCCAAACCAACTCAAGTCAGGCAAACACCAAGATGTGCATTTACTAGACAATTTATTCACAAGACACCTGTTGCATGATCGTGTACAATGAACCTAAGTAATAGTATAAGCTTCCATTACCTTTACATTATGCATAATGTTATGCTTATGCTTCAAAAACACATAGGTTTGGGGTAGTGGCTCACGAAAGGGCATCTACACGAGTATATATCAGTGCAACCCTCATTTAAAACCTATGATCAAGGGTAGGCCTTGAGGTTTGTCCAAATTGTTAGGAGTTAGCCGTCGATAAGCTAACAATGGCATTAATGGGCTTACGAATGTACGTTGAAGTTTTGCAACACATTCATCTCATAAGGTAATTGCCGAGGTCCTAAGAACTCTTAATACGGATGGGGAGGCTCTATCTTCTATTATGGGGCATTCCGGCTTTTACACTTGGTGGTAATGCTTAAGGCCTCATCTACCTATTAATGGAACGTATACAAAAGGCTCGGAATGACACTTAGACAACAATCAACAAGACTCTATCACAATTACCCATATTGACATACACGCATACGAAGTTCTCACTTGGTTCCTTTAGTAATTGAGAATTCGCGTGAAATGGGTATCGTTTAAAAGAACTTTTAGTCAGGAAAAGTAATCTTTTAGTCACTTATTAACAACTTGTCATCAACACATTAAACAAAGAATGCATCTTGGCATGTAGGTATTTGAACATCTAGTTACACATAGAAACTTACGTTCATAGAACGAAGCTCGAACATCATTGTAAAGCAAATACAGGTCTTCATATGCATCAATAACGCATAGCTATATAATTAGAAAGGTCTTTTAATGCAAAAGAAAAATCATTATTTAGGAAGGGTCTTAACTTTTCAAGTCTCTAGGTTTCAAAAGGAGAATAGTTTAACCACTTCTAACTCTTTCTCTACCAACCATTAAGCACGTCTTCTCACTCCATTATGGGGCCCGAGGAGCAATTCGTGCTTAAGGGGCCAAAATGAGCTTAGAGTTAAGACTTTTCCAATCATTTGAATTCAAATCAAGCGTACTTTAAACTTTCGATTAAATCATCAAAGTGCATATACGAAACAACCATTATTGAGCTAACACTTAGCTCATTTATGAGAATATAAGTCATTTGGCCTATGCTCTAGCAAATGGCCCATTTATCCAATCAATGAGCTCACTCTAGCCGCACGTAGCTAGCTAAACGCACCAAGGTTTACACAAAAGCCATATTCGCACACAAGAGTAGGCATATATTACATCATCATGAACACGTTCCTAGATAATTATATAAAATGCAAGACTCAGGTCGCGGCCTATGGTCGCACGACCTTGTTCTGATACCACCTGTAACACTCGTAACCCTTATGGCTAGGAGCATTAACGACTTCTTAAATCCAACTTAAATTCTATGGCGAAATGGACAGAGTTTCGCTTAAAAACTAACCATTTCCCAGGCTTAAAACCTTACATTAAATCCCTGCAATCAATAGAAGCATAAAGAACTCTAAAATAAGCTCAACGACCATATGTCGAAGTCCACAACTCTATGGGCCACTCGCCTGGAGTACTCCAAAATAATAAAGTTCAATAATAAAGAAGAAAATAAAAGATACAACTCAACATATCACACATCCAAAGTATTGGGGTTTGACATCCCAAAAATAAACAACATAAACAATAATGATTGACCAATCATACAGTTGGCTCACATGGCCATATAGAGCAACTTCTGAACAATATGTATTATATGAACAAGAGTACTTTGTTTACATACATCTACAAATCTAGGGATACATTTTATTACATCATTTAATATGTGAATCCATTCCTGTATGTGCACACATGACACCTTTTTAAAGCAAGGGTAGACTCCAACTCGGCATAAATAAATTGACTTCTGCTTGTCACAATGTAAACCTGCGAGAAGGGGAAATAGTAATGGGATGAGCTACCACACGCTCAGTGAGTATTTCCCGACACCTTAAAAACCAAAACCATTTGCAGGCAACAATGATAATTAGCAGGCACACATCATTTGTATATTACTATCATATTAGGCAATCATAGTCCTAAAAAGGAATCATCACCACCTTTAAGCTTCATAACAGCCACTCAAACTTATTGCTAAGCTCTTGATGACCAAACTTCCCTAATGATCAAGCATTTAGGCACATAAGCAAGTAAGCAACGAGGATAGAACAAAAGTGCTTTCAAATACCCAAATTAAAAATGCGGTGACTCATGTTTTCTTCAAAGAATATGCACATTCGAAAACTTATATGCTCGATGCATTACAAGGATATAGCCACACTTTATTTGAAATTTCATTCAAATTATACGTGGATCTTATTCATAAGATATGCATAGGACAAGCACAAGACACTTTCTTTCTTTTTCTTGAAAATACTTTGCCTAGCATCTTGACGCTCATATTCTTTTAAAAAGAATTCTCTTTCGTATTGGTCATCTAATGACCCTTATAAGCTTTTCAAATCTTATTCGAACTGGACTCTTAATGGCCCTTAAAATCTTTCGTTTTTTTGAAATACTTAAAATGGCGAAATGCCAACTGCTTTTCTTACTTATTAGGAAAATACTCTGGGCATAAGATCATCATAATGTGCTGGTTGGGTGAGATCTATTCTTAACCCTTAGTGAGACTATCACTCATGCTAAGCTATTATTCCCTGTATGGCTACATAAATGGACCTACACCCTCATCAGGGTCTTTTAGGGTTTTCAACTACTGGGACTACTCCCTAGCCTCAGGATTCCCCCGTTCTAGCAAGTTCACTCCCATCTTATTGTCTGTAAGCGCGACACCTTAGCGAATTTAAAGCGTATGGCCATAGCAACTAATACGTTTGCTATCTCTTGCAGCGAAATCAATTATCATACAATGCACTCCTTTTTAAAATTCTTTAAGCCTTAAAGTTACATTCGTATAGCTAAAAATAGGCCATCAATCGCTAATAGGTATGGCTACTTTTATTTTCAACCATGAAAAGCCTTCTTTTCAAAATTTCACCCTCACACACGTGACAAAGCTTAATGACATGATGGGGAGGGGTTCACACATAACACATTCAAACACTTCATAATTCAACTTGGTAGAATAAGCCACACATGGCCTCACAATCCACACGATTGCAGTCAATCCCAACCCAGGCTCCCTTATCACACAACACTGGCCACAAGGAACCTCAAAAACTCTCATTAGTTTAATCTCAAGCCATCCAACTGCCAACTCGGTTTCAATTTCGCAATCGTAGCACTTTATCACAAAGATCATAATGAAATGTGTAATAACGACATATTAACTTACCGAGCAAACAGCACCCATCCAGCAACTCATTACGGCATATATGAATATATATATATATATATATATATATATATATATATATATATATATATATATATATATCATTAGCTTAAATAAGGCCCTCAGTACACCGAACGGAACTAACAAGGCATGAAACTAGCTTTGTATTCATAATTCGCAATTAGGGAAAAGCATGTCCAATTTATGTTATTTTTAAAAGTATAGTCTAGTCACATTAAGGCTTTCGAGTCTATTTTAGTTTAACCGAGGTTATTAGGTCGTTTCACGGTCATTGCAAGTATGAATTAACCAAATTAGCATGCATTGATTTAAAGCATTCTTAGGTTGTTTCAAGGCCATTCTCAAACATGAATTGACTAACTTAATATGCATCGATTCAAAGCATTCTTTACTCACATGGTGCCCAATTTGCTAATCATATAATCCCTAAACTCTGCTTGCTCTACGAATATCTCAACCACCAGGTTAGCAACCTAGGGTATAACGATCACGTGCAACCTTCTAAACAGATTTTAGGCACACCCAAAACTGAACTAATAGCAGCGTCTAGGCTAACTTCACTTGTCTCACAACAACAACAACAACAACAACAACAAACTCCCAAAGTGGGTCCCGCTTTCGCGGGGTCTGGGGAGATCCAGCTATAAACAACCTTACCTCTATCGGTATTCCTACCCATAGAGAGTTCACTTGTCTCACAATTCTCCAAATTAATCGATTAGTAGACTACGCTTCAATGCAACATGCAAGTATCCCGACATCAGCATCATCATTATAACTACCCAATTTTCGTTCTAAATTCTCCAAATACTGATTACTAACTCAGATTTAGACATGCATAAACTAAAATCAGGAACATTCGTTGCAAATTAGTAATAATTCAGGAGGCGAGAAACACCCACCTCAAATCCAAGCGAAGGACCTCTTCTAAGGGCTTTTGGGCTCAATTTGGATGCTTTAAGACCAAAATTTCGACCCATTTTCGCAACCTAGCTCGAATTAGTCTTGCTCGAACTGTTTTTAGCTCTCCCTCGATCCTACCTTATCACCAGAATCTCGCAGCCTAGTTGTCGGAATCGCGCCCAGTCACTGTGCATCGAGCCCCATATCACACCCCTCGCTCTTTCACGTAGTCTCTCTCTTTCTTTCTAATTATGGTGGCTTGGAGGTGATCGTGGAGCTAGGTGGCCGCGCAAGGAGCGATGATCGGTCGTCGACAACCCCTTCTTCCTCCCTCTCTTTCTTTCTGTCTCTCTCTCTTTCTCTCTCTCTTCAGTGGTTATCACGGGGCTAGGCAACTAAAACCCCCACCCCTTCTGCCTGTATTTCTCGAAGAAGAAGAAGAAGAAGAAGAAGAAGAAGAAAGAAGAAGAAGGGCTCTCGAGGGGGCTTTTCGCGAGGTAGGGGAAGAAGGAGAAGCCAGACATAGGTCTGGCGCATATTGACCAAAATGTCCTTCCATTTTTTCTCCTTTTTTTGTTCCAAGAAGCTCAATAATTAACACTGCTCGCCTAATTTCATACCCACTATTCTAAAACCGAATCGATAACACGATCTTTCGTTGATTAATCATTCCTAAATATATTACGGTTCAATTTAATAAACCTCAAAATGAATTCTAAGGCTGACAATCTAATCGTATTCGGGTTCCTACTCGATTTCGTCGATTCACGCTTATTAAAATCATCGAGGGATTTTGAAAACTAATAATAATAATAATAATAATATTAATAGCGACAATAATATCCGTTTTAATAAAATTACCGCTCACATATGTGCATCAATAATATTTTAACTTATATAGTTAATAAAATACAATTTTATAACTCACAAAGGGAAGATAGCCAGCTTAGCATAAAAATAAAGAACGCAGGTATTACAGCTTCCTTACCTCAAACCCTTTAACAAAATCCAAGTGCCCTTAAAAACCTTCAGAACTCTACCTTCAACTGAATATTTGCACCCCTTGGATTCAAGGGTGTCTAAACAAATGAGGTTATGCTTCAAGTCAGGAACGTTACGAACATTTGATAAAGTCCTCACAACGTTATCATGGGTCTTGATTTTAATAGTACCGGTAACATTACATTGGGGATTATTGCCCATCTAAACAACAATTGATTCAAGTGGATCATATGTTGAAAACTAGTCCTTCCAAGGACACATATGATAGGTACCCCCAGAATCAAGAATCCAATTAGAAACTCTCCCTGTTTCAGTGAGGTAGCAAATAAACGTCACCATCAGAATTAGATTCAACAAAGGCAGCCTTAGTAAATTCATGAGGGTGTGAATGTGAATTATCTTCTTATTTGTCCCCCTTGTTTTTCAACTTAAAACGCTTAGAATTACATGCCTTGACTGTCTACAATAACGACATGACTTGTTGGACTTACGTCTCTTATATCTGATTAAGAGGTGTTCCCTTTGTCAAAGGATTCACCCCTCACTGATAAGCCTTCACCTTTTCTGGCACAAACTTCTAGGTTAAATTTTTCTTTGGACAACAAATTGGCATCAGCATCCTCAAATGAAAAAGTGTTGTTGTTACTATATAACAAAATTTCTTTAAAATGCTTATAAGATATATGCAGGCAATGAAACAACCAACAGTATTGCTTTATCCTCATCCTCGATTTTCACATCCAGACTTTCCAGATTAAAAGTAATAGAATTGAACTCTTCAAGGTGGTTTTGGATATGAGTACCTTCTCCCATAGAAAACGTGTAGAAACGTTCCTTTAGATGAGTCTTGTTTGCTAGGCTCTTGGTCATATATAATGCTTCTAATCGAAGCCAAAGATCTACCGTAGTCGTCTTATCCAGAACTTTATGGAAAACATGAGTTGTCAAGCACAGCTGAATTGTCGAGATAGCGTTTTAATCAAGCTCCTCCCACTTTTCATCTGTTGTGGTAACAATTCTGGGTTTTACCACCAAGAGCTTTCTTTAACCCATTTTCGATGAGAATGACCATCATATGGACCTTCTAGATATTGAAACTCATCTTCCCATCGAATTTGAGAATATCAAATTTTGTGACTGTTGCCATCTTATAACCTGGCTCTGATACCACTTGCTAGGATCACTTTAGGATTTGAGTGAAAGTAACAAGGAATCACATAAATATGATAACAAAGCAAGATAAAGAAAATAAACACCAACAACACCAAGACTTACATGGAAAACCCAAAACAGGAAAAACCACGGACAACTATGAGTAAAAAATCCACTATGGTGATGGAAGAGTACAGAATTGATCTCAAAGCAATGTGCCTTAAGAAGAGATCAACTAGTGATTACAAATTCACTCAGAACATTCTCCCTCAAAACAAGAATAATGGAACTATTGGCATATTAAAGAGAAGAACAACCTTTTAGATGCTCGAATGATGGTTGTGTGTTGTTGATGTGTTTCATGTCCCTCAGGATGAGTTTGGAGGCCAAGGCTAGGCTCCTTATAAAGTAATCAATAGGTTATAAAAGCCCTAGAGGCGTTGGCGTCGCACACACAATGGACCGTGGGCTAGCCCACGGACCAGCCGTGGGGGCCACTGGAAGAATTGCCCGAGTTGCGCTTGGCCACGAACCATGGCCAAAGCCTTTTGGTGCTCTGTGGTGGACTGAGGAACGGAATTTGGTCATCGTAAACCCAACAGACACCCTATAGTGGACTTAGAAGTATTGGGGTAATTTGCCTAATCAACAAAACAATAGGCAATCACCACATTATTGTATTTTGGCCTTCTGAAGAGCCACTCCATGATCTATACCTACAATACCTATCAAATAGTAAAAAATACGCTTCATAGTAGGGTGAGTAGTACGAGAAGTTTGCATAAGCAAAGAAACTAAATATACAACATTGGTAAAGTTTAGCCTACTTAATGTGAAATAGCATAATCTAACTACTATACTTTGATATTCTTTGGGATTAGCTAAAAGTCCTCATTTGTAATGATAACATGGTCCTAGAACAAAGCAATGCATTTTTAAATTTGACAGTATCAAAGTCAGATATGTGGAAAACACTAGCAAAGTATTTGGATTAGGAAAAGAAAAATGTTTTAGATAACTATACAACCTAGGCTGCTAGGAAAGAAAAAGGTCAACTACATCTTTTAGGAAAAACTGAACATATAGAAAGTGACATAAATTAGAAAGAATGGGTGAAAATTACCTGTGCAGATAATAGAGTCAGTATAAAGAAGGATCAAGAGTTGTCTGCCAACATGGAGGGATCCATTGTTTTATTAGTGAATCTTACAGCTAGAGTATAACTATCAAATTTATGACAATAGCCAGTGAGGACTACTTGAGACCATAAATTAACCTATGCAGACTTCAAATATGACTTAGCTGGCCAAGATGAAAAATACCCAAGGGTGGGGGGCATATGAACCTTCTAAACAAGATCCCATGAGAATGTATTTTTCACATCCAACTGTCAAATACTCCAACCATTTAAAATTGCTAGAGATAAACAAGTGAATGGTAGTAGGGCATACCATAGGGGGAAAAAAGTCTCATGATAATCAAATCCTTCTAACTGATTAAATCCCCAAACAACCAAACGAACCCTAGCTTTCACATATCAAATGAACTTTTGAATTTATATTTAACAAAAAAATACCGATTTGTCATTGAGTGCACATTTATATCATTGTACGAAGACACTACTATCCTTGTATTATTTTGCAGAAACCCTACCTCTCAGAGATGATCTAGTAAACCCTTTCAAAATTGAACTATTGCCCAAATGGATTATGAATCAATGGTCACTAAAACAAGTGAATGCAAGCTATCTCCAAATAGAACAACATGCTGATGTACGATCGACCACTTGATTTGAGGCCCTCCCTACTGGGGCCAAGCCCAATGATAGATAACGGAAAAGAATTATGTGGTTCGACCCACTAGGCCACGTTTGCTAACACTTGCAGATGAGAGTATAAAACATACAAAAATAGAGGCATGTTCCCTGCGATTGTGAAAGCCAATTTTAAACGCGGGCACCCCTGTTGACCTTGTAGGGTTAAGAATTTGAGTCACCATTCAAGCAGCGATAATCATGAACGCACTAGGCTAAGCCCAAGGCATTCACAAAGGACAAATATGACCCCTGATCTAAGCTACCACATGACCCCCAGGTGCCTAGTCTGGCTCATGGTGATTTTAATATCCCAGCATAAACCTTCCATGGGAATTCACCTCATTCCTTCGAGGCTTTGGATAATTGGCCCTCAAATACTAGGTTTAGTTAGACATCCCTCTATAAAAGGAGTACAGGCATGCTAAGCAAGAAAAAGAATAAAGAACACTATGATGTCTATAATTAATAAGCAAGTGGCTTTTTCTAAATAGCCAATGGACCTAGCAGTCTCTCTTTCACTTTCTCTCTTTGTCTAACCATTCCTTTCCTCATTCCTTCATTTTGTCCTCTCTCCCTTCATTATTGTATGCAAGCTTAGATCCCAAGCATCTGTTGACTTAAGCATTGAAGCTAAGGCCTATTCCCACGGTCACAGACAATCTAGTAAGGTTTTTATAAGTTGCACTACTAGAGGAGAAAGCTCCCACGAATAGGCGCTCAGGGTACATGCCTCTCTACTTTATCTTTGGTATTCCTCCATTCACATCAAGCTCCGTCCCTTGAGGTGAAACAATATCTAACATATGAAAGAAAGATACATATATACAATGCTATATATGTACATCATATGTCATATATAATGGGAAACACTATGTAGTTAGGATAGCAAAAAATTTTGCCTAATAATCATAAGGACCTTGAGCTCATTTGATAAATCATTAAATTAGTTCAATGATCAGTAAAGAATTACTTCCTCTGTCTCTTATTTTTCTTCCTAAATGGGGATTTGTGTGTGTGTGTGTGTGTTTGATAACATTATCCTCTTTGGAAAACATAGACGATAATAATTAGATAAAATTATTGGCATCACACTTGTTTAATGTTGCATTGGAAACATTATTGGCATTTGGGTATAAATAATATGAGGGTAGTTCAGGGAAATACAAAATTAAATGATTGTTCATTGTAGTTTTAATTAGTTTTCCTTAAGAAATGCGTGTTTTCAATTTAGGAATATAAAAAAGTGATAGAGAGATTAGTTATCAATGACAAATCCTCATTTCAAAACATTATGGAACTCTAAGAAACTGAGTTATTTCAAAAGAAAAACAGGTGTTAAGCAAAAAATTGCTTTGATACCACTTGTAAGGAAAAATTGCTCTGATACCACTTGTTAGGATTAGTATTCGAGTAATTAATTGGACATAGAATGACAAGCAAATCGAGAAAAATAAAACAAAATCAAACAAAAAATAGGAAATAGGATTTTAATGTGGAAAACCAATGGGAATTGAAAAGCCGTGGGTGACGACGAGCAAAACAAATTTACTAACTGAGAGAGAGTACAACGAATGATCTCAACCCAACATATTAACCAAAGACAGATAGCAACTCATACAGACAAATCGTCAAAATTGCCAAACTCTCTTCTCACCCACAATGGAATAGACAATCAACATTATATATGACCTTATTTTATGGGGATAAATTCTAGAAATAATGGGTGTCATCGTCTAATTTACGAAGGATACAACAGTTATACGTCTCTCTATATAATTCGTTACAATGAAAAGCTATTATTGTTAAGGGGAACAATTAAAGCAAAATAAAAATATAAGGATATAATTCTCGGGGTTAAGTGGGCAGGTTCGAGTTCGAACAAAAAATTTGTGGGTTTTTCGAGTTCAGTTTATTTTAGATTCGGGTAAAAAAAAAATCATGTTCAAAACCAAAACTTTTAGGCAGGCTCAAGTTAGGTCAATTTTTGTCGGGTCTAGTTTTCCATAAATAAACACAACCTAGACTTAGAACGAGCAAAAGAAAAAATGCAAAGACAATCATTGCTAATTTGTTTATATGAATACATTAGTCAGAGGCATGTAAACATCGATAAAGCTATAAAAAGTATAATACTACGTTAATATTTGTACATTTGGATGACAAAAAGGTTAGCACCAAGATGAGCTCGCCAAAACCGAGAGCAACATCAAAAATGTTATAATAAAGATACATATCGCAAGATTCTGAACGTCCTGAACTATTGGAGTAAAAAGAAAGCATTACTGAACATGAAGAGCAATTTGGCCACACTTCCGCATGCCCATGTCAACAAACAAATCTCAACATATTTTTAATATGTTGACTAATAAATTACTAAGTTGAGACACAAGAAGTTTGAGCAACAGAACATGAATACCACAATACCCACTAAGTCCAAAAGCTACCAATGAATATTTGAAGATACATCTGAACTGTTAGACAAATAGGATTGACCTGGATTGCGGAAGTTGACTGTCGGGAATAGCCCACGTCGGTGCTGAATGTGGGGTGGCTACTAGAGTCGTCTTTAGGGTTCACGTCCTAGACTCGAAACCCTGGTGGATGGTTGGTCAGCCATGAGAGGAGAGGGGAGAGTATGTGGTTTCTGTGTCACGTGTGTGTAACCCTGATTCCCTGAAACATCCTTATATAGGTTGGGGGAATAATCAGGGAGGTTGCCCTAAGCAGCCTTAGTGGCCATCGGGCCTAAAACATTAGGCCTAGCCAACAGCTCCCACTCGGCCACATAAGCCGTAAAACGCATGCTCTCCACGAATCACAACTCATCACGCTTCATACCAGGAATAGGACGTGCGACCGAAAAGTAACAAGTAGTGCTATATTAAGTTACCATCTAACTAACATAACACTTTCACGAAATACGATACCCCAAATCATCCTGAACATCAGCAGTGGTATCTCCAATCCCTTATGCCATGATATATCATATGATTATATACTTAATATAATCGCCTGGGCTGATATTGGTGATTATAGATAGATTTTTCCTTAAACACTCATGATATTGCATCTTAGCTTGATTGCTTTCCTAACATGTTCTCGTTGAACCGTATACATCGTGACCCTTGAGAAACATATTAAAGTAGCAATCATCAAGCTTTGACTTCATATCATAGCTTTAAGTCAAAGGGTCATCGTCTATAGGGTCACACAGTGACAAAAGATAGGGAGGTCAATTGTCACTCCATGTATGGTCGTCTTTTAAGCACACACAGTATGAGATGTGTGTCATGATATAGCTCCCACTCAACTGGGCTCGTCACTCTATATTCTATGAGAATCGCCAGTCTAGATTTTCATCCAAAAAAATCTAACCTGGGCCACTAAATTAACATACTAAATGTCAATCTTGACACTCAAGATTTGGTTTTTTTAAGGCTTCAATATGAAATCATATCTCATATTCGACTTGCTCGAGTCTCATCTTAGACTTACTAAGACGACTATATCTTATCACATTCATACACTTCCAGTATGAGTAATCAATATTGCACACTTAGTGCCAATATGATTAAGGCTCATCCTGCTCGCTACTCAACCGTTAGGGTGATTGTTTGTGTGACTATGCCAATCAGAAGCCTGTAATATTTTAATATGCCTAACACGCAACAATAGTTTATGAGCATTTTGCTCATTGCAAAAGAACCTTGTCCATCACATGACAAGATATATCCCGAAACTGAACCTTGCGAATTCCTAGACTCAACATATGAGTTTTGAACGTGTCACTAGGAATAAGTTTAGTCAAAAGGGACACAAACACCTTCTTGGTGTACATATACTTTATGGCAGTGTCTTTTGTTTTTATGGTCACATACAATCTGCCTCCATAGCTAACATTGTTGTGTGGTTTTTTCTTCTTACTGCATCATGACATGGCTCTCCCACCCAGGGTGAAGGCATGTCCTCAGTTTGACTTAGACTCTTTCGAGTCACCATCTCAATCGACATTTTGAGGATCATCTCAACTTCATATTTCCCCTTGATAGCATAAGACTAAGTCAGTTGTACCATGAAGGTATCGCTCGACTCTCTTGACGACTTGCGACTTGCCAATGTGCAAGTCTTGGGTTGCTCTGGTAATGACTTACCAAGCCAACCGCAAAGCGAGTGTCAGGTCGTGCACATAACATGGCGTACATTGAGTTTCTTATGACACTAGCTTAAGGGACATTACTCATTTCCTCCTTTTCTTTGTCTGTTTTTGGGCATTGGTCAAGACTCAAGGTTAAACCATTCAACTGGAGTGTCTACGGGTTTGGAATAATGTATACGGAACCGTTTTAAGACTTTCTTAATATATGCCTCTTGGCTCATACCTAAAAGTTTCTTAGGACGATTTCTTATTATTTCCACGCCTAGGATATACCTAGCTTCACCCATGTCCTTCATCTCAAAGACAGAGGACAACCACTTCTTAGTAGCTTCGATCATCTCCAAGTTGTTCCCACCCAGTAGTATGTCATCAATGTATAAGGTAAGAAACCTAACCCCTATGGTTGATCTTTTAACATACACACGGTGGTCTTCTGAAACCATGGATAAGCCAAACAAAGTTATAACTTCACGGAATCTTAAGTACTAAGATCTGGAAGATTGCTTAAGACAATATATGGACCTTTTAAGATGACACACCTTGTCCTCCTGTCCCTTTCATACAAAATCAATGGGTTGATCCATATAGATCTCTTCCTCAAAGCTACTATTGAGGAAAGTAGTCTTTACATCTATTTGAAACAACTTTAAGTCCAACTAGGCAACCATGGCTAGGAGCAGGCGAATAGAGGTAAACCTCACCACAGGAGAAAATGTCTCTTCATAGTCTACACCTCAATTTGTGTAAACCCTTTCGCTGCTAAATGGGTTTTGAACTTATCGATTGAACCATCTGCCCGACGTTTTATCTTCAAAACCCATTTGTTTTTCAATCGACTTACGTTGGGGTGGAAGATCAACAAGTTCCCAAACCTTGTTTCTCACCATCAAGTCCATCACATCCCTCATGGCGTCCGTCCACTCTTTGTAGTTTGGTGAGTCAATCCCCTCTTGATAAGAGGTAGGCTCCTCAATTTCCAAGGGAGTGCACAAGAATATTCCCTCTTCGATTTGGAAATATCATCGAGAAAATTTTCCACACTCACTCCTTCGGATCATGGGACATTCACTGTTTGTCTGCCTAGGTGAGGCATCCTTTCCCCTTTCTCTAAGAGGTGTGGGACCCTAAGCATGTGGAGAATCACTCCCACTATCCCTGGCATCCCTCCCCTTTTCTCTAAGAGGTGTGAGACCTTAAACATGTGGAGACTCACTCCCACTATCTCTTTAGGGCGTGTGATCTTGAACATGTGGACTAACTGTATGTTCGGGAACTGGAGATTGAAGACAGACCTCAGTGATTGGCGGACTCTCCTCATGTATAGGAGATTGAAGACAAATCTCATTCTCCTGAGTAGACAAGTCTCCCCCATCTCTTTCGGGTAGGGGAGGCATACCATCTTCAGTGACTTGGTTAGAATCCAAATTCTCCCCCTCATCGAAAGATGGTTGGATGTCTTGCTGTAACTCAAACAGTTCGACATCCTTCTTGATTTTTACCAATGGTTGGGAACTCATCCTCGAGAAAGTCAACATTGCGGGAATCGATTTCTTTTCATTAAATTATGTGGGATATCTAATGAACATCATCTTGGTGGCTTTTGGACTAAGTTTTTCATGTTTGTGGGTTGGGTTATGCACATAGTCGGCCGAACCCCATGTGCGTAAATGCTCCAAGGATGACTTCTTACGAAACCATAACTCATATGGTCTGGCAGGTATACTCTTACTTGGCACGCAATTAAGGATATAGGTTGCCGTGAGCAACGTATCCCCCAAAACTGATTGGGAGGTTCGTGTGCACCATCATTGACCTGACCATGTCAAGTAATGTACTATTCCTGCGCTCTGTAACACCGTTTTGTTGTGGGGTGCGTGGAATCGTTAGCTGTCTTTATATACCTTTTTCCTCACAGAACTTTCCGAAACCTATCAGAGAGGTATTCACAACCTCGATCAGTCCGAAGGTTTCTAACTCTTCGTTCCAATTGAGTATCTACTTTTTGTTGCGAAGCGTTTGAACATATTGAGTGCCTCGTTGCAAGGAGTAATAGGCACGCATACCCACGTCGTGTATAACCATCTACAGAGGTGATGAAATAGATAGCCCCATGACGTACCTTAACATTCATGGGTCCGCAAATGCCTGAATGGACTAATTATAAGGGACTAGATGCTCTAGAAGCTTTACCAGAAGTCTTTACTTTGCTAGCTAGACATTACTCACTTAGGTAACTTAACCCTCGTGAGTTGATCTAAAGGATCATCTCTAGTTAGCTTTTTTACTCTACCTTGAACCTCATGGTCAAGTCGAGTATGGCTAAAAACAAAGTTCAAAGAAAGCGACAAAGATGGAAGATGTCGAGATAGACAGAAATCAAGAAAGAAAACTAATATCATAACTAAAAGGTATAAAGGTACGCTGCACCCTAAGTGCTTAGAAAGCGTCGTGGAGAAACAACTTATTTCCTCCACAAGGTTTGAGCTGACATGTTGCTACATCAAGAACATGTTCCTCACTGTCGTCCCCTAAGACAACAGTCTATGAACCCATCAGGTGGCGATGCAGGTTCACAAAATCAACTCAACCCTAATCTATGTGTTTGGTTGCTCCCATGTCTACAGTCCGCAAAGGAAGAAAGTTTGGTAACTACTAACTGGGAGCACACATGTTATTCAGTTGTAACTGTGAAAGAAGGTACCTTAGTCAGCTCAGGACGATCCCAAGCAGTGGGTTTCTTCTTTTTATAGTTATAGCACTTCACACACGCTACATTCTACTCTCTATTGACCTTGACCTTTTACTCTTTTGGTAATACCATCCTTAGGTTTGGAGTTTTGAGAAAAGGGAGAATTTGGTCAAAACCGGATGTCGAGCTGATCCCACAAGTCCTCAACAGTGAGACATCCTTTCAATCCCCTTACTAGATCATCATGCATGCAATACGAGATAGCCAGCATGCTGATCGATCCTTCCTCGAGCCATTCATGGTATGTTATTAGCCTTTCTCTTGATACTGCTCACAAGCAGTTACATCTATGTTATTCTCATCTTTGCCTATCTTAGGAGACTTTAAAAATCGTCGAGTGTTCTAATACTTTACGTTTGTTTAGAAGAAGCTAAATCTTCTAACACTATGTATTATAGTCTATTGTTATCTTTGTTTTCCATTGGTAAACTAATCACCAACCATATTTTAATTGCCATATCTGAAAGTATATATTTAAAAAATGGACACTAAGCATATTTTCAGGTAATTAAATTATCAAAAACTCCATCATTCATGTCGTATGATCAAAAATCTCGCTAAACTCATAATCGTCACATACAAGCATGAATTAGAAGTTTCTATAATTTAATCACTGCATTTTTTCATAAAACGAAATTTATGGAATGGACAATTTGTTAAACTAATTAACACATCTAGAAATATCACAAAGATATTCAGCTTTAATCATGCAAAACAAATTTATAAGAAGTTATATAAAATGAATTTATATAATTACTAATATGTCATTTAAAAACTTTATTTAATGACATATCAAAAAAGAAATTACACGTAAGTAATTATGTGGTACACATCCATATAATGTTACAAATGTTAATCAATATGAAACGAATTCATATAATATGTCTATTTAGTGATATAATATATCAGGCCAAAAAATTCATATTTAGCCATGTAAAACACATTTAGACAAGGTTATTTTATATGAAACTAATTCATATGTCCTATAACTAAAACAATTCGTTTATTTTCTCGATATGTAACATGCAATTATACATCATGCCTTTAAGATCCATATCATCGTTACATATGGATGTCAATTAGCAGTTTCTTTAATTTAATAACCATATAGTTCGTAAATTTTGTTAAACTAATTAACATTGTTATTTTAGTGACTATCACAAAGATGTCCACTTTTAGCCATGTAGCATACTTACATAAGCTCATGTTGCATAAACTAATTTACATAACATGTTACTAGAACAAATTCGACACATAAGACATAGTTATATATCATATCTCTAAGTTTCACCTTATCATTACATAACCGATTATACAAAATAATCAACAACAATGATATAAACATATCAAATAAACTCATAATTACTTTCAGCATATAAGACTAACTTATACAATTATGAAAATAATTAACTACAAATTATAGCTCAAATCAAGAATCACATTAAATGGGTCGGAAATAACTCTGCCCAAAAGTGAATTGGTTCGAGAATATAAATGGACATGATATTCAAAAATGGCCCAGAAAAATGACCCAAACGGGAGCCATATTGTTAGTAAAACCCGGCCCATTAAAATGAGCCCCAACCGGGGCCTTTAAGTAACACTCACTTACTAACCTCCCCTCACTAAGCCTAGAGGCCTCACTCTCTATCTCTCTTACTTTTACCTCTCGAGATTTCCCTCTCTTCTCTTCGACCTGCTTCCCGAAATTTCTTCTCTTCTCTCAGCTTTCCTGGCGCCATGGCCAGGGAAATGGAGCACTGAGCTTCTTTCTTAAGCTTTCGACACCACGACTATGTGGCCATTACCGCTGTTCTTGTTCTTAAAACAAAAACCACCCAAGTGATGTGAAGTCGTCGCCCACCTTTGCCTTCGATCCAAGCCAACCTTTCGAGAACTGATGCCACCATCATGTAGATCAGCCAAAATTGAGTCCGAGGGAGTGGCCTACGCGGCCGACGTGCCACTGAGGCGGCGGTGCGTGGACTCATGCGCCTCCAACGATGGTGTTTTGCAGTTTTATTTTCTTAAGGTTGCGTAGATTGGCATGCAAAGGCACGGTTGGACAAAGAAGAAGGACAAACTAAACCTTCATCGGCGGCGCATGTGTTACACGCGCCACCCTTCCAACAGTGGTTCTGATGGGTACTATAGCGTTCACTTTTTCTCTTCTACCCCTTTTTTTGAGGTCGAGATGGAGATTTTGTTAAACCCACTGTCGTTGCAACTATCGAGGCACTGGCGGTGTGGTTTAGGGTTAGGGTTTCGAGTATGTGGTTTGACAACCGTGTGTGTCTTGGGCTAAATTGTTCCATATTCAACTGGATATACCAAGAATTATGTTTTCATGATTTGAACGTCAACTAAAAATTCAATCTTTAGTCGATCGATATTACAAATGCATACTTAAATAAAGAACTGTTTAATCGTAAATAAACATGCTATCTGGGTAGTCATGAACTAATCATGAAAATTAGGTCTAATTGGTTGCTTAAAGCCATAAATTCAGTTTTGCACAATCATACTCAATTGTAACATTACGCCTTTCAGAACGCACACAACATAAAAGCATGGCTGGACTGATTCAATTGCATGATAACAACAAAAAAAACTGGGCATTGTATAATCATATCTAAACATCAAAATTGCTATTCCAACACTGTATGGTTGTAAAATAATCAATTTGGGCAGGGCAGATTAACACATAATAAGTGAGCATGACGAAAAAAACTAATCTTTAACCAATATACGACATTAAAAACATAGAAGCATGCTTTTGGTTACATACTTGTAGAAATTAAAACAATTGATTATGTAGTCATGTTCTGGAATCTACACATGCTTATTGTTTAGATTTTTTAAACGCATTAAACGGGACTAATCCGATCAGTCTAGGCTCTGATACCACTGTTAGATAAATAGGACTGACCTGAATTACGGAAGTTGACTGTCAAGAATAGCCCACGTCAGTGCTGAATGTGGGGCAGCTACTAGAGTGCCTTTAGGGTTCACCTCGTAGACCCGAAACCCCACTGGATGGTTGGGTAGCCGTGATAGGGGAGGGGAGAGTGTGTAGTTTCTGCGTCATGTGTGTGCAACCCTGATTGATCCCCTGAAACCTCCTTATATAGGTTGGGAGAACAATCAGGGAAGCCACCCTAAGCGGCCTTAGTGGTCGTCGGGCCTAAAACATTAGGCCCGGCCAACATGAACAATCTTATACAACAATCAGTAACAAAAGATAGAGGCATCCATTCACCAGGGCTTAAATTTCCCATTAGATACTATTTTTACAGAGGGCAAATTTAGGTTGCACATCAGGGACAGTAGCAACGCATTAATTAGGAACAGCAGCAAGACATTAGGGACAACAGCAAGGCAATAGTAACAGCAGCACTAAGCATGATACGCCTTTTGAGGGGATGGGAGAAATAAGTATAGAGATAGGGATAAAGATATATATAGAGATTTGAAAGAGCAGCATTTTGCAAAACTCCATGTCACAAGAAATTTGCCAGGACAGCAGGCTCAAAAGGAAAAGAGAAGAGGGGCATATATGTGAAGCTTTGAAAAATATTCCAATGGCTGACATGGAGATTGCTCTTCTTAGTGTTCTATATTCACCGCCCCATTCCCCTCTTAGCCAGTTGGCCTTAGTTCTTGAATCTGCACTCATTTTTTCAAACTATTTGCAATGCCATAGTTAGGTCTGGTAGTAACTTATAAAACACATTCCTCTATTTCCTGTTAATAGTTGGAGAAGAAAAACCTAGGTCTAAAACTAGGTCAAGTCTGTAGCATCTTTGTCAACAATCACAAGAATTACAACCAAAAACCCAAATAATTCATAGCTTGTGTCATTGTCAGGACAAGTACTAAGTTGTAAACAGATAGGCCCTATTTGGTAAACAGCTGTTAGGTGTTAGCTATTAGCTGTTTGTATTAGCTGTTAGCTGTTAGCTGTTTGAATTAGTTGTTTATATTAGCTGTTTTTAGAAATAATATTTGGTAAAAATTAGTTGTTTCTAAAAAATATATTGGTAAAATTTTATTTATGCCCTTATTTATGAATTAGTTTTTAATGATATGTGTGTAATTTTTCCGAAACTTATGAACAATTATGTCATTTCCACAAAAAACTCTTCTCGAAAGGCTAATGGGAATAGCTTTTTCAAAAAGAGCTTTTTGGAGCCAAACAGCTATTGCAAACAGCTCTTTACCAAGCACTCTTTAGCTGTTTAACTTGGTCAAAACAACTAAAATCCTCCCAAACAACTATTTTTTCCCAAACAGCTGTTGTTACCAAACACCCCCATAGTCATCTTCTTCTGGTTAATGGCCGAAGAAGAAAAACCCAGTTGTAACTAGGTTAAGTTTCTGGCATCTTTATCAACCTTCATCAAATTATAAAAAAAAACTCCAACAATCTATAATGACAAATTACAATATTTCCAACCATGAAATTTAAAATTACATCAACAGGGAACCAAAATCCTAACACACCAGCAAGACTAACCAACATGGCATAAATTTCTAACAACCTCCCAACATTACTTGGCAAAATTGAGTTGTTGCCTATAGCAACCCATAGGATAGAAATAGGACACTAGCACTAGGAATAACCTCACTATAGAGAAAGATAGAGCTTAGGGAGAAAGAGAGAGAGAGAGAGGGAGGGAGGGAGGGAGAGATACGGATAGAGCGAGATAAAACGAGCCTGCAAGATGTGTGTGTGAGAGACACAGAGACAAAGATAGATACAAATTGAGATGAACTGAAAAAGTTATGTAACTTGGCGATATATATGCCACGATTTAAACTATGCAACATCTCTTTGACTCTGCTTTAGTTTTCTTCTCTCTTTTTTGCTCCTTGCTTAGAGCACCCCCAACCGATGGAACGCGAGATAGGGGGTGGGTCCTGTGTGTCACACATGTGTCGGGAGGAGGCTGGCAGCGTGGGAAACGGAGCAGCCACACGCGTGGCAGACCGCACAGGCCTGGTGCCCCTCGTGTTAATTTCTTTTGTCGTTTCCTAGGCAAAACGTGGCGTAGGGGTAGGGCGTTGCACATTGAGTGACGCGTTTTGAGCAAAATTTTTTTAAAAAAGGAAAATGCAGAGGACTGTTGCCTGGGCCTGGAAAACTGGGCCGAAATGGCCGTTGGACCTGGGAATGGCAGTCCAACGACTATTTTAGCCAAATTTATTTTTTTTGTTGAATTTTTTTGTTGTATAAATTCATCGAAAAATTGTTGGAAAATTATCTACATTTCACTCTCACTCTCAAATTTGATTTTCCCATTGGTGTTGTAATTTTGAGTTTTATGAGATTTGGAAGAAATTGAAGTTGCAAGAGGCACAAATTTGGGTAAGTAATAATACTTGTTATGTAATTGGTTTTAGTTTTGTATAAATAATTTTAGTTTGATGTTGTAACTAATATATTTTGTTCTGTGGTATTTTTTAGACATATTTTGGAGTTTTCTGTAAAGTTGAAGACTAAAGTGAAGTGAAGAAAATTGTAAGTAATTCAAACTTTTTAGACAAATCAAGTGTGTGCTATTTTTTATAAACAAAATTTGGTTGGTAAGAAATATGTAAGAATATGTTAGAATACGAAGTAGTTCAATATGTACTTAAAGTTGGTATGTTTAGGAACTAGAATTTAAATATGTGTTAGTTAGAATTTGATTGCATGATTACAAAATTTAATATTTTTGGTTCTTCTTTACAACATGACAGAAAATAAGTGTGTAAATGGTGTTTTTTTTAAATAAAAAAAATTGGTAGGGTGAGAAACATCATTGTAAAATATGTAATTGGTAAGATTGATATCATTGTAAAATATGTAAGAATATGAAGTATTTGGATATTCACTTAGAATTGAAATATTTGTTAGTTGCAATTTATTAATTGCTTGATTTTAGAAATTAATTTTATTGTTGTCTACAATATGTTAGAAATTGAATGTGTGAACGTTTTTTTTTTAAGAAAATAAAATTGGTAGGGTAAGAAATATGTAAGAATATTTGGTGTGATTAATTTGTAATTGATAAGATTGATGTAATTCTATAAAAAAAAAAAAGGTTGGGTGAGAAATATGTAAGAATATTTGGTGTGATTAATTTGTAATTGGTAAGATTGATATCATTGTAAATTATGTTAGAGTATGAACTATTTGAATATTTAGTTAAAGTTGGCACTATTAGATATGTGTAAAAGTAAGCATGTTTAGAAATTAGAGTTGAAATGTTTAGAAATTAGAATTCAAGTATTTGTTAGTTAGAATTTGAAGTGCTTGATTACAAAAATTAATATGGTTTGTTATTTTTGAAAGTATGTTAGAAATTATGTGTGTGATTAGAAATGAGTAAAAGTAAGCATGTTTGGAAATTACAATTGAAATGTTTACAAATTAGAATTTAAATATTTGTTACTTAGAATTTAATCGCTTCATTACAAAAAATAATATTGTTTGTTCTTTTTAAAAACATGTTAGAAATCAAATGTGTGCTTATTTTTATTTTATTTTTAAAAAAAAGGTTGGGTGAGAAATATGTAAGAATATTTGGTGTGATTAATTTGTAATTGGTAAGATTGATGTCATTGTAAATTATGTTAGAGTATGAACTATTTGAATATTTAGTTAAAGTTAGCATTGTTAGATATGTGTAAAAGTAAGCATGTTTAGAAATTAGAGTTGAAATGTTTAGAAATTATAATTTCAGTCTTTGTTAGTTAGAATTTGAAGTGTTTGATTACAAAAATTAATATTGTTTGTTATTTTTGAAAATATGTTAGAAATTATGTGTGTGATTAGAAATGTGTACAAGTAAGCATGTTTAGAAATTAGAATTTAAATGTTTACAAATAGAATTTAAATATTTTTTGTTGTTTTGTATAATATGTGAGAAATTAAGTGTGTGAATGTTTTTTTAAAAAATTTTGTAGGTGCTCACTTTAAAATGGATCCTAATCACCCACAATCTTTCATGAACTTACTTACCGGGGACAATTTATAACGGGATCCCGCGAACAATATGAACATTGTCTCGAACCCTTCTAATTAGCAATACCATCCACAATACCCTCAACAATACCTACATCTGCAATATCCCCAACCACCACCAAACTTTCCCCTTCATGGCCAGAATGTCCCCCCAATTCCAAATTTCAACTACGGTTCAATGCCCCCTCCTTATCAGCTACCCCCACCTAATAATACGACCTCATCAACACCCCGTCTTCCACCCAACTCCACCCACAATGAGAGTGTCGGTATGACTTCCAAGTGGACATTGGAAGAAGATCGTCGCTTGGTCACATCATGGATCAATGTCAACACCAACCCCCCTATTGGGGCTGACCAAAAGAAAATAAGTTCTGGACAAAGATCCCAAGCGCCTACAACTAGCACGCTCCCGATGGAGCTACGAAGCCATCGAAAAAAGTTTGCAACGCCCGTTGGAACCGAGCAGCTCCACTGGTGTCCAAGTGGACCGCTTGTGTGGGCCAGGCTTATTGGGCGAACCTAAGTGGGGTGAATGAGGACGATATTATGCAAAAAGCCCAAGATCTATACGTTGATATGGTGGGCAAACAGTTGGAATTGATGCATTGGTGGGTGCTACTGAAGGACCAACCGAAATGGGGTGTCAACTACGATCAATCTGCAGATGTCACCACTAAACACTTGAGGATCAATGAGGTGGGCGGGTACACTAAGAGTGAGACACCTGGCACATCCAGCACCCTTGGCACACCTACAACACCTGTTAGTAAAGATACACTAACAGATGAAGTTGGTGGACTGATCCGCCCCATCAGAAGAAAAGCCACCAAAAGAAAGGCGAAAGAGAAAGCACATGACTTGGTGCTTGATGTTGTCACCAAGGAGCTATCCACCTTGGGGACAACAAATGTGAAGAATAGCACTATGTTGGAAAGATATGTCATCGCCCAAGAGAAAAAGGCAAAGGCCGCTAAGGTGCAGGCAGAAGCAACTAAGAGAGCTGTTGAACTAAGAGACTACTTTGCAGATGACTCCATCTCCAACGAAACCCACTTTCGGCGTAGATTTCGGATGCGGAAACACTTGTTCCTCCGCATTGTGGACGCCCTCAGTAGTCAATTTGAGTACTTCCAGTTGAGGTACAATGGTGTTGGTAGGCGTGAGTTGTCGCCGCTCACCAAGTGCACTGTAGCGATGCGCATGCTCGCCTATGGGATATTGACATATTGTGTCGATGAGTACTTGAAGATTGGAGAAAGCACGACTATGGAGTGCATGAAAAACTTTGCTGCCGGTGTCATTCAAGTGTTTGGAGATGAGTATTTGAGAAAACCAACACAAGCTGATGTTGATCGACTATTGCAAGTTACAGAGGCCCGTGATTTCCCCGGCATGTTAGGGAGTACAGATTATATGCATTGGGAGTTGAAGAACTGTCCATTGAGTTGGAAAGGAATGTTCACAAAAGGGATTTACAGAGTCCCCACCTTGATTCTTGAAGCATTTGCTTCATATGACCTTTGGATATGGCACGCCTTATTCGGGTGCTCGGGTAGCCTCAACGACTTAAATATTCTTCACTTATCAGATGTTTCCCAAGAGGTGTATGAGGGTCGGGCTCCAAAATGTGAGTACGTTGTCAACGGTCGCGAGTACAATATTGGATACTTTTTGTTCGACGGTACTTATCCAAAATGGGCAACATTCGTGAAGACTATCCCTCTTCCCCAAGGACCCAAGGCAAGATTGTTCAGCGAACGTCAAGAGTTTGTTAGGAAGGATGTGGAAAGAGCGTTTGGGGTTCTACAAGCCTGCTTCGCTATCATTCGCAGTCTTGCACGAAACATGGACAAAGCTAGTTGGGTATGATAATGAAGGCATGTGTTATACTCCATAACATGGTTGTCGAAGATGAACGAGATTCGTTTGACCTTGTTTTCGACTACGATGATGTGCAGGACAACAACCCGTAATCAAATGTCCGACAGGACCATCATCCGTGCTATGCTGCCTACCTCTGTAGAGTAGCAGAAATGCATGACCCAGCACTACATGCGGGTCTCCAATCAGACCTTGTCGAGGAAATATAGAATCGACATAGGGCGCGACAAAGCTCACAGCCATAGGTGTCAAGGGTTATTCGTCATTCACTAGTGTTGTATTTTTTAAAAAATGTTCAACCTTCGTCATCTAAATTAGTGTTTTAAATATCAAACACTTGAGTTGTAATTTTCTTCAATGTCAATCCTCATATTTGCATTTGTATCAATTCAATTCAACATTATATTCCATATGCTTTCTATTCGTTCAACCAATAGAAATTAAGTCATCAATTTTTTGAGACTTTAAAATAAATTAATACAATTTCTAGAAAGATAATTACATATTCTTTCGTTCCGAAAATATAAATTATTTTTAACTTATACAAAATCAAATATGCAAAAACAAATTTGACAACATTAAACAAATAAAATATATTTAGTGGTCGGTTCCATCAACAAATATTAAAGCATTTGTCCTGAAATGAGTTCTACTGGTTGGGAGAATAAAGGAATGCAAGTTTTAGAACTGTGGAACTTCTGCTGATGTGGTATGCCAGAGTTCCATAAACTGGAACTCTAGCTGGGGGTGCTCTTATGTTTTAGCTATCTCCGTGTCAATTCCTTCTTTAGTTTATTATATTGCTTTGGCCTTTATATTTGAGCTCTGAGTTGGCTGATTGGAGCTCCCTGACTTAATGATGTGGAGCAGCCTACTGTTGCTGCAATTGTTGAATTCTATTAGAGAGCTTGGCCCTCACCTCATTAGATTCTCCTCTTCCTTTCATAGGTAGCTGAGGTACAAGCCCAAGCTCTCTATGGTAAACTAACTTCTATTTCATAACCAACAAATAATTCTCATTGAGAGGTAGGTTATCGACACCTTCCTTATAAATTTGGCTGCTCGTGTGGAGTTACTTAAATTGTTCATACTTTGCCGCTACTTTAGGATCCTAGGATTTGTCTTAATGCCTATTCATAATATATATTTGGTGAATAATATAAATAAAATTCTTTGGTTCATATATGGAATGACACTAAGTATATGAAAGAGGTTTTTAAATACACCTTTTCATCCTCTCCCGTAATTTAATATATGTGGGAACTAGAATTATTTGTTGGGCGGGATTTTTTGTAGGGTCTTGTGCACCATCTTCGCTTGGTTCTTGAGTAGAGTCTTGAGGTTGCATGAGTTATAGAATTATCTATAAAATAAAGGACATATTTAATACCAACAATTAAGCAGAAATGTATCAATATGAAGCTACTTTTTCTAACTCACCTCATCATGATACATTATGGTAGTTGACTTTGCATTCATTGGTTTTAACTTTTGCCTCAACCTCTTTGCCTGCTTTTTTCACTTATATGCTACAACATGATAAGTAGGTAAATATGAATGCCACAAATTAAACCATGAGTAAACAACCACCATAACGTGAACCTTCAAAGGAGGAGTGACCATAAGGTACATGCTGCTTGGTCTCTACCGAATGGTTAACAAGACAATCCCATTTGTCTTTGTGCAGTTCTTAAGGCCTATTATTAATTGCCTAGATAATAGTCTTTCCTGCAAAATGGTCTTCCTTAGCCTGTACCACCTACCCTTAAACAATAGCATACATTGTAGTTCCAATCCACGGGCAACATTAATTCCACTGGCTTCATTGGGCAAACTCTATTCTGCCTGGATTGAGGCAAATAAAAAAACAAACAAACATAGTGATAAAGTAGTTCAATAAATAGTCAATGTACAAAAACAAATGTGCATGGCAGGCAAGCCCACCTTTAACCCTCAATAAAATTACTCACCCCCATAAATAATACTATAGTACTTCTAACTTAAGAAAAAAAATCATCCCAAAAATATTTTTATTTTCCCACCACAAAAAAAAACCAGAAAAAACAAGCAACGACAACCAACCAAGCATATATGAATATCAAGAGGTAGCACCTTGCTGTGGTTGAAGTTTTTAAGCTGGGTAGAAACTTTGTGAAACAGAATGAATTATTCTTGGATTTTATACATTCAACATTATAAGCTATATAGGTTTAACTTTAACTTGATTTTGTCAAACAATCTTGTCTTAGCATCTTTATCCATCCAAATCAAGTTCCTGTAAGGGTAAAAAGATGTTAAACACCCTACAAGAAATTTAATCATGATTACTTAATGGGACAATGTAGTAGTTGAAGTGAAATGAAGATAAGTATGCCCTTGGCTTCCATGGAAATTGCCCGGCTTATTACGTGGGCACTCATTCATTGTTGTTGATAGAGTGATGGAGGGTTGTACATGGTTTTGGTAACCTAATTAAAAGACATTTTGATTCGAGGTGCCCGAAATTTTGGATCAATGGAATGGTGAACCGTATCTGATGGAAATCCCTCAAGAAAGTATGTTTAAGGCATTCAAATAAGTTTAGATAAATCACATTCAGCAGCCAAAGTCCAAGAAAAGACCTATATTTTGCTAAGGAACACACACAAAATGCCCCGGGTACAAAATAGTGTAGCATCTCGATTTTTTTTATCAAATTACTTATGCCTCCTTGAGGTTTAAGCTTTGAATTTTTACATATTTGGGTTCATCAAGATGTTATCTTTCCACATAATAAAGAATCACGCCATTTGGACATCATTTGGTCCTTCAAAGTCAAAAGAGAATTCTGAAGGTCAAACTACCAGTTTGTCCATGCACATACCCGCTTTTGTGCTCTTGATTACTTAGGCCTCCTTCAGGTTTAAGTCAAATATTTTTGCATATTCAGGTTCCCTAAGATGTTAGCTGTCTGGTCCAAGCAATAAAATCAAGTTAAATTAGGTAAATATTAAATAAACAAGGCCATTTTGCAAACTGGGCTGGAATGCACCCAGTTCTTCCCGGTTTGGTTTAGCTGAGGTTTTTGGCAAGAAATAATGTGATAAACCCAATTTCTCATTATGGAGAGTTATTATACATCCTAAGGTTTCACTCCATAGAAGGAAATCGAAATCATGCTCATTTTTTGCATGAGAAATGCGGTGCCTAAAAACAGCCTGAAATCTACCCGATACAATCCGATTGGTACATTTGGTGGTTGCTCTTCTTTTTGCCATCCAATCTAGTCCAAGTAGCATCATTTGGTATTTAAATGGAGTTGGAGCATAATCATGAGCCTTTTCAGCCTAGCCAAATGAACTTCCAATGAGAAGTAAGGAAGGAAAGGCAAGAATGCTCTTATTGGCTAGCCGTAAAATGCATGTTCCCAGTAGCCTTTTCTTCTCTCCTCCATGTGCAAGCATCCTTCTCAAGGCTAATTTAGGAGCTTAGGATGAGTTGATATTTTAATCTTTTCCTTAGTTAGACTCAATTCTTATAATTAGCTTAGTTAAATATTCTTTACACTTAAACAAAATGTAAGATAGTTTTAAGCATAGTTAGAGGTTTCCTAAGCATGAAGAAACCTCTAATCCCTTTCCTAGGTAGCCAAGGATGTGTATAAGGGCAACAAATAGTTCCTTTTGCAAACCATATTTGAGTATTGAGTAAAAGAAGTTAACCATTGCTCTTTTGAGTTTGTTAAAACACTTTACTTGCTTATCCTAGCTTAGGTCAAGTTAGGTGGTGATCAAGTTAGTCTTAACTCTTGATTAGGTGGTGTTTCTGTATCCTAACTAAAGCTAAGGGCCCGAATATCCTATCTAATTTTTGGATTCAGTTAAACTCAAGCTAGAATTCAGTTTGCATTCTTAGCTAAATTTGCATTCTCTTTGAATGTGAGTTGAGTGTTTGTGCATCCAGCACTGAACTTGCTCTTGGTGGTGATTTTTGTATCAAAGAACCAGTTTAGATTCACTTCATTCTGTCATTATTCATTCAGATTCATCCCAATTCAATTTTAAGTTCTCTTTGAACTTAGGTAACTTACGTTCCCCCTTTAAGTGCAAGTTCAACTGGTGCGTGAATACATCAACTTTGGTATCAGAGCAAGTTCAAATCTTAGCCTGAAACCCATGCCATCCACACGCGCTAAATTCATCCCTTAGACACAATCCCATAAACACATCCTCAGCTATGTCCAACCATAACCCAGATTCACCATGAGGGCAAGTATGAGTTTGGAAGAGAAGTTTGAAGCTATTATGAACAACAACCAAGCAATTTCAACCTCTAATCAAGAGCTTAAAGCTCAAAATGAGTATTTGAGAAAGCAACTTAGTGAGTTCATGAAGTAAAAACAGAAAATGCATGCTAGACCCACCGGTTCTGTCTGTGGAGATGAGGATGAGGCAGCAAGTAGCCTCATGAGTCCTTCTAATAAGGAAGAACCCCCAAGTAGGGAAAGAAGAGAACGAAGGCAGCCCACAAACTCTAATCACTTTGAAGTTGAGATTCCGGAATTGGAAGGTAAATTTGATCCAAATGAACTGTTGGAATTGTTACACACAGTTGAGCATATCTTTTAGTATAAGGATGTTCCTGAAGACAAGAAGGTTAAGTTGGCTCCTCTTAAGCTCATAAAGTACACCTCTTAATGGTGGATGAACTTATGTGCTAAAAGAGTCAGGAGCAGAAAAAGCAAAATCAGAACTTGGGAGAAGATGAAGGCCAAGCTCAAGTCATGATTTCTTCCTCCCACTTACATCCAAGATAACTATTCCCAACTCCACAACCTAACCCAAGGCAGTCTCAATGTTGAGGAATACACACATGAGTTTGAGAAACTCTTGATCAAGTGTGATATTCAAGAACTAGAAGAGCAAACCATAGTCAGGTACTTAGGAGGCCTTGAACCTAAGTATGCTAATGTGGTGGAATTACAGTCATATACTACTCTTGATGAAGTTTGTATCCTTGCTCACAAGGTTAAGCAGCAAAGAAAATCAAGGCCCTTTAAGTATGAGTTTCTAAAGCCCCACTTCAGAACGAAACCTTTAACAAGGGAAGCCCCATTTTTTTCCCTAAACCCATGGCACCCATTCCTCCCAACCCACGAAAGAATCAAACTCCACAGCAGAGCCTACCCCCACCAATCAAATCCAAACCTACTCCCTTTGGCACTAGTAGGTGTTTCAAGTGTCAAGGATTTAGGCACCTAGCTTCGAATTGTACAAACCGCAAGATTATCAGGCTAGCTGAATGGGAAGCAGTAAAAGAGGAAGAGAATGAGGAGAAAAAGCAAGCTTATCTTGAGGAGAATTAAGAGGAAACTCTAAAAGAAGTTGAGGAAAGAGCTGATGAAGGAGAAATGCTTCTTTTGGAGAAGGTTTCAAGTGGTTTTCAAAATGATAAGGATGAACAAAGTAAGAACATCAAGGTATGTTCATTGGTCATAAATCGAGAAAGCAAGAATACCTTGGCACCTTTATCCCCTTCTAAACTCCACGAAAGCAAACCACAAAAGAACCATAAGCATTTAAGCCTTTTTCTTACTTGTCAAGAACCATTACTCAAAACCCCTTTGTTGAGTAGTTTTTGGGGGGTGCAAAATTAAAGGCAAAAAGAAAGAGACCTCAAACACTCGATTGTCAGTCGTAGTACTTAAGGGTCGGTCCACAGGGAAGACGTGAGATTTATAATCATTTAAAACTAAACGATAAAATTTAATTATCTAAACTAAGTGGAATTATTTAAGTCAATTCAACAACCTAATTCAACTAAACTCATTTAATCCTAATTAACTCTTCTAATCCTGATTAAACAAAGCATCAAAACAACCTAATGACTAAACCTAACCTAACCTTTAAGTTGATTAACCAATTAAACCAAATTAAACAACTCAACTTGAAATTAACCATGGTTAAAAACTAACAACCTAATTATTTGTTATTCTAGAATCTTAACTAAGGGAAAATTCTATGACACTCGATTAAACTAAGGGGAGGGTGGAACGAATGAAAAACTGAAATGAGGAACGAAGAGAACAGGAAGAAACAGTAGCAGGGGAACGAAAGTAAAACAGAATAGCACACAGGGAAAGTGAAGAACACGAATCAGCAGGGAAAACTTTACGAGCAATAACAGGGCACAACACAAAGCTTAAGACAGGGGAAGGGGATTGAAACAGAACCGAAGCAGAACTTCGAAAAGAGGAGCAAAACAACATGAACACCAAGCAGAATAGGAAAGGAGGATGAGTTGAGAACTCACACATTGAGAATCTTCGATTGAACCCAGAATGCAACCCACTGAGTCCAAACGCAACCACTCTTGCAAAATCAAACCATAATTAAGAATTGCTATTGGGAAAACTCGATTTGTAGAGCAATTATAGAAATTCGAAGCTAGACAAACCGAAATGCATAAACCCTAATTCTGAAATTCGAAATAAAATCGAAATTAAACTAAAATCTAAACCCTACAACTAAAATTAAAATCCTAAACTACCCTAAAATTACCTAAAACTAACTCTAACCTAGCTACCCTCACCCAACCTGCTAACCAAAACCATGGCGTCGTCGAAGCCCTCTTATACTCGAACCTCTGGACTCTTGACCCTTCGGTACTTGGTGTGTTAGACGGAGGAGATGAAGCAAGCGCATGGGTGGACGTGGCTGGTGGTTGTGCAGTGGTGGATGAGTTTCGAAGTGGAGGGTCGAAACTGTGGGTAGAGGGTGGTTTCGGTTTCTGGGTTTCATGGGAACGGTGGGCTGGGGTGGTTTTGGTTGATTCAGCGGGCGAGAGAGGAGAACGAGGTAAGGGAGAACGGGGTTCAAAGAGGATGAGGGTTCTGGGTGGTGGAAAATGGTGAAACAGGGTTACTGGGCTGGGTTTCGGGTTGAAGACAGAGAAGAAGAAGTAGGGGTCGAATGAGGAGAGAGAAAAACGCAAGAAGGGGAGGGGGATTTTAGTGGACCGGTCCAGCTGAACTGGTTGGTCCGATTCACTGGACCGGTCTGGTTTTTTCCTTTTCTTCTTCTTTCTTTGGCCGGTTTTTCATCGATTTTTGGCCCGGTTTTTCAACCTCCGACAATTCTTCTATTTTTTGCACTTTTTCTACCATTTAAACCCTTTTTCCGTATTTATTCAAAATTTGCAAAATAAAATAATCTCCTATTAAAACCTAAAAAATATTATTAAAATGAGCATAAAACAGGTGTAACAGTACCTTAAAAATAGCACATTTTTGGCTCAAACACCCTTTAAGATCAAAAAAAGGAATGGATTCTTGCTGTTTAAGATGAGTACGAAGCCTTTAAGATCAAAAAATCCTTGTTTGAGGGGTTGATTATATTTCAGCCTAGAGGAGTTAAGTTCCCACATGGACCGTGATCATCTAGTAAATTTGAGGGCAAATTCTCTTCAACAAGGGGATGATGATGGAGATCCCTCAAGGAAGTATGTTTAAGGCATTCAAATAATGTTAGATGAATCACATTCAGCAACCAAAGTCCAAGAAAAGACCTATATTTTGCTAAGGACGATAAATAGAATATCCCCGGGTACAAAACAGTGTAGCAACCATGATCTTCTTCAGATTTAAGTCCTAAATCTTTGCATATTTTGGTTCCTCAAGATGTTAACTTTCCACATAATGAAGAATCACTCCATTTGAACATCATTTGGTCCTTCACAGCCAAAAGAAAAGTCTAAAGGTCAAAACTACCAGTTCGTCCCTGCACATACCTATTTTTGTGCTCTTAATGATTTAGGCTTCCTTGAGGTCTAAATCAAATATTTTTGCATATTCAGGTTCCTACAATGTTAGCTGTCTGTTCTAAGTAGTAAAATCAAGTTAAATCAGGTAACTATTGAAAAACCAAGGCCATTTTGCAAACCATGTTGGACTGCACCTGGTTCTATCTGGTTTGGTTTAGCTGAGGTTTTTGGCTAGCAAATGATGTGATAAACCTAATTTTTAATTATGGGGCGTTAGTAGACATCCTACGGTTTTCCCCCATGGATGCAAAGCCGAATCATGCTCACTTTTTGCGTGAAAAATGTGGCGCCTAAAAACAGCGTGAAATCTCCTAGTATAGTCCGATTGGTGCATTTGGTGGTTGCTCTTCTTTTTGCCATCTAATCTAGTCCAAGCAGCATCATTTGGTAGTTAAAGGGAGTTGGAGCATATTCATGAGCCTTTTTAGCCTAGCCAAATGAAGATCCAATGAGAAATAAGGAAGGAAAGGCAAGAATGCTCCTATTTCCTAGCCGTAAAGTGCATGTTCCCAGCCGCCTTTTCCTCTCTCCTCCATGTGCAAGCAACCTTATTATGGCTAATTGAGGAGCTTAGGGTGAGTTTAGCTTTTAATCTTCTGCTTATTCAGACTCGTTGCTTGTACTTAGCTTAGTTAAACATACTTTATACTTAAACAGAATGTAAGCTAGTTTTATGCATAGTTAGAGGTTCCCTAAGCATAAAGAAACCTCTAATCTCTTTCCTACGTAGCCAAGGATGTGTATAAGGGCAGCAATTAGTTCCTTTTGTAAACCAGATTTGACTATTGAGTAAAAGAAGTTAAGCTTTACTCCTTTGAGTTTGTTGTGACACTTCACTTGCTTTTCCTAACTTAGGCCGAGTTAGGTGGTGATCAAGTGAGTCTTAACTCTTGATTAGGTGGTGTTTCTATATCCTAATTAAGCTTAAGGGCCCTAACCTTTCTCTAGGTGGTGTCTCTGTGTCCAAGAATTAAGCTTAGATCCTATCGTGTTTTCGAATTCACTTAAACTCAAGCTAGAATTTAGTTTGCATTCTTAGCTAAATTTGCATTCTCTTTGAATGTGAGTTGAGTGTTAGTGTATCTAGCACTGAGGTTACTCTTGGTGGTAATTTTTGTATCCAAGAACTAGTTTATATTCACTCCATTCTGCCATTATTCATTCGAATTTACTTTAATTCAGGCTTAAGTTCTCTTTGAACTTGCGTAACTTACATTCTCCTTTTAAGTGTAAGTTGCACTGGTGCATCAATACATCAGCATCCATTCCAAACTAATCAGCTACCCAAAAATTTTGACTTGGGTTTTCGATTACCCAATAAATTTTTTAAAATGTTTTCTCTTATTTTGCCAAATAATTTTGTTGTAACCATTACTATTGCTATTTATGCTGTGAAACATTGACGTATTATGCCACCTAACACTTGATATTATCATACAATATGACAATATCACAAAGTACATTATTACTGTTCACATTTCAACGACTCTACACTTCCAAAAGGCATAAGCTTAGTAACATTGCATTCATGGCCAACACAATGTCCAGATACAGAAGACCTAGAAATTCAAATAAAATAATGCAATAAAGTCAAAGTACTTGTCTTCTTGGAGCTTTGGGATATTTTAATGGTAAAGTTTTTAAGGAAAGAATAATTAAAATAAAAAATTTCAAAGAAAAAAAAAAATTGGGTTTCAAGTACTCGAATCCTCAAAACGTTCAAACTGTATCCAAACCAATAACCCAAAAAAAAACCAATTTGGGTACTTGAACCATAATTTTCAAATATTTCAGTTGAGGTACCCAAAATTTTGAGTCGGGCAGCGTGTTTTCAGATTAGGTAATTAGTTATAGATATTTTTGAACAGCCCTAGAGCAAAGTAAAAGCAGTGAAGAAATGAAAACAAGGGAAGCCGTAAATATAACAGGGTTAGCCTAACATGTGTTTCTAATATCTAAAAGCACCACTAAAAGCTTGCCCAAATAGCCCCTAAATAGCTTGAGAAGTAATTGGCTTGAATCTGGCGACCACCCACTTGCTACACTCACCGATAAAACGTCGGCGTTTTTCCAACAACATGTCTGGCGTGATCTTTGCAAAGGGCCTAACATTGGGTTTTTCTCCCTCTCATGTAGTGACTTCAAGCCTCTAGTTTGTCCATGCTTACAAGATTGATAGTTCCATATAAATAAGTAAGCAACTAGATCATCATAAATTTAACTTATTAAAAATACATTCAACCTAAAGGGAAAAGAAAAAAAAAAAACCATTCCGAAGTGGTTGCTAGGCTCTCTTTTTCTTCCTATAAGTCAAAGGAGGATGTACATCATTTTGATGAGTATCTCCTTTTGAAGAAGGTTGGCGCTAGGTGTATGATACTACAACTTGGGAAGATGACTGTACTGCCATGTTCTTGCATATAAGAGTTATAATATCAACAACAGAAAAATATGGTAAATCTAAAATAATATGAATACATTGACAAATGTACACCTATATTTCATACCATTATTCACTACCAGTATCATCCTATTCATCCTCTACATGATCCCTATCACGTGAATCTATATCTAATTTCCTATCTAAGAAATCATCCTCATTATCCTTGCTCACCCATTATCTTTGTCATTATTGTCATGGATAGGGGTGGACATGGGGCAGGGATAGGTCGGGTTAAACCGTACGCCCACCCATACCCATTTTCAAAATTAATGCTCATACCAATACTCATATCCATTAGGTATTTAAAATAATACCCATACCCATACCCATACCCGCTGGGTATAGCGGGTATGCGGGTTTTATTCGGGTATATATAAAACAAAATGAATTTAGCCCATTTTATACCCATATTCAATATCAAATAGCTAATATGTTACCTAAACATCAAGCTTCTAACAAAATATCATATCCTCCAAATACAACTAAAAGTTTCCTAATTCAAGCAAAACATTAACACTCGATAGTTATAGTTTCTAACAAAATGTCCCATTAGACTGTTGAATATAATACAACTCAAAATAAGTAGCAAAATATCTAACTCTAAGAAACAAACTAGAACTTTGAATAAAGGAGTATAGGTTTTATATGGGGGGATATGGGGCGGGTACAGGGTGAGTATTGATAAAATGGGTATAAGGTGGGTATGGTGCGGGTAACAGATATGCCCATACACATACCCGTACCCATACCCATACCCATTTTAGCAATACCTACCCCATATGCGTTTTTCTCATTTTCAATACCCATACCCATACCAATACCTATTGGGGTGATTTTTGCAGGTTTTAAGCGAGTACGGGTTTTGTACCGGCCCAACCCTGCGTGAAATTAGCATAAACTATATCTACATCAACTACGTCCGCATCAACAAGGTTAGGCTCAACATCATCTTTAATTAGAGGAATTTCTTAATCATCCCCCTCTTAAATGTCCGTTAGACTAGCTATCTCAACCTGCATATTTTCCCACAATGATTCATCATAGTCATCAATATTCTCAACATTAGGGAAATCAAAATAGTTATGCGGGCTCATTTTAATAACTCATTTTTATTCCGATTCATTGTGAACTACAACATAAAAAAAACTTGATGGATTTGACAAGTTAAAGCAAAAGGTTCATTTGTCTGTAGGTTACAAGTCTCAAGCTTATCCCTTTTTGTACCTCTCCCCTTTCCCTTTTTACACCTCTCCGCTATTATACACATCAAACCATCTACACTTGAACGACACAATTTTAAGATTGTTTGATTTTTAAGGGCATCATATTCTAACATCTTTAATACACCATAAAATCTTTCTTTCCATTTTCTATTTCTGCTTTAACCATCACACAACTATTTTGTATTTCTTGATTTCTTTGATGTCTTCTTCTGTGAAACCTAAATCCGTTAATCACATATCACTCATAACTGATAGCACCTTTCATTGGACTCAAGCCCAACACAACAATTCTATTGTCACTCTTTGATCCTCTTCATGCCAAAGTTGTACAACCTTTGTATAAATACAAACAATTACAACAAAGATAGAAAGACTAATATATAGTGACAATATTTGGTGATATATAGATCATCTTACTCTACTGCCAAAATTGGTCATCTGTATTGGCTTCGCTGCCTTAACAGATGTGGACAAATGATGGGGTTAGTCTACTTCTATAGTGTCATTGCAATCTACACAATTGAATTTTTTCTTTGTTACAGACAAATATCTAGTCAAAAGGTTAGGGTTTCATTTTAAAAATAAGCCCCTAAATGACATCCTTTAGGATAGTTTCTGTTATGCACATTTGTTTTTTATCTGCACATTGCCCTGAAAAAGAACAATGCACTTTAGTTATCCATGCTTTGTAAATATCAAGATATGACACTAAAGAAATTTAGGCATTTTATTACCCTTTAATATGATACATGCATCGATGAGAAACAAGGCCAACCAACTTAGCCTCAGTTGCCGAATGTATAGTAAGATGCACCATTACATCAAAGAATGCTAGAATGAAAATATGCTCTAGCTTGTATAGAGTAATTCCACTATCTTTCTCTATTTGCTCTGAAACGTTAACATCCAAGGTCCCATAACAAAACTGGTTGAAATATTGTTGAATTCCACTACAGGTTCAATAACCTTTTCATCTAAGACACCTTGAAATACAAGCAAAAGCAAGTCTTACATGGAAATGTGACAGTCATGACTTTTCATTCTCAAAATCCTTCCATCATCTAGTGTTGCATATCATGAAATGTTAGAAAAATATCCATCTGGGACACGTCAACTCTACAATAAGGCAACCACTTATCTTCTTTCACTTAATGTCAAGTTAAATGGTGCTTTTGGAACTTGGTACTTGTTTCTAATCAACTTAGCTCCCAATTTATCATACATAATCTTTTTTTCAAGATCCTAATCTAGCATCTAGTGAATCCTTATTCTTACTAGTTATGTCAAATAATGTCCCCCAGAATGTTTGTAACGCCCCTAAAATGCTAACGACATAATTTACGAAAAACTACAGCAAAAGACTTAATAATAGAAGGTGCTACCACCGTCCTGATAAGGATAAGGCTCACTGAAACCATTTAATCTTGCAACTCATGTTCACAACCACAAAATCTATTAAGCTGAAACACTTCAAGACCAACGTCCATATTAGTTCAACTTCAATACTATTGACTTAATCATACCATGTGCTAACTCGTGCTCCACACTACACAAGTATATTGAATATAGATCCAACTTGACCTGGAGGTTGATCCCAACATTCATGCTATGCTGAATCCTTTGTGAGCATCTGATGACTTCCAAAAGGGCTTGCTGAAAAGAGAAACACGTGATGCTTCATCACCTAAAATGGAAAACATGAAAACAGATCGAAAATGCAAGCAAAAACTCAGTACATGCATTCCTGTATCGTAAAATGAGCATAGAAACACTGTTAACGGGTACTTGCCTTTGCAATTCATTTAGTTGGCAATAACAATAAAAATGAAAGTAATATGAAACTAAATTGCTCATTATTCTCTGGATGTGAACCCCTTGCAATGATATGATCTATACATAGGTGTACACCTGCCAATCAAATCAAGAGTTGGCCTGAAGTCACGTGGGTGAATGATAGGCTGACACCCTATAGATGGTAACTGACGGGGTCACAAGTTAAATGGAAAATCACTGTATAAATTGATACATTGGTAAACTCATTAAGAGTTGTAACTTGATAAACATGTTTTGCTTTCTGAAGATACAGGCAATAGACGTACCTTAAGTCTTTAAAAATGTCATCCGACTTGATAAAAGTCAGTTGTTTCATAAATATCATATGACTTGATAAATATGTTATGACTTGATAACGCTTATGCATAATGGGGAACGATAACCAGGTCTCAACTCTGTTTCATAAATGTCATTGTACGTATGTGTAGTCAGTAAAAGTAGTCAGTAAATGATCCTTACTCACATAATTGAGTAAGTAAAAGTATGTGTACCAGAAATTGAGTAATTAAATGGTATACATAACTTAGGTATTTCAATATAACTTCAAAACTGAAACGATGAAAGTAATTAAATCTGATATAAAGTAAATGAAAGTAAAATAGTCCACAATGAGATAAATGATATTACAAAGGAAAAGGCCTTGATGGTGATAATTGAGAGAGTGCTTGTGACCTTTTCTGAAATAGGTTGCTGATACGGATTTGAAGTTCGCTGATATATAGCTTGGTTCAAGACAACAGTGAGTACACTAGATTGGCTTGATAAATACATTTGATACATTCTGAAGTGAGTAAGTAATAATGGTTTGAGGCCAAGAGAGATATATCTTGGTTCAAAACAGCATAAACTGCAATAACTTGGTCTGATACCTATGGTTCTGAGTCACAACTCTTCCCAGTTCTCATACTTCATTCATAAATCCATTAGATAAATAATTCCGCCCCAAATAAATAATTGAACTCTATAGAAGCTATTAAGCTCACTAAACTTAGCATTTTCTTTGTAAAATCCATAAATGATTCAAAGCTCATAAACAAGCTCCCAGATTGTATACTTGTCTTCTTCTTTCTCATTAATCAAGCTAAAAGCTCCATTAAAGTCCACGAATATTCATTTTCCCCCTTAAATAACCTTGCTTGACCCAAAATACACAAAATGAGCTCATGATCAATCTCACTCAATCTTTATTATTGCTCTTTACACAATTACTCAAAATGCTTTAAAAAATCACCAAACTCAAAATACTGAACCAAAATTCATGAAATATTATAGAAAATTCACAAATAATATGGAAATTCTACAGTAAAATTTTCTGAATTTTCCTCCACGTATGCGCTGCACAGAAATTGCAATAACAACCCAATTTGCACTAAAGCAAGTCAGTTCACTTCAAAAATTCATAACTTTCACCCTAGACCTCAAATGGAGACCTAAAACCACAATATGAAAATATTAAGAAGTCCCACAAAACTTTCATTCGCAACACAAAATATGATTCTAACAATAGGGTTTCCAAAATGGGGCTAAAACACAAGTGTGTCAATTTTTGGTCCATTCTACATAGTTTTGGTAAAATGACCCTAACATTTTCCACAGACCTCAGATTAAGGTGATTCAAAATCCATTTGAAAGCTAACACACTGACCTATCCACCCACCAAATATCATAATTTTCCCATGGCCCGATCATTACCATTTCATTCCCGAAATCTGCCCTGTTTTCCTGAAATTTCCAGCCCTCATTTTAGCTTTTCCCTCTCTTTTCACACAAATCCTCACTTGAAATCATTCCAAATCACCAAAAACATCATCATAATCATCAATAAAACTAAAGATTATATAATCAAAAACAAATTAATCCATAAACATGGTTTTAACTTAAGATTGCATGAACATAATCACCCCTAAACCCTAGCATGATTCAAGCTCATCTCCCCATGATCAACACCAAAATAACTCTTATTTCTTATCAAAACCTCATGATCAATGATCACAAACATCAAAATAAGAATCAAAACTAAAATAAAAATCAAAACCAACAAGCTCAAGTTCAAGATTACTCACTTTGAGCTTGGAAAAAGTAGAGTTGGTGGTGATGCTTGGTTGTTTTGAGGGGTGCGGATGTTGGCTAGTGGTACTAGGATGTCAGGGGGGTCGAAGGCAACTAGGGTTGGCCGGAAAACACCAACAACAGTAGCAACTTGAGGGAGGGGGGCTAGCCGTGTAGAGTAGGAGAGAAGAGAGAGTTTTTTGGAGTTTTTGGGTTGATTGTGTTTGTTTTGACTAATCTAAATCTTGGCTGAAATTTTTTCTGGAAAAGTGACTATTTGGCTAACCGTGGTTAAGCTTAATCATGTTTATTGGTTAGGTTAACATGTAAACTTGTTGGGCTTCAAATTGGGTCGAAATAACTTAGGTTTGGGAATAAAGCACTTCGTAACGATAACGTTTTTGCAAACTCAAAATTAAATTTTTAGAAGGATATAATAATAATCATAATAATAATAATAATAATAACAGCAATAATAACAATAATAATGATAATAATAATAATAATTTCTTAAACCATAATTATCGAGGCATATTATCGATTCACCTGATATTTCATCAATCAACAAAACTTGAATTAACAATCAATGAAACTTGAACTGCAAAATGGGACCCAAATGAAATATCCTCCAACCGGGATGATTAAATACAATAAATGAAAGCGAAAAATTTAAATGATATAAGGTAATTCGGTAAATGTATAAATTGAGTGTGATTGAATTAATAAACATGATTTGGTTAAACAAATAACCATGAGTGATTAAATCCATAAACATCATAAATTAAATGAATAAACATTATTAATTAAATAAATAAATATGATTTAAATAAATAAATATGGGTTAGAATCGGGTTATTACAGTCTTCCCCTCTTAAAGAGTTTCGTCCTCGAAACTTATGACGCTTGCCAAATGTATGCAATGCTACTTTAAAAACACATGGACCATTGGTTCCCATTGCTTCCCTCTGAAGAGGTATAATTTGCCCAATGTACTCCGACCAAGGGTGTCTACGTACTGTATAACTGTTTAATCCCATGTTTTAGCAATAGATCTGGATACTTCTCACACAGTAGCCTCAATGAACTCAAGTACTTTGATTCAAAATTGATATTATCTTCAAAAGAAAATAACCTTGTTACTAGTGAAGGGGTGCTCACTACCGGTTCATCACCTTGTCCACTTGTATACCCTGATAAGTACTCTAATACTCTGATACTATAAAACACGTCATATATGTGTTCGAGTTCAACAAGTAGGTGCAAACAAGTTACAGGATTTAACCTTTCAATGAATCATAAGGCCCCATGTAACTAGTCCCTAACTGTCCTTGGATAGTTTGTCTCTTACTACCTTGATTAGAAAAGCCTTTTGAAATACTTCATGACCCATCTGAGACTTTGGTTATTTCTTTGTTTTGCCAGCACAACTCTTTTGTCGACCTTGTATCACCTCAACATGTACTTGAATTTTCCCTCTTAATGCTTGCTTAGGTTAGATCTAACCTTACACTTAATGTTTCTTCTGGCTTACTCCAATATGATTAGACAGTGCTTGAGATTATGCCCTTATCAAAATGTCCTCATCTGATATTCCTAATGCATCACATGATCTCCCCTCATCGGACTTCTCGAGAATCTGCTCCCGGTTGATAATGGGCAATGAAATGACCGTGATTAAGGATGAGAGCGATGGGATTATTAGCCAAGCGAATCATTGCATGCAAAAGAAATGAACACTGAGGCTAGAAAAGACTAATAAAGGAGAGATTATCATGGAGTGGTTAGAATAAACATAACAGAATTCTGAACCATAATACCATAAGAATCATGGTTTATAATTATTGATTATAAAGGATCCAATACATAGTTATCCAAGAAGATAGATGGCCCGATTACCCACGAGCTTAGCTGATGATTTAAAAACAAGATGGCCAGCAACGGAGTTCCAACAGGGTGACTTTCTAGATACCATTGACAGGATAAATGCAATCGAGGGAGTGGCAAAAAAAAATACAATAAATAGAGAAATAGATTAGATAAGCAAGGTACAATGGATAAATAAATACCTTGAACAAGCAAGGTCTAATGAATAGATAAATGGATTGAATAGGCTGTAGTGGGAGCATGCCTTTGCTCATATGGAGCCAAATCAAGTGCGACAATATGATTAAATAAGGATTACTGGGATTTACTTATGAGGATATAAGATATAGGTGTGAGAATTGCAAGTGCAATAAATAGATCAATAGATTGAACCGATAAGGTGCTATGGATAGTTCAATAGATTGGACGAGCAAAGTACCAATAGATAAGTAAATAGATTGAACAAGTGACATTAGAAACGTGCATTTGCTCATATGAAACCAATTCAAGTCCAACAATAAGATTGAACAAAAAAGCGGGAGTTTATTTATGAGAAGGTAAGATATATGTGTGGGAGTTAAAGTTCAAAATAAGGAGAGTAAGGGGATTATGACAATTGCAATCACCCATACCAATGAGAGTTGAATTACATTATAAATTCAGAACAAGTTATACGAGTTTATCATTATGAATAAATGAGATGTAAGGTAGATGTGTGAACCGGCTCTCAACGAAATGAACTAGAACTCATGATCATGAATTAAAGATGGTAACGGCCGAGAGCACTGGAATGCGGACAACCGTATAAGGTTGAACAAAAATGTATTGCACATTTAACAATGGATTTGCAATGATATGGAAGACCATGCTAATAGGAAATATCGGGTTGCAATGCAAGGGAGATTAAACAATATTAGATAGTATCAAGTTTCAAAGATGAGACAAGCAAACAATTACAAGAATTACTATAAAAGGGCATTCTTGCAACAGACAAACTGTGGTTGCATGGTTTAGGTGTGATATCCAGACCTCAAATCATTCCTGAAAAAGACTTCTATTGTTGGCAATTAATCCCATAAATCATTTATTCAAGGTATAGCGAACTTGTTTTGATAGTGATCTTGTTTAACTCTCTGTACATTATACATAACCATAAGGTTCTGCTTTCATTCTTCGCACATATAAAACTAGGGTTTCCCACGGCGACACACTTGTTCAGATAACTCCCTTCTGTAATAACTCATCTTACTAAATCTTTAGTTCCTTGAACTATACTGGGGGTAATGTGATAGGGGCTCTGAAAATGGATTGAACACCTAGAACTAGGTTGATATGAAAATCAATGCTTCTAAGAAGAAAATACTCCTAAAAGTCCTCGGATAAAACATCTCTAAATTCACAAGTTATAATTATATATATGTATAAGCCGAGTGTGGTTGGCATATCACTAATATTTAATGCATTACTGACACGATAACTCACTTGCTTGCATAGTGTAATTAGGGCGAAAATAGGGTTTTTCTTCTCTCGGTCCATAGAAACACACATCTAGTCATTCCACATTTCTCAAACTAGCCTTAAGATCTTTACAAGTCATCTTCTATAAGTACACAATCAGTTCATCCCCTAAATGACAACAAGGTTTGCCAATCAAACTGGATTGAATGCCCAATGAATATGTTTCCAGCAATACTAATAGAGGCATATTTATAAAAGATAACACATTCAACTACTTACTGGTCTCAGTAAATTTAAAAGACAGAGGGATGATCTAAAGTGTAACGAGGTGCAACCACACCATGAACTCTTACAAAGATATTTGTTTATTGGTTATAAAGGACAGACATGTAAGTTGAGTGAATGAAAGGATGAAGATTCGTAATGAAAGAGAGGCATATAAATGTCTTACATATGCAAGACATGCAGTTTATTCATGATGGTCATGATAGTAAAGTAAATGAAGGATGTCATGAAGTTGAAAGGGAGTTTTAAGTAATGAAGGTGAAGAAATGTAACAGATTACTAAAGTGGGTTTTGAAAAGTCATATAGTGTCTGTATGTGGGTGAAATGACAAAGATAAGGGTCAACAATACTAGAAGGAAAATTTTATTCATCTGACGTTTGAAAGAACAATACGTCAAGATGAAGGAGTCAGTCTTATGACTGAACATGATGGCATCCATTAACAACACATTCTATAGTAAATGGACTACTAGTAGATGGAAATAGCAGAAATCATTGTTTGTCATTAATAAGATAGGTTGTACTAGTAAAGAAAGGATTGCCAAAATAACTTGAGTAACAACATGCAGTCACGACCATAGAGTAGTATGCCAACATGACATTACGGTGCTATAGAAATACGAACTATATGGATATATTTAATTGTTAAAAAGGCGTTCAATGATTGGATCTGAAGCAACCAAAGGCTTTGCAAGCAATAAATGAATAGTGCCCAA
>JACYFF010010365.1:29286294-29312049 GCA_017589665.1 Selenicereus undatus | reverse complement strand
TATATAATATAGGCATTCATAAGATCTTAACTTGAAACGGACGTTTAGCAAGCTATGTTAAACCAACTAAGCATGAAACATGATTACATTCATGTATTTCAGTTAAGGGACATAAACACGCTTAGTTTGTCATTCAAATATTATTTCCAAAGCTATTTCATAAGCATAATTCAACTAAATAGACTAGTATCGATTCGGAGTTACATTTAAGCCTATTGGGTCATTTAAGCATATTACGTTTCACGGCATTCATGTATCACACCATAGTTACTAGCACGCCTATTTATGTCATTCAGGCTTAACTATTTATGCCATTCAAATTTAACATGAGTCAAAGTGTTCGTTCATCGCATCGAGATTACAAAACAAGCCTATTTATATCATCCAAGTTTAACATGAGTCAAGTCTCTATTTAAACATAAAACGATTCACTTCGAAGTTTATAAATGATCATGGAACGACTAAACCTTCATATATGTTAATTGTAAACACTTACAAATCACTTTGAAATTAACCAACAATTATGAAGCAACTAAGCATATATATACGTTAATTCTAAATAATGACGATTCGTTTTGAAGTTAATATATGATTATGATTCATATACGATTATGATTTGCGATTATGACACGACTATGATACATACGTTAATTCTAAGCGTTTATAATTCATTTCGAATGACATCTTCAGGCATGAATTAAGTAAATAAAATTTGAATCTAAGCTAGACATACTTACCTTACTTCAACTCGAAATTAGTTCATTTGCATGCATTGGTTAATTAATTCGAATGGAAGCTAAACACGTTAAAAGGACTTCGATTTTAATTCTTTTTCACATATTAGCTAATTAACTTGAGTCGAAGCTAAGCACGTTAACATAACTTTGATTTTAATTCCTTTTTCATGCATCAACTACTTAACCTAAATCGATGCTAAACATATATAATTCACTTCGGATTAACTACTCAGGCATAAATAAACTTAACATGTCCGAATCGATTCTAAACATGCATAGCTTCTCATCACATAGTCCACGAAATTATCCAAACCTAAGCTGACATAAATCATCGTTTAGGTTAAAACATTTCGAAAATAATACTAATTTAGGAGGCGAGGAACACCCACCTCGATTCCATGCTAGAGGACCTGATTTGGGTGATTTTTGGGTGGCTAGAATTCCGGTTCTACCTCTCCCTGTTGCTGGGTTGCTGTCGCTGCTGGTGGTCGACGGTGACGGTCTGGGTGGCATGGGGCTTGAGGGTTTCGAAACCCCAACCATTGGACCGAGCCCACACTCTCAATCTTGCTCCCTCGGCTTGCTCGATCTCTCCCTGCGGTGGTCGGCTGGAAGCAGGGCAACGGGGCGCACCTGACCAGCCCCCAATCGCCGGCAAACCCTTCCTCTCTCTCTCCCCTTCGCTCAATCTCTCTCTCTTCCTCTCTCTGGGTGTCGGGGTCGCAGGGGCTGGGTTGAGATCCCCCCTCCCTCTGTCGTGATTTTTTTTGCTGAAGAAAGGGGGCCTCGCCCCCTTTTTTATTTCCCCTTTTTTTGGTGTCTTTTATGCCCAATAGCTATAACAACCCGATCCCAAATGCGTTATCAATCAGTGTAAGCTCGGGTTGAAGGGTCTTAAAGCCGACGTCCCAACTAAATTCGGGAAACGACTAAATAAATCGAACAGCGACTAAATTAAACTATCGATATAATTTAAAGGTGCAAATAGCACGAATCAACTTTGAAATCAATATTAGCAATAATAATCCTTTTTAATAAAATTATTGTTCCCAAAAGCACATCGATAATAATTTAACTTGTAAAGTTAATAAAAATACGATTTTATAACGTAAAAAGCAAGACAGGCAACTTAAAGCAAAAATAACGAAGGCGGGTCTTACACAACCATAAATTACAATTCATAGATGGACATCTCACCTCTGTTCCATCTTGCTTGCCGCTGAAATTAAGCTCTAAGAATTCAATAACACCCATTATATACTTGACTTTTCTTCTGTCACCAATTCCCCTATGATTCATCCAACTTTGACTCCTATACATCCCTCAAAGAACTTTTAAAACAAGAGTACATTAACAAATACATAATTATATGACAGAATTGTGCTAATATGAAGACCATCATACCTGAATAAATCAACTAAATAACAAAAAGATTCATAATAGAAAGATCCATGTTATTTACCTAATTTATAGCCACCAATGTGTTAAGTTTATCTTCCTCCAATTTCAGTTAAATTTGAAAAAATGATCAAAATAGAATGAAGTTATCAGTACAACTAATGCAAGAGTGGATTTGTTGAATATAAGAAATCATACCTTCTTTCAAATCAACAAACCAAGTAAATAGGAGCTTCAATAATGGTACAATCCAAATAGCAATATATCAACCTCCTTTCTACTATTGTGACGTGCAAACAGCCCCTTAAGAACAAATCCAACCTTGCTAGATACACCACTTTACCAAATAACTTGAAAAAAGCAACAAAACATAAATGTCTAACACAAAAGAAGGGGTATGAACAATATGAAAATCGCTTATAAGTTGTATCTGATGCTTTGAATCAATCAACACATAAATGAGCATCTATAAGCTATTTAAATTTCAACATTGTACAGTATAGATTACAAAGGATCACATGAGAAGGAAACCTAATAGTTTAATCCTATCTTGGCTACACTAGTTTGCATATTAATCCAAGAACAGTACAATTGACTTTAGCAGTATTAAAGGTTATTTGTCTTGTACCCTCACCACATAAAAAAAAGCAAAAGTAACCTCATCAAATCAAATACTAGCATTTACTTATTTCTAGGTGATATTTAAAGATTTGTGAATCACAACTATGTATGTTGTATGGAGTGAAATGTATCAGCTTGACTTCAAAGTCAAATTCTATGCTTGGACCGTAGATTATAAACCTTTTCCACTGCTTAATAACATTCACTATAGCTCACTTACAAAGATATTATTTCCATAAGTTCATGCTGTAGATAAGTATACCTTGTTAAATGCAAAAGCAAAGTTATTCTGAAAGTAGTTGACATTCAATTCATTTTGCAAGCCATTACTCTATGTACTTAAAGAAGGAAGATTTGATTTGTGTTCTTCCTCATTTCAGAGAACTATATTAGATGCTATGGACCCGGTATATGTTCATATATTTTATCTGTTAGTCTTACTTGTATGTTATAGTCATGAACATAACCTCATTCGCGCCAGACGAAAGGACTAGTTCTCTACGGCTACTGGCTGTCTCAATCTGTTGCACTCTGATAAGTACCTCATATTTTAGTTTAGAGCCAAGACACTGGGGGTCCAAAAAAACTCACCTGCCTAACCCAATAAAAAAAAGAAGACAGTGTCTAATCGTTTAAAAACAACTACAATTTAATTACAACACATCAAAATCTCTAGAAACTGCGTCCCTGCTAGATGTCCTCTTGATGTCTTGCCAATGTGCAGGTCCTGGGTTGCTTTGGTAACGACTTACCAAACCAACCACAAAGCAAATGTCTGGCCATGTACACAACATAGCATACATTATACTTCCTACTGCACTGGCATAAGGAACATTGTTCATTCTCTCCTTCTCTTTGTCTGTCTTAGGATATTGGTCGAGACTTAAGGTTAAACCCTTCTCCACTAGAGTGTCCACGGGTTTAGAAAAATGCATTCGAAAACATTCTAAGATTTTGTTAATGTATGCTTCTTGGCTCAAACCAAGAAGCTTCTTAGAACAGTTTCGAGTTATCTCTACGCCTAGGACATACCTGCCCTCACCTATGTCCTTCATCGCGAAGACGGTGGACAACCACTGCTTAGTGGTTTGGATCATCTCCATGTTATTTCCAGCCAGTAATATGCCATCAACATACAAAGTAAGAAACATAATCCCCTTTGTAGTTTTCTTGACATACACGCAGTGATCTTCAGAAACTATGTTTAAACCAAAAGAAATAATGGCTTCATGGAATCTGAAATACCACGCTCTAGAAGACTGCTTGAGACAATAAATGGATCTTTTAAGACGACAAACTTTTTCCTCTTGACCTTTCAATACCAAACCAATAGGTTGATACATGTAGATCTCTTCTTCAAGGTTTCCATTAAGGAAAGCAGTTTTTATGTCCATTTAGAATAATTCTAAATCCAAATGGGCAACCAGGGCCAGAAGTAGGCGAATAAAGGCAATTCTCACCACAGGAGAAAAAGTCTCTTCATAGTCTACCCTATCAATTTGGGTAAACCCCTTCACCACCAAACGGGCCTTAAACTTCTCGATCAATCCATCAGCCCGACGTTTTATCTTAAAAGTCTACTTGTTTCCTATTGATTTACATCGGGGAGGAAGATCTACAAGTTTCCAAACCTTGTTTCTCGCCATAGAGTCCCTTTCATCCCTCATGGCTTTCATCCACTCTTTGTGGTTTGGTCAATCAATGGCCTCCTGAAAAGAGGTAGGCTCTTCGATTTCTAAAGGACTGCATAGGAATATCTCCTCTTCTATTTGAAAATATCGTCAAGGTATTCTACCATGCTCACTCCTTAGGAGCACAAGACCTATGCTGGTTTGACCCTCTGAGGTATTCCTCCCCCTATCTCTAAGAGGTATAGAATCTTCAACTGAGAGAGAATCATTGTCGTTATCCTGAACAAGTGGACTAACCTCGTGTTCATTTTCATGTACTGGAGAAAGAGGCCAAACCTTATTATCAGGTTGATTCTCGTGGGCAACCAACAACTCATCATCTCTTCCAGGCGAAGGAAGAGTACTATCCTTAGTGGCACAGTGGGTGTTTAAATCATCCCCCTCACCAAGAGATAGTTGTTCATCTAACGATAACTCATACAATGCTGTGTCCTGTTTGATTTCACCAATGCTTGGGAACTCATCCTCAAGGAACTCAACATTCTATTAATCCACTTCTGTCATACCACCATGAGGGTGTTCACCATACATAACATATCCCTTATAATGTTCGGGGATATCGTATGAACACCATTTTAGTGGCCCTTGGACCAAGTTTCCCATGTTTGTGAGTTGGGTTATGTACATAACCAGCCGAACCCATGGGAGTAAATGTTCCAAGGAGGGCTTTCTACCATGCCATAACTCATATGGGGTAGTGGATACGCTCTTACTAGGCACACGGTTACGGATGTAAGCTGCTATGAGCAGCGCATCCCCTCAAAAACTAATTGGGAGATTGGTGTGTGCAACCATTGACCTGACCATGTCAAGCAATGTTCAATTCCTACGTTCAGCCATACCATTTTGTTATGGAGTGACACGAATCATGAGTTGTCTTCGCATACCCTTTTCCTCACAAAATTCTTTGAACATATGTGAGAGGTATTCACGACCACGATCAGTTCGAAGAGTCTTAACTCTTCGATCTAATTGAGTCTCAACCTCGGCTGCAAAATGTTTGAACACATCAAGTGCTTCATAGCGATGTGATAATAGGTACACATACCCATATCTTGAATAATCATCTATGAAGGTGAGGAAATAGAAAGCCCCATGACGTGCTTTCACATTCATGGGTCCACAAATATCAGAGTGGATAAGCTCTAAAAGGCTTGACGCCCTTGAAGCCTTACCAAAAGGCTTCGCGGTCACCTTGCCAGCTAGACATGACTCACATCTAGGCAACTTAACCTTAGTGAGTGGGTCTAAAAGACCTTCTTTAGCTAGCCTACCCTTCCTATCTTAGCCAATATGACCAAGCCTAGCATGCCATTTAATAGATTCAGAATCAGAATCAAAACTTCAGACAAAAATAGAAAGAGAATTATTATAACAATTATCCAAATCTAATGCAAGGAAATTGTTTTTTAAAGTTGTGTGGCCAAACACATTGCCACCATACATAATGTTCAAACCATTTGGACAAGAACTAAAACCAAAACCTGATTTCATTAAAGAAACTAAAGACAATAGACAAACTCGCACCCCAGGTGCGTAGAGGGAATCAAAACGAAGCAACTTATTTCATCCTTGCAAGATGCTGGTGCGTTCTAACACCTAGAATGTCGTCTTCACTGCCGTTACCCAACACGACAGTTTGTGAACCCACCGGATACCGGTGAAAATCCACAACCCAGCTCTATCCCAAACTATGTGCTTGCTTGCTCCCGTATCTATAATCCAATTAGAAAAAGAATTAGCAACTAATGCATGGGAGCATACATATAATTCAGGAGAATAAGTGGAAGAAGATACCTTCTTCGGCTCTGGATAATCCCAAGCATAGTGACCATTCTTCCGTAATTATAGCACTTCACACGTGCTATATTGATCCCTCCATTGCCTTTGGCCTTTTACTTCTTGGCAATCCCAGCCTTGGGCCTACCACTCTCAGGGGGTTGAAAACCCTTCTTGGCCTGTCGGCCTTGGTTATTCTTGTTGCCTTTGGGCCTATTTCCCTTGGCAACAAGAGCCACATGAGAAGTGCCTAACATTTTCAGGCGTTCTTCTTCCATTTCAATGTGGCTTAGGACCTCAGCAGAGGTTTTGATATGTTCAAAATGAGTCAAGACAGTCTTGACATGATTCCAATGTTGAGATTCTACAGGGAGCGCCCGAATCACATTCAAGACTTGTTCCCCCTCAGAAATTTCCTTACCAGCAACCTTGAGATCACGAATTATGTCACTCATAATTCGTAAATGCTCAGTCATGGTACGACTGGAATCCATTTGGTACTGTATCCATTTGAGCTGCAAGGTACGAAGCCTTGTCTCAGATGCTTAACCAAAACGGATTTTGAGTTGGCCCCACATGTCCTTAGTCGTGGGACATAGCTCAAATTCGATCTCCAATAAGATCGTCGTGCATGAAATATAACGTAGTAAATCGTGCCCTTCGATCCTTATTGGACCAGCCTTGGTAGGCCTGTAAACTCTCTTGATACTGCACAGAAGAAGTATCAATGGGCTTGCCATCTTTATCCATGTCAGATGACTAAAACTTGACTACCGTCAAGTGTTCCAACAGGTCCCTCTCATTTAGAAGATATTGAATCTTCTGTTTCCACATGCCATAATTAGACCCATCTAACTTCTTACTAGTGCAAAGCACATTAATCATTGCGCTATTAGCTGCCATATCTACAAGTTCATTTTGAAGGATGGACATAAGGCACATATTTTCTTAAGTAATTAAATTATTAAAGTTTCATCGTTCATGTCATATGATCGAAAATTTCGCTAAACTCATAATCATCTCATATAATCATGAACTAGAAAATTTAAATAACTTAATTACAACAATATTTCCATAAAAAAAATATTCCTATGGACCACAATTAAAATGTTAAACAAATTAACATTTATTTTAATATCACATAGATATTTATTAAAATCAATGTAAAACTAATTTACATATTCACATATTGGAAATGGTACATATATATGAAGCTAATTCATATTTTCATTATCATTAACTATTTAACATAATAGTAAATTATTCGATATAAAAAACGAATTTATATGTAATGAGCATGCGATGAAAAACATTTGAACATTAAAGACATTAATGTTACATTTACAAGTTCATGCATTCAACATTATAATTCTTCTCAAGAATTAACAACATGCATACTTTTAATTTGGAACTTGTACTATTGTAAATAACAAGAACCTATGTTTATAAACAAAAAATATGCCCCAAAAATTCGTGTTATAATTCATCTCAAAAATTTCAGCCTTGAAACCCCCCCTTTCCTGTTTTTTAATATTTAAGTGAATAGAGCCAAGAGGCCTAAGACCGCCCCCATTTTTATTTCAACATTCGGCTCCCCATTTTCTAGTACCCTCACATCTCCTCTCTCTCCCTTACTAAAACCAGAACCCTCTCTGTCCTTCACAGACTTCCATTGCCATGCCTCTCTTGGTTTGAGCAATGGTTTCGGTTTTGAAAGGCATCATATGCGTCAATGATTCTCTCTTTCTGGCCCTCAAGGCTCTATTTCTCTCTCTATATCTCAACTCTCAGCCAAGACAAACACCCAACTATCTCGACTTCGCCGTGTCTCTAAGCAGCCATGTTGGTCTTCCTTTTGAGGAACGGCATCCACACCGCCACAAAGCACCACCACCCGAAAACCTAGATGAGGAACCGCCCTCTTTCCATAGCATATAAACGCATCCCCGACATCAACCATCAACCAAATCCACCAACTAACCATGCCAGCGAGTAGATCGGCTGTCGAGTATTCGACTTATGCCACCCACTCGTGCAATGCACCACCCCTGTGGTGACGCGTGTGAACCACGGTCGGCTTCTTTGGTGTGTTTTTTCGTGGTTCTACGCCGGGATGAGCAGATGTGAAGAGATTAGGGGCGATGGGGGGAAGTGAACGAACAAAACATTTTCGTTGGCGGCGCTTGACTCACACACGTCGCCCCTCCCGGCGACTCCGATGGGTCAAGGTAAGTCCGTTTTGCTTTACCTTTCTTTTTTTTTGTTTGTGTTTGGGTCAGTCGGGGAGGGGGTTGTCAATGGTCGAGTTTGATTTTGTTTTCGGGTCTTCAATCTTGATGAAAATGACATTGGGGGGATGGGTAGGGTCTCAGTTGGTTCAGTCATGACCAGAAAATTATCATGTCATGATCTAGCGTTTGGATGATACGTTTCACACAGAAATTCATTTCATCACGATTGTTATTATAAAGCCTATGATTCTATATGATAAGCATGGAATTTATCAACTTTATTTGTATAATTTTAGAGCACAAACATTATGCTTTTCTGCTTATCAAATTTCACACAAAAAATTTATGTATACAATTCTGATAGATTAGCACAAATGACATTTTTACAAAAATAGCATGCTACATTATAGCCCAGATTTATATTACTGATTTCAGTTTATGCATAATCATATGATTTCCAATTTAAAATGAGGCATATGCTTGCTCACATATTATAATCCATATGTTCGAGGCTATAATCTTAACAGGCTGGCTCTAATACCACTATTGGATAGTTTGAAGAATACCTGGATGCGGAATTGCCCGGACCTTATCGCCTGTAAGATGTACGCCCACGAACTAGTGCTACTAGAGTCACCGTCTATGCTTCACAACCAAAACCCAAGCCTTGGTCGCATGGTTAGGCTTATGTGAGATAACAGCGAGTATTGGATTACTAGGGATGTGTTACTGCTTAGAATGATTCAACACATGAGTCACCCACTCTTTTATAGTGGCACATAGCCATAGAATGTAATCTTGCAAATCAATGTGTCATAAAGGCTTATTAATACATAATTAAACCTCTATTGTAACAGCCAAACCAATCCATGATTATGGCCATTAAGCTTGTGACTGTTACCGGCCAACAAGACTAATGATGCTAGTAACACAAATCCTTTTCAAAGTAACTGATACCAATATCAAAAGTAACATACTCACAATAAAGGCAAGAGTTGGCAAATGATAACCTAAGGGAAAAAAATAACGCAATTGAGGAGAAATACATGGCATTTGAGACATTGTCAATCAAGGTTGCAGAAAAGTCAAGAAAGTATTTAGCAAATTAAGGAAAATTATCCAAATGAAACTTTGCTGAAAGCTCTAGTTGTGTTTGGGAGTTTGGATTGTCAAGAAAACAAGGAGCAATTCATTGGGACTAGGTGTTCATATTTTACCATCTGAACTGATCAGAGAATCACATCTTCCAAGTGCGACCTTAAAAGTAAGCTTATATAGGTATACAACACAACTTGAAACAGAACAAAGCCATATCATCCACTGAAGTTTAACTAAATATAAAGCCACCATTTCAGAACAGTTTCTAGTTAATTTGGCTTGGAGTATCGGTGTCATAGGGGCATGTTGAGCTGCAACTTCCAATAATTAATAGGCAAAGGGAAAGGTAAGTTGTGAAAGCACAAAATCACCCAACAAAATTACTAGTAGATAGGTTAGCTAGTAAAAATTTAAGATCCCCTTAACTTGTGCTTATCTTCATCTACTAACTGAGGTGGCTCATGGTTAATACTACACCATCTACAATCTACTTCTAACATAGGTAAGTCGTAAACCTAAGTAGGCACGCATTGCAAATAATAAGAATCTAGTATTAATCCCATAGTAACAAGGTTGAGGGAGATCAAAATATATGGAACCTTATAGTTTGAAACTAGACACTTCGATCTAGAATCAATGTGATCAGGTCGCAAACTTGAAACCTTAACCACTTATTATGAGTTAATTAAAATTGTTTAACTTTGGGTAAAGAATGGTTGGCATTGGTTGGAGGGTATGCATCCGGTAATGGTGAGAGTTGACGGTGCTAGTTGAGGTCAGAAGAAGCAGTGATTTTCAAAGCTTAGTACTTCAATTTCTAATTCCATAAAACCCTCAAAAGAAACCAAAATTTAATTGATATCACAAATCCTAGCAAACAACAAATACTTAAAGACAATAAAATTTACCAAGCTTAATACTTGAATCCTAATTCAACAATACCTTCAAAAGGAACCTAATTTATAAGAATAAATTGGATTATCATCACTCCTATTTATAATGAAATAACTAAAATGGGACAGCTTAATTGTTTCACAGCAAGGAGAAATAAGAGATTGGAACCTGATGTGGGTTTTTCATTGACGCTAGTGAGGTCCTACAGTTATGAAAGAACATGAACCTTTTTGGACATCCTCACTAGTAGAGTGATACAGCCCTTGGAGTTGTACAACCTAAAGAAGAAAAAGAGAGAAAGTTGAGAGGGAAATGCTCAGAGAGAGAAGGAACGAATTGTCATTCATCAACTGACTTTTCCAAGCTACTCAGCTTCCTGAAATACGACGCAATTGTGCGGGAAATATACTGACAGAATGCTAACTTGTAACAAAATTGGTTATTTGCACGAGCTAGGCAAGTGGCTGAGTGAAACTATAACAATCCTTCCCCCTTAAACAGGCTAGACCTCAAGCTTGTAGGTCAAACTGAGGAAATGTCCTCTCCATGTTAGAATATAACTCCTATGTAGCTTCTTCCTTGGGTGCATTGGATCATTAGATCAAAACATACACCACAGCATGGTTCCCTTGTTTACCTAATTTTCTGTCAAGAACTGCCATAGGTTGTGCTTGAATCAATCGTTCTTCATCAATCTCAGGCATGCAACCCTAAACTACTGTCGAGCCTACAGGCTTTTAAAGCTAGGAAATATGAAAAAATGGGTGTACCTTTGCAGCAGGAGGAAGCTGCAACCTGTGAGCTACCTTACCAACCCTGGACATAATAGGGAATGGTCTAAAGTATTTGACAGCTGGCTTATGACAAGTCCTTATAGCCACTGAGCATTGCCTATAAGGTTGTAGCTTGACATACACCAAGTCACCCACTTGAAATTGCTTATCAGTCCTATGCTTGTCTGCCTAGGCCTTCATCCTGTTCTAAGCTCGAGATAAATGGAACTGCAGCGTTTTAGTACATTCTTCTCTAGCCCTCAAGCTTCTATCTACTACCTCTACACAGTTGTCCCCAGTAATATAGGGTACATGTAGAGATGGGGGATGTCTATATACAACCTCATAGGGAGTTGTTCCAATGGCTGGGTGCTAGTTGGAATTACCACTACTCGGCTAATGGTAATCAGAGCACCCACTCCTTAGGTCTCTCACCAGCCATACAACTCAAAAAAGTCTCCAAACACTTGTTCACCACCTCTCTCTGCCCATCCGTTTGAGGATGGTAGAAGGTGGACATAGGTAATGCCACCTGCTATAAGGAAAACAACCTTGTCCAGAATCTGCTGACAAATACTTTGTCTCTATCACTGACTATGGTCCTTGGAAGCCCGTGCAACTTATAAATGTGCTCAAATAGATCTGGGCAACACCAATAGCACTAACGGGGTGGGATAAGGGCAAAAAATGAGCATGCTTGCTCAGTCGATCCACTACCACAAATATGGTGTCCTTGCCTCTAGAATTAGGCAAGCCTTCAATAAAATCCATGGAGATGTCAACCTAAATAGCATCTGGGATTGGCAAGGACTGTAGGCTTCTGGCTAGAGATTGCAATATAGGTTTGCATCTCTGATAGATTTCACAAGCTCAAACCCAATTCTTTACTTCGTTCTTCATGCAATTCCAGTAGAACCAACAGGCCAACATTTTATAAGTAACTTCCACTCCTGAATGTCTTTCAAAAGGAAATGTGTGAGCCATTTTTATCAAGTTGTGCCTCAATCATCACCTTGCCCCACTACTAGTTTTCTGTTGAACTTATTAGGACTGACCTGGATTACAAAATTGAATGTCGGGAATAGTCCACGTTGATACGAAATTGAGGTGGCTACTACAGTTACCTTTAGGGTTCACGTCCTAAACTCGAAACCCGCTGACAACGGTTGGGCAGCCGTGAGAGGCGATGGGAGAGTCTGTGTTTTTATGTCGCATCTGCTAACCCTAATTGACCCCCTAAAATCTCCTTATATAGGTTGGGGGGAACAATTAGGGATGCCACCCTAAGCAGCCCCAGTGGCCGTCGAGCCTAAACTATTAGGTCCGGCCAACAAGTCCCTCTCGACGACATAGGCCGTAAAACATATGCTCTCCACGAATCACAACTCCTCACGTTTCATAGTAGGAATAGGACGTGCGATTGAAAAGTAACAAGCAGTGCTATATTAAGTTACCATCAAACTAACATAGCACTTTCGTGAAATACAATACCCCAAATCATCCTAAAACATCACTGGTGGCATCTCTAATCCCTTATGCCATGATATATCATACAACTATATACTCAATATAATCGCTCGGGTTGATATTGGTGGTCATGGATAGATTTTTCCTTAAACACTCATGGTATTACATCTCAGCTTAACTGCTTTTCTAACGTGCTCTTATCGAACCATATACATCGTGGCCCTTGAGAAGCATATTAAAGTGGCAACATCAAGCTTCGACTTCATACCATAGCTTTAAGTTAAAGGGTCATCATCCATAGGGTCACACAGTGACAAGAGATAGGGAGGTCCATTATCACTCCATATAGGGGTCGACTTTTAAGCATACACAATATGAGATGTGTGTCATGACATAGCTCCTACTCAACTGGGCTCATCACTCTATATGCCATACGAATCGTCACTTTAGATTTTTAGCCAAAAAATCTAACCTGAGCCACTACACTAAATGTCAATCTTGACACTTAAGATTCGGCTTTTAAGGCTTCAATATGAAATCATATCTCATATTCAACTCCCTCAAGTCTCTTATTAGACTTACTATGGCGACTATATCTTATCACACTTATACACTTCCAGTATGAGTAATCAATATTGCACACTTAGTGCCAATACGATTCAGTCTTATCCTGCCCGTTACTCAAGCGTCAGGGCGATTGCTTGTGTGACTACGTCAATCAGAAGCCTGTGACATTTTAACATGTCTAACAAATAAATCACAAAGAATTTAGAAAAATAACCTTCAATCTTTATTTCATAAATGTTCATTACAAGAAGAACTTATGTTTCATACATAACAAGATTTCATCCAAAAACTAAACCCTACGAAGTCCTAGACTCAATAAGTGGACTTTAAAAACATCTCTAGGAGTCGGCTTAGTTAATGGATCAACAATCATCTTGTTAGCGGGTATATACTTGATGCCAACTTCCTTTGTCTTTATGGCGTCTTGCACGAAGTGATAATGCCTTTTGATATGCTTGGTCTTCCGACGGAACTTCGGATCTTTAGCGAACTGGATGGCAGCTGTATTGTGACATAACATCTTAACAGGTTTATCAACTCTATAAATGAGGTTAAGATCCTAGAGGAAACTCCTACGCCACATTGCCTCCTGCTTAGCTATACTACATGTGACATACTCTCCCTCCATAGCTGACAAAGTTATACAGTCTTGCTTCTTACTACACCATGATATGGCTCCCCCATCCAGGGTAAAGACATACCCTGAGGTTGACCTGGACTCATCCGGGTCACCACCCTAATCAGCATCTGAATATCCTCTCAACTTAGGTCCCCGCCTTGATAGCATAGGAACAAGTCGATTGTACCATGAATGCAGCGGATGATTCTCTTGAAGGGTTGCCAATGGGCAAGTCCTAGGTTGCTTTAGTAACGACTTACCAAACTAACCGTAAAGCAAATGTCAGGTTGTGTACATAACATGGTGTACGTTAACCTTCCTACCACACTAGCGTAAGGGACATTGCTCTTTACCTCTTTTTCTTTGTCTGTTTTTGGGCATTAGTCAAGACTCAAGGTTAAACCCTTCTCAACTAGAGTGTCTACGGGTTTAGAATAATACATACGGAATGGATCTAAGACTTTCTTGATATATGCCTCCTAGCTCATACCTAAAAGTTTCTTAGGATGATTTCTGATTATTTTCACACGTAGGAGATATCTGGCTTCACCCATGTCCTTCATCTCAAAGATAGAGAACAGCCACTTCTTAGTGGCTTCGATCATCTCCAAGTTGTTCCTAGCCTGTAGTATGCTATCAACGTATAAGGTAAGAAACATAATCCCCCTAGTTAATCTTTTGACATACACACAGTGGTCTTTTTAAACCATAGATAAGCCAAACGAAGTTATAGCTTCATGGAATCTTAAATATCAAGATCTGGAAGATTGCTTAAGACCATATATGGACCTTTCAAGATGACATACCTTGTCCTCTTTTCCCTTTGATACAAAAACAATGGGTTGGTCTATATAGATCTCTTCCTTAAGGCTACCGTTGAGGAAACTAGTCTTTACGTCCATTTGAAACAACTTTAAGTCCAAAAGGGCAACCATGGCTATGAGTAGGCGAATAGAGACAAATCTCACCACTGGAGAAAATGTATCTTCATAGTCTACACCCTCAATTTGCATAAACCCTTTCGCCATTAAATAGGTTTTGAACTTATCGATCGAATCATCTGCCCGAAGTTTTATCTTGAAAACCCACTTGTTTCCAATAGACTTACGCTGGGGGGGAACATCAACAAAATCCTAAACCTTGTTTCTCGTCATCGAGTCCATCTCATCCCTCATGGCGTCCATACACTCTTTGTGGTTTGGTGAGTCAATCGCCTCTTGATAAGAGGTAGGCTCCTTAACTTCCAAGGGAGTGCATAGGAATGTTTCCTCTTTGATTTTGATATATCATCGAGGAATTCTTCTATGCTCACTCCTTAGGACCCTGGGACCTTCATTGTTTGTCTACCTTGGTGAGGCATCCCTCCCCCTTTCTCTAAGAGGTGTGGGCCCTGAGCATTTGGAGAGTCGCTCCCACTATTCCTTTGAGGTGTGGGATCCTGAACATGGGGGCTAACTGCATGTTCGGGAATAGGAGATTGAGGACGGACCTTACTCACATATTGACTCTCCTCATGTATAGGAGATTGAGGACGAATCTCATTCTCCTGAGCAAACAAGTCTACCCCATTCCTTTTGGATAGGGGAGGCATACCATCTTCGGTGACTTAGTTAGAGTCCAAATTCTCCCCCTTACCAAAAGGTGGTTGGATGTCTAACTGTAACTCAAATAGTTCGACATCCTTCTTGATTTCACCAATGGTTGGGAACGCATCGTCGAGAAAGTCAACTTTGCCGGAATCTATTTCTGTCATGCCACCATTAGGGTGTTCCCCGTACATCACATGTCCTTTCGATTGTGCGCGATATCTAATGAACACCACCTCGGGGTGGCTCTTGGATCAAGTTTTCCATGTTTGTGATTTGGGTTATGTACATAGCCAGCCAAACCCCATGGGTGTAAATGGTCCAATGATGGCTTCTTACCAAACCATAACCCATATGGTGTGGCAGATACACTCTTACTTGGCACACAATTAAGAATGTAAGTTGTCGTAAGCATCGCATCCCCTCAAAAACTAATTGGGAGTTTAGCATGTGCCATCATTGACCTGACCATGTCAAGCAATGTACAATTCCTACGTTCTGCAAACCCATTCTGTTGTGGGGTGTGTGAAATCATTTGTTGTCTTTGTATACCTTTTTCTTCACAGAACTCCTTCAACATATCAGAGAGGTATTCACGACCTTGATCAGTCTGAAGGATCTTAACCCTATGTTCCAATTGAGTCTCTACTTCTACTATGAAGTGTTTGAACACATCGAGTGCCTCGTAGCAATGAGATAATAGGTACACATACCTATATCGTGAATAATCATCTATAAGAGTAATGAAATAAATAGCCCCATGCCATGCTTTAACATTCATTGATCCGTATATGTCTGCGTGGATTCATTGTTGCCTTGCCAGCCAGACATGACTTACACCTCTAGTGAGTTGGTCCAAGAGACCTTCTTTATCTAGCCTACTTATTTAGTCTTGGCCCACATAGCCAAGTCTAGCATGCCACTTAACAGATTCAGAATTAGAGTCTTGAAACAAAAGCAGAACATACATTATCATAGGAATAATCCAAATCCAAAATAATGAAGTCTCCTTTCAATGTTGCTTAGCCAAACAAATTGCCATTATAAAACAAATCTAATCCATTTGGTTGAAATCCAAAAGAAAAACCTAATCTTATTAAAGAAGCATAAGAAACTAAGGAGCATCACATCCCAAGTGCATAGAGGGCGTCATGAAGAAACAGCTTCTTTCCTCCACGGAGTTTGAGCTAGTATGTTCCTACTCCAAGGACATCTGCTTCATTGCTGTTTCCCAGTACGACAGTCCATGAACCCACCGGGTAGCGATGGAATTTCACAAATCCATCCTTGTCTTGAACTATGTGCTTTGTTGCCCCCGTGTCTACAATTCATTAAGGAAGAGAGTTAGCTACGAATGCATGAGAACAAACATATAATTTAGGAGTTTTAGTGGAAAGAGGTACCTTGGTTAGCCCAGGAAAATCCCAAGCGAAATGGCCCTTCTTTCCACAATTATAACACTTACACGTGGCATATCCTTAGCTCCATTGCCCTAGCCTTATGCTTCTTGGTAGTACCACCATTGGAGCGAGAGTTCTGAGGAGGATGGGGACCCTTCTTAGGCTTCTTACCACAATAAGGCCTCTTACCCCTGGGCCCCAACCGTTTGGCAACGAATGTCACACTAGGAGGCGTATATATCTTTATACGCTCTTCCTCTATTTCGAGATGTTTGGAGATTGCTTGAAGGTCTTGATGTGCTCACTGTATGTCACGATTACCTTAAAACTCTTCCAATGTTCATTGTCAATGGGAAGAGCCCTAATCACATTCAGGACCTATTCTTCCTTAGAAACTTTTTGCCCTACAGCTTTAAGATCTTGAACTATAGCACTCATGGTTCAAAGGTGTTCAAAAATACTATGACTAGAGTCAATAGTATACTACACCCATTTCAGCTGTAAAGTACGCAACCTCGTAGCAGATGTCTACCCGAACCTAATCTTAAGTTGCGCCCACATGTCCTTAGCAGTGGGAAAGCGTTTAAACTCACCTAGGAGATCGTCCAACATGCAAGACAGCATTGTGTAGCGTCCAAAATGATCACGTTTGAACCATGCTTGGTACGCCTTTAGGTTCTCTTGGTACTGCTCAGTAGCAGTAATATCTCTGCCTTGTTCATCTTTGTCTGCTAGAGCAAGCATAGAAGAAGTCAAAAGGCCCAGCATGTCACCATCATTTAAGGCAAATTGGACCTTTAGATGTCAGACATCGTAGTTTGTGTCGTCTAGTTTATCATTAGATTGCATACAACCTATCATATTTTTAGCTGCCATATCTGAAAGTATATATTATTTGTTAGACATATCATTTTAATAATTAAATTATCAAGAGAACCCCATCATTCATAATATACATTCAAAAATTTTGCTAAGCTCATAATCATCATGTATAAATATGAATTTTGGAGCTTCTTTAATTTAATTATCAAATTAACTTCACAGAATTTCCTTAAAGGTTTGTTAAACTAATTAACATATTAACTTAGTGACTATCACAAAGATATTCACTTTTAATTATGCAAAACATATTTACATAAGCTTTATGAAACTAATTCACAAAAAAAATATTTTATTTAGTATATAACACGAAGTTATATATTCAACTTTAAAGGTTCCATATTATTATTACATAAACAATAATACGAAATAATCAACAATAATGATATAAACATATGAAATAAACTCATAATTACTTTCAGCATATAAGGCTAACTTATACAATTATTAATTACAGATTAGTCCAAAACAAGAATCAGATTAAACGGGCCGAAAATAACCCAGCCCAAAAGTGAATGGGCTCGAGAAAATAAATGGGCAGGATATACGGAAAAAAAAAACAAAAAATGGCCCAGAAGAAACTGGCCCATTAAAAAGGAGAAACAAACCAAAAAAAAACAGGCCTTTATATTTGTGAGTATCACTCACTTACTAACCTCCTCTCACTAACCCTAAAGTCTTCACATTCTCTCTCTTACTTCTGCCTCTCTATTCTCTCTCCTCCTCTTGACCCTGAAAAGGAAACTGCTCTCTTTGGATCTCGGGTCGCCGTGGCCGTGAAAGAGTGGGGCACTGAGCTTCTTCTTCTTCCTCCATGATCGATTTCACGGTCTCACGGCAGCCACTACTTCCGGTTTTGAGACACTAGAAAGAACCCAGATGATGAAATTGAACCACCACCACACCGCTGCAAAACAAATGCCCTCAACCTTCGATCTACGCCAACCTTATGAGAACCGAGACCACCACCGTGTAGATTGGCCGAAACCGAGTCTGGTGAAGCGACCCACACACCCGACGCATCACCGAGGCGGCGACGTGTGGATGCACGCACCTCCAAAGCTGGCCATTTTGTGGTTTTCTTTCTATGGTTGCGTGGATCGTCTTGTATGGATGGCGGACGAGAAAGAAGGAAACATGAAAAAACTCTTCGTTGGAGGCGCATGACACACATGTGCCACCCCTCGTGGTATATTTTATGATGGGTTAGGTCTCGATTTCTCTTCTACCCCTTTCCTTTTCGCCTTTCCTCTCCCTTTTTAAAATTTTATGAAATCAGGGTGTAGGGTTCTGCGAGGCCACCGAGCCCTCGGCAAATCCTCTTCCACCACCACAGCCACCAAGGCGCGGATGGTGGTGGAGGTTGGGTCTGGGTGAAGTGTTTAGGGAGTCTAGAGTTTCGATACAAAAGGCATGACTTGCAAGAATTAATCTGGGCATGAACTCGATTAGCACATAATCGCAAAAAAGAATCATGCTTTAAATAATCAGATTATAATTGTTTATAGCATACTCGCAAGAATCAATTTGGGCAGAGACTAAGATTCACATAATCACATAAAGAATCATGCTTGTAAAATATAAACATGTTAAGGATGAATTTAATTAATGGCATGAATTAATTTGCAATATGAGCATATATGTTCATCAGTTATTATTACTAAATTTTCAATCTTTAGTCAATTCAAGACATTAGAGTCACAAAAGCATGCTTTTGGGTGCATAATTACAAAAATTAAACAACTGATCATGTAGTCATATTTAAAGAATCAAGCATGCTTATCATTTAGATTATTGAACGCATTAGACATGACTAATCTAATCAATCTAGTCTCTGAAACCAGTGTTGAACATATTAGGACTAACCTGGATTGCGGAATTGACTATCAGAAATAGCCCACATCAATTTGAATATGAGGCAGCTACTAGAGTCGCCTTTAGGGTTCATGTCCTAAACCCAAAACCTACTGACGATGGTTGGGCAGCCGTGAGAAGGGAAAGCACAGTCTGTGTTTTTGTGTCTCATTTGTTAACCCTAATTGACCTCCTAAAACCTCCTTATATAGGTTGGGGGGAACAATTAGGGATGCCGCCCTAAGCGACCTCAGCGGCCATTGGGCCTGAACTATTAGGCCCGGCTAACATTTTCCCTTCCTCTTAAGCAGTCCCTAGCTCCAAGTAAATTTGGAATCAGTATGTTGTGGTAAAGATAAGCAACAAGTTGTTGTAGATTTTGATCTTGCTCCCAGTTGTTCTTGATCTTATCCAAAAACTCAGTGTAAATGGAGCTTATGGTAAGTTCCATAAGCTTTGCACCAGTAACCCTTGAAAGGGAATCAACAGCAGTGTTTTCCTTGCCTTTTTTGTAAAGTATAGTATAGTCCAACCCCAATAATTTTGGTAGTAACTTGCTTTGTAAGCGAGTAGAGATTTTCTGCTCCAAAATGTACTTGAGACTGAAGTGATCAGTCTTAATAATGAAATGGGATCCTACCACATAGAATTTCCATTTCTCCACAGCATACACAAGAACTAAAAGTTCTTTCTCATAGGTTGATAACCTTGGTGCTTAGGTGCCAAAGTCTTGCTGATGTAATCAATAAGGTGACCCTGCTGCATCAAGATAGCCCCGATACTAAGTCCAAAAGCATCGATTTCAATAACAAACTACTCTTGGAATTGGGAAAGGCAAGTACAGGGGGTGTGGTCATGGCATTCTTCAAGGTTACAAAGGCATCCTCTGCCTTAGAGTCCCAACAGAAAGTATTTTTCTTTAGCAAATCTATAAGGGATTTGTTGATAACACCATATCCTTTAACAAACTTCCTGTAATACCCAGTGAGCCCGAGGAACCCCCTGAGTTGTTTGATAGTAGTAGGTATAGGCTAATTTTGCATAGCTTCTATCTTCTTTGGGTCAGTGACTACCCCCTTTTCTGAAATATATGCCCCAAGTACTCCACCTAGTTTTCCCCAAAAAAACACTTACTTCATAGCATACAAGGTGTTGGCTCAGTATACCTCAAAAGTAGTTTGCAAATGCAGTAAATGAAGCTCCAAAGTAGGACTATAAGTCAATATATCATCAAAGAATACTCAAATGAACTTCCTAAGATAGGGTTTAAACACATGATTGATGAGAGCTTGAAAAATGGATGGGGTATTTGTCAATCCAAAGGGCATGACTACAAATTCATAATGTCCTTCATATGTTCTAAAAGTTGTTTTGGCAATATCCTCATCATGTATTCGTATTTGCCAATAACCTGATCTTAGATCAATTTTTGAGAAGTACATTGACCCGTAAAGCTCGTCTAAAAGTTCTTCAATAATAGGTATTGGAAACTTACCCTTGATGGTATACTTATTGTGTTCCCTGTAGTCTACACACATTCTCCATGTATCATCTTTTTTCTTAACCAACATAAGGGGAGATGAATAAGGGCACTGGCTAGGTGTTATAATTCTAGTTTCCAACATCTCCTGCACTATTTTTTCAATGATATCCTTTTGTAATGTTGGATATCTATGAGGCCTAACCTTAATTGGGGGTGCTCCCTCTTTAAGTATGATATGGTGGTCATGACTCTTATGGGGTGGTAGACCCTTTGACTCAGCAAATATATCCTTAAATTCCACCAACAATTGAGTTAACGCATAATCAATTACCTCAAGTAATTCAGAGGTATACTTAACCGACACAGACTATACCTGGATAGCAAATATCTGTGGGGCTATAGAAGTAGATAAAATATGTTGCATGGTCCTTACTTCTACCCGCTACATAGCAGCCTACTGGGCTCCATGAACCACCACCTGTTGTCCCCTATAGTTGAATTCCATTTTCAATTTCTCAAATTCCCACAAAATTGGTCCCAAAGTTGACAATCACTGGACCCTAAGGGTCATCACACAGCTGCCTAAGGGAACCACTATCACATCAGTTTGGAACTCTGCCCCATTGATATACCACGAGAAATCCTTACACATGGCTGAGCTAACCAATTTACTTCCATTAGCCACAGAAATCTGGAGTCGAACTGTACTCCTCACATCACAACTCAACCTCCTTGCAGTTACCACATCTAGGAAGTTATGAGTACTTCCGAAATCGATGAGAATGTGCAGAGAATTCTTCTTGACTTTTCCCAAGACTTTCATGATCTGATATGTATTGACCCCTAATATAGCATTCATAGAAAAGTGAGGGGTTTCTTCCAAAAAAACTGAGGGCTCTTCCCAAGTTCCTGCCACCAACTCATCATCCTTAACACCTTGTCCTTCCTCTTCCTTGTCTCTAATCTCAATCCTGTATATTTGAGCCTTGTATTGGTGTCTAGGGGTGTATTTTTCATCATAGTAAAAGCATAGACTCTTTGCTCTTCCTTCATTTAATTCTTGTGTAGTACAAGATCTGTTAGATCTGCTAAACCTCGTATTAGAGCTACTTTGGGATGAATGTGAGAATGGTGCAACTCTGTTTACAAATTTGTGAGCAGATTGACTAGAAGATGTAGTTGAGAAGTTAGGAGTAGGATAGTGTACCAAGGTTGGTGCATAATTTGGCTTCTCCAAAATTGGTTTCTTCCTGCCCATTGAAGCCAAGGTGGCTTCCTATAATTTGGCCATGCAGTAAGCATCATATAAGGTTCTAGGTTTGAACATTGTTACAGTATTCTGGATTTCAGAGTCTAATCCACTCAAAAAATTGCTGATTGCATGGCTAACAGGTAAATCCTCTATTCTGATCAACAATGCATCAAATGCATCTTGGTATTGTTCTACTGATCCATTTTGTCTTAACTGCATTAACTCAGACAATGGGTAATCAAAAGGTTGCTTCATAAATCTCCCTAGAATGGCCTCCCTATATTTTTTCCAAGTTCTTCATTGCCCTATATGTAAAGGATTTCATGAAAGATTGATTCCATAATAATGCCCTTCCTTCCAAGTGAATGGAAGCAATTTTCACCCAAACATTTTCAGGAGTTCCATCAACCCCAAAGAATGATTCACATTTTTGTACCCAACCTTGCACATCCTGACCCTCAAATTTCGGAAAATCTACTCTAGAAACCCTAGAAAACTATAGTATGAGCTATTAGCTCGAGGAGAATTTTGGTTACCTTCCTCTTGAAAGTGGTTGTTCATCTACAGCACTTGTTGACTCAACCCAGTGATTAATTCATTTAATCTCCCATTGACCTTATCTTGTTGAGTTTGTTGTTCAAAAATCCAATTCCTAATTTCCTCTTGAAACGCAACCCACAATTGTTGTAAGTTGTGAAGAACTTCATCTACTTTTGAAGCCCGAGTATTCTCAGAAATTGCCATGGATGATTGATCTTAATTCCAGAGGAATTTTGCAGCTGGATCAACTGAAGGTACTAGCCAATCAATCAAAGAACAAAAATTATTGTGTTTGATTATTGGAAGGAGGATTAGCTGGGGATACAAACCAGATAATCAAATTGAAAAAAAAAATTGAAATCTCCAAATCAAGATTGAACAGCTCTGATACCACTTGATATAGCCCTTGGAGCTATACAACATGAAGAAGAAAGAGAGAGAAAATTGAGAGGGAGATGCTCAGAGAAAGAAGGAATGAATTGTCATTCATCAACAGACTTTTCCTAACTGCTCAACTTCCTGAAATACAATGCAATTGCGCAGGAAATATGCTAACAAAAATATGTTAACAGAATACTAACAACTTGTAACAAAATTGATTATTTGCACGAGCTAGGCACATGGCTGGGTGAAACTATAACATAGAGATGTCGAGGGTGGACCAATGGAGGAATTTCAGAGTAGCTGCAGTTAGCGAGAGAAGAGACAGAGGGAGTGCTATGGAGTAGACAACTGAGAGCATGTGCATTGGTGAGCCTATTTTCTGACTCACTGGTGGGACCTACCTCCTCCACATCAGCTTTTGGACTAGCTTTTTGGCTCACTAGCCTTCTTCTTTATAATGCAAGGCTCGCCAAATAAAATAATATGGACCCGACATCTGAACATATTTAGGGCGTGTTTGGTAAACAGCTTTTTGAAGAGCTTTTTGGCCAAAAAGAGTTTTTTGACCAAAATTAGCTGTTTGACCAAACAAAAAAAGCTAATCTGGGTGTTTAGTGAAAGAGCTTTTTAGAAGAGCTTTTTGGGTCCAAAAACCTAATTTGAACAAGCTAATTCCATAAGCTTTTTGGAAGAGCTTTTTGTCGCACAACTTTATCAGAAACAACTAATTTTACCAAATAATTTTTCAACAAACAGCTAATTCAAACAGCTAATACAAACAGCTAACTTAAACAGCTAACAGATAATAGCTAACAGCTAAGAGATGTTTGCCAAACAGGGCCTTAATTAGTTTAGTTTTATGTTTAGCTTGTTATTTGGCTTTATTATTTTTGTGAAAATTAATTTGCACATAATAATTTGGCACACAACTAATTAAAGGCTCTTATTTTTTAAAAAATAAAATAGGGGAATTTACAAAAAAATTTAACACATGCTTGAATTAAAAAAATTAGAAGAGCTCGATAAAAAATTTCAAAAAAAGATACATTCAAGTTAAAAAGCAACATACATGGTGGACATGGAAAAAGGAAAAAATTACTAGAGTTCGATAAAAAAAAAATACATTGATTAGTACATTCAACTAAAAAAATACAATGGTTCAACATTTCAAAAACAATTATAATATGAGGATCATTCAACTATCATCTTTGCCACCGCCCTGGATTCCGCTTCCATATTTCGTCAATCATGTCCGCTTTGAAAGCTACATGTGCGTCGAGGTCACAAACTTCTATTGATCTTTAAAAGTATGTTTTGTAGCATGGATGGTACTTATGGTTAACAATCGGCTCCATGGCAGTACCCTTTACAACGTTTTAGTCAAATGCAAGCTCATAGTTATCGCACTCGTTCTCAGCAATCATATTGTGGAGTATCACACATGCTCTCATTACAACGTCGATGTCTGTTTCATCCATAAGACAAACGAGACCACGTACAATGAAAAATTGAGCTTGTAATACACCAAATGCTCGCTCAACGTCCTTCCTAACCGACTTTTGACATTCAACAAAGAGTTTTTCCTTCTACCCTTGAGGAACTGGGATAGTTTTAACAAAGGTCACCCATTTTGGATAAATTTCATCTAAAAGAAATTATCCTATCTTGTACTCAAGGTCATTAACGACATACTCACATTTAAGAGGCTGACATTCATGCAGTTCTTGAAAAACTGGGGAACAGTTAAGGACATTTATGTCATTGAGACTTCCAGGCATACCAAAGAATGCACGCCATATCCAAAGGTTGTATGATGGAACGACTTCAAGGATGACAGTTGGCACCTTGTAAAGTTTCTTTTGAAATGATGCTTTCTAACCCGGTTGACAATTCTTCTACTCCTGGTGCATGCAATCGATACTTCCAAACATATATTCGCCTTTTACTCAGCTATGACTTATATTTAGTGAATTATGTTATATATTTAGTGAGCTGAACGATATTTGGTGAATAGTACATTTGTAGTACACTCACTAAATATATATAATACGAACACTCTTATGTTATAATAAAAAATGATATAAATATTGCTCACTAATGTTGTATTGTTCACTAAATATATTATATAGCTTACTAATATATGCAGTATTGCTCACCAATATTTTTTCTATGTGCGTACACACACACACACACACATATATATATATATATGCACACATTACACACACATATATATATATGCGCGCGCACACACACATGCACGTGTGTGTGGGTGGGTGGGTGGGTGGGTGGGTGCATGTGTCTGTGTGTGTGTGTGAGAGAGAGAGAGAGTGTGTGTGTGTGTGTGTGTGTGTGTGTGTGTGTGTGTGCACACATATATATATGCACACATATATATATGCACACACACACACACACACACACACACACACACACATATATATATATATACATATATGTATGTATGTATGTATGTATGTATGTATGTATGTATGTATGTAT
>JACYFF010010365.1:29225030-29247931 GCA_017589665.1 Selenicereus undatus | reverse complement strand
TATATATATATATATATATATATATATATATGTATGTATGTATGTATGTATGTATGTATGTATGTATGTATGTATGTGTGTATGTATGTATGTATGTATATAGATTGAAGGTTCTTTTTTTTTTGGAAAAGAGAGAGACAGTTTGATGAGAGGGAAGGCGGAGATGAGAAATAAAGAGAATTGTCATCATTTTCTTCCTCTTTAGGTACAATACCTAATCTGAATTTTACCATTTAACTCTCATCCCCTTGATTTTTCGGCGAGTTTGGTGTCGAAGGTAGTCCGACCGGCTTTGGCCGTCGTGGTGTCATCTTCCTTGGTTCAGGCTGGTGGTTTGACGGTAGAATCGGCGATTCAGACAGCGGTGTGGGGCATCGACGACTGGGATTTCGCAGGCGATGTGGATTACGGTTTGTTTTTGGATTGGATCGACGCGGGAAATTCGAGGGTGGTGTTTGGACTGGTGCCGAGTCTCCGGGAGGCCAAGGATGCTGCTTCTAAACTAAACAAAGCACTTAAAAATTAATTTCTCTCTCTAACTATCTGAATATCTTTTTTTGTTTAATTGATTGGAGATATTAAATTATTACTTATCGTTTATTTTTTTATTGTTCGACGTTTAGTCATTTGTTCGGAAGTTCTAATTGCGATTTCCGATCATATTTATGCTATATTACAAGACTATTACTATATGGGTAAAAAATCTTGAAAATTCTAAGTCTATTCAAGTGATGGTCGACTTATCTTTTTAATAATATTTTTGAAAGGTTTATTCTATTAGGCACAGTGCAAAAATACAGGTTTATTTTATTAGGCATCGAGAAAGGGCTATGTGGTGTATTTTAATTTCCTTTCTCAATACTGTAGTAGCTATGTAATGGAAGTTTACTTATAGTAGAAATTTAGATTGTGTTATTCCAAATCATAATTACTAATGGTGTATGGTGTTGAAATGAGCAACAATATTTTATATGTTTTGCTATTGAAATGAGCATCAATATTTTACATATTTTGGTGTTGAAATGACCAAGCATATTCTACATTTAATCAATTTTCAATAATTAATGTTTTTTTTCAAAAAAAGGACAAATTTGATAAATATTGATTTCCTATCTGGCGTTTATAATCCGAATTCAATGCAAAGAAATATATTCTTTAATGTTAAGTAAAACTTTGATTTTGAAAAACTTAAATTAAAACATAATAAGCGCCTGACTTCCTATAAGGACAAATTTAATAAATATTAATTAGTATACAATATTAATTTCTACACATATACAACCATAAGAGTCTTTGTCATTGGTTTTTAAATTTTTAATTTATTTTTTAAAAAAAAATATCTTAAATTTAAATGCTCCGTGCATAGCACGGGTTCATACTAGCTTACCAAAAACTATGATTACCAGAGTTATTAAAATTATGAAAATAATAAAAGATTCTGACTTCGATAGCTATGTACAATCCTAGTCCCTAACCTTGTGACATTAATATTTTCAATAGTTATTATAATTATTAATAAAAATTCAATTATTATGATGGTTATAAAGTGTAATATTACATTTATGAGTTATATTTTATCATATGTTAATATATTTATCATAATATGAATTATCAAATTTATCAATTAAATGTTAAAAAAGCTCACAACTTAAAATATAAAAATTTAATTATATATTAATCTCATCCATCACATACATCCTTAATGTTAATTATAAAATCCATACATAATCCTTTTTTTCATTTGGGCTTATTGCATAATCGTGTCTTTTACCTCTGTTGGTATAATCAACAAATGCTCCAACTTAATAATTGATAGCAATTGAATAATATCATATATCTCTCCAAAGTAGGGCTTTCAAACGTTAACCCGACATGATTATCGGTCCGAACCGAACACGAAATTAAGTGGGTTTGGGTAAAAATTTTCAACCCGTTTAATTAAATGGGTTGACACGTTTAACCAGTTTAATTAATTGGGTTAGGTTCACGTTGAGAATTTTGACACGAAAAAAATGTCTATTTAACCCCGTTTAATTAAATAGATTAAATAAGTTGATCCGTTTACCCAATTACCATGTACTTTTCGGGGGAATTGTGAAAATGCAGAGTTTAATCAAGTTGATATTTGTTTTGTGATTGTGGTTCTTATGAATCATAGACAATGGTTGTATTATGATGCTATATTAAAGTCAAAAAATTGATTTATAATGCTAGGTAATTACATTTTAATCAAAATATCAAGCGGGTAAACAGGTAACCAGACAACCTGAACCTGACCCATTTATATTAAATGGGTTAATGGGTAAATTTCATGTCAACCTGTTTAAAAAATAAATTGGTACAGGTCAAGGTTTTCAACCAGTTTAATAAACGGGTTAGATTCAGGTTGAGGATTTCTCAACCCGTTTAAGTTCGACACGAACACGAATTCGACCCGACCTGACCTGTTTAACAACCCTACTCCAAAGACATCCTGAAATATTATTTTTAACCTTGATATTTTGAAAATGTTATTTGTCCCCTAAATTTGATATAAAATATTATTTATTTCCCCTTCACACCCAGGGGGTCCCAAAAGGAAAATAGTTGTGGAATGCGATGACCACATGGAAGGTGGAATAGAATCAATAGATGCACCGCCATATTATTTTTTTTTTAAACCCTCTTCAGAAGTAGAGTTGAGTTCATACCGAATAGATAAAAATTTCTCATCATAAACTTTCTTCATTTACAAAACTTGAATTTGAGCTTTTATTTTTCATAATATGCACCAAACCACTTAAACAACTGGTATTGATTGCCCTATCATATCGTTAATGTAGGTAGATTGTACATCAATTCTGAAAAGTGAATTCTTTGTATGCTTTCTGCGGCCAAAATATAGTACTGAATATCTTATTTGTACAGCTCATTTCTTTTTAGAATTTCAATTTAAACCCCACAAAATTTCTAGATTTAAGTTGAAAACTTCAAATGTTTCATAGCTTTGAACTTTGGACTCTATTTATAAACATTACGCATATCCGAAGGATACAATTACTATAGTCAAAGGCTGTCTTCCAATACTTGGCTGATCAAATTGAGAATTTAGGGGAATTATGACACATGTTTTTCTGTCGTGCTTGACAGTGGCCTTAGGCCTAGCTCCAGCATGATTTTTCACCAATAACCAGTTGCAGCAATTGTTGGGATTTGTGCCAAATTTCTTCGCCCAATTTGGTAGTAATTGAACTATTTTCTTTTTTTGAAGATTGTCGCTCGGCACTTAAGACTCAGGTTGTGTAGTTGGAGATATTTTATTTTGTGCTCTTTCACCAATAATGATACCATGCAATGCCAAATGGCGTAACAGCCTCAGCAAAATAAACATCCTGTGTAATAAACAAAAGGCAAACAAACAACCTAAGTATTGCTAATCCTGAGTAGCAAAGAGACGGCAAGCACTGATTCTTTGCCACTGCAGCTCACAATGTAGAGTGACTACTCCTGATTTTGCCCAGTCCATCTTCCACTAGAATAACATTTTTTCTGAAGCTGAATCTTGGCATTTTAGATTAGGGCATTTATCCTTTGACAAGATGAAATAAATTAGTTTACCTTGTGATAAAAGGAAGCACAATACCATATGTTCCATTTGTCCAAAAGCAAGATTACATATACAGTCATTCCCTTTAAGCAACACTAGGGCTTCAAGAATTTTTGAGCTTGTAAATGTAGATATTTAGGCAACTTACAAGTGTGCTACATACAATAGTTACAAATACTTCATCACTATTGTTGATGACTATTCTAGAGCAACATGGATATATTTGATGTCTAGTAAAAGTGATGCTTTTCCTTTATTACAAAGTTTCATCGCTTATGTTGAGAACCAGTTTGGTTTTTTAGTCAAAATCATTAGGTCAGACAATGGTTTACAATTTCAGGATGGGACAACTGTCTAGTTTTACAATCAAAAGGCATATTGCACCAAACACCCTGTGTGGATACACCTCAGCAAAATGGCATTATGGGAAGGAAAAACAAGCACCTATTAGAAGTAGCCAGAGCTGTTATAATCCAGGCTAGTCCTCCTCAGAAATTCTAGGGAGAAAGTATACTCACTACTATCTATTTGATAAACATGTTTCCTACACCTATTTTGGATAATAAGACGCCCTTTAAAATCCTATACAAGAAAAGGCTTAAGATGATTCTCTAGATTTATGAGATATTACTTCTATGTATTATATTACAATAGCTAGCCCTATACATATATGAAAGCTTGCCATAGCAACTTGCTGTAACAAACTGTAACTGCTTTCTGCTAGCTAGGATGCTAACCACCTCTGCAATTAGTTACAAAATCAGCTATTGATACATTAACATAATTAATATAGTTCTGAGGCTTGTCACCCTACCTCAGGCTGAATGGTCTAAGCAGCTGACCATGCCAAGCTTGGACAACAATTCTTGAAACTGAGTGCTGGAAAGGATCTTGGTAAGGACATTTGCTAACTAAGATGTAGTGGGTAAGTAGCTGAGTTGGAGTAACCCTTGAAGTACTTTTTCCCTTGTGAAGAAGCAATCGATTTCTATATGTTTTGTCCTCTCATGGAAAACTAGGTTGCAGGCTATATATAGAGTCGATTGATTATCACAGTTAAGAGTAACAGGAGTATGCCAAGGTCTTCAAGTAACCTAACTAGTCATGTGACTTCTGATGCTACTTTTTCCATGGCCGTATATTCAGCTTTTGAGAAACTTCTTGCGATAGTACCTTGTTTCTTTGATTTATAGCTTATAGGAGAGGATCTTGAAAGGATCAAATAGCATGTTACTGATCTTCTTGAGGTAGGGCAAGCTGCCCAGTCTGAATCAGACTCAAGCTGCCTAGTCTGAATCAGAGAAGGCTTGTAAACTTAAATTATCAGAATCTTTGATTGAAATACCCCATGTTGTTGTGCCTTAATTGTAGCTCAAGGTATGTGATAAGGCTTAAAGGTGACTTGTCCTTGGATTTTATGGAAATTAACTAAGATATTGGATAGAAAAATTCAAATCTGGTATGGTGTTGGTTAGAAAATTTTCCCAACCCAGGCTCTGTAAAATGTTGGATCATGTAGTAAATCTCCCTCATCAGGAAGTAGCCTGCAGTTGAGTGGTAGTGGTGTGGCAATACTCCTTTTGAATGTGAGGCCACGATCTCTTAACAATTCTCTAGTAAAATTTTGCTGAGAAAGAATGACACCATGTTGACTTTGGTGTACTTCTAAACCAAGGAAGTAATGTAACTTTCCAAGGGCCTTGATTCCAAACTTGTCATTGAGACAATGCTTGACATGCTGGATTTTTGCAAAATCTAATCCAGTGATCAGAATGTCATCCACATAAACTGCTATGGCAGTAAGATGATTAGAAGAGTTTTTGAGAAAGAGAGAATAATCATTTTTGGATTGAGAATATCCAAGGGAAATGAGTGTGTCTTTAAGTTTGCCGAACCATTGCCTACTTGCCTGTTTAACAACATATACGGACTTTCTCAATCTACAAAATCAGGATTTGGTATACCCTTTGGCATTTCCGTATATACTTCCTCATCTAGCTCCCCATGCAAAAACATTATTGACATCCAATTGATACATTGTCCAACCTTTTGCTGTTAAAACTGCCATAATGGTTCTGATTGTAGCCATTTTCACTACTGGGAAAAAACTTCTTGATAGTCAATGCCATATTATTGAGTGAATCCTCTTATGACTAACCTTGCTGTTAACCTCTCAAGGGAACCATCAGACTTGAGTTTTGTTTTGAATTCCCATTTACAGCTAATTGCCTTCTTTCTTTTAGGAAGAGTAACAACACCCCAAGTGTTATTTATTTGCAGTGCATCAATCTCCTTCTACATTGCTTCTACTCATTCTGGATATGCAGCAGCTTGCTCATAGGAACTTGGATAAGGGTACTCTTCTATAGCAGATAAACAAGTCATGGTATTAGGAGGCACAATTACTAAGTTGCACTTGCTTTTTTGAATGTTGGAACGTAATCTTAGAAGTGAGAGGGAGGTTTGTGCTAGATCTTCTACGCTACACATTTTGTGTTGTAGTTTGTTTTCAAAATTGATAACTTAACTCTTGATCTAAACTTAAGTGGATGGAGACAAATAGTTGTTCTGTCTATGATTGATCTTCTTGTATTTGTGGCTGGTTGGACATAACATGTGAAGAATCTAGATTTTGATTTTCAAGAATGGGGAGAGGTAAAGCTAATTCTAACGTGTGTTGTATGCCTGAGCAAGGAAAGCATGACTCATGAAAAATAACATCTCTTGTAGTGAAGACCTTCCTTGTTGCTTAGTCATATATAAACCTTGTAAGCCTTCTATCCATAGGGATATCCTAGAAAAATACATGTTGTAGCTCTTTATTCAAACTTAATTGCTTCTGTTTCTTTTGAGAGTAAAAGCATAGTATAGGCAGCCAAATAGCCTTAGATGAGTGTAAGTAGGCTTTTCTTTATATAAGATTTCAAAGGGTGTTTTATTATTCAAAATAGGTGTAGGAAAGCTATTTATCAAATAGACAGAAGTGAGTATACTTTATCCCCAGAATTTCTGAGACATGTTAGCCTAGAACATAAGAGCTCTGGCTACTTCTAGTAGGTGCTTGTGTTTCCTTTCCACAATGTCATTTTGCTGAGGTGTATCCATGTAGGATGTTTGATGCAACATGCCTTTTGATTATAAAACTAAATAACCATCTCATCCTGAAATTCTAAACCATTGTCTGACCTAATGATTCTGACTGAAAAACCAAATTGATTTTCAACATAAGTAATGAAACTTTGCAATAAAGGAAAAGCATTGCTCTTAGTAGACATCAAATGTACCCATGTTGCTCTAGAATAGTCATCAATAATAGTGAGGTAGTATTTGTAACCATTGTGTGCATCACACTTGTAAGTTCCCCAAATATCTACATATACAAGCTCAAAAATTCTTGAATCCCTAGTGTTGCTTAAAGGGAATGATTGTCTATGTAATTTTGCTATTGGACAAATGGAACAAATGGTATTGTGCTTCCTTTTATCACAATGTAAGCTGATACATTTCATCTAGTTAAAAGATAAATGTCATACTATGAAATGCTTGGATTCAACTTCAGAAAAAATGTGGTTTGGTGGCTGAATGGAATCAAGAGTAGAATCATTGCATTGTGAGCTGCAGTGCCAAAGAATCATTGCTTGATGTCTCTTTCAATGAACTAATTGAAAAAGATGAGATTATAACGTTTTACTTTTGTTCGTTATGAAAGTAATTTAATTATCTTATTGAAATGTAAAATATCAAAATTATCAAAGTTTTTGTAAGCTATTACATAAGTTAATAAATTTTTTATTAGTTGTGTAAATCTTTTATCATATGCAAGACCGGTGTCATAGCCATTGTAACAATCTTAGTTTGGCTATAACTTCTTCTCGAGTTATTAATATACTTTTTTTCTTATACTTAGCAAAAAGGATAGTTCAACACTTTCATTATATGAGGTACTATATTCAACAAGAAATTATACGTTCATATATGAAGTACAATATCTAACAAACAATAGGTTGGCCTATTTGACCCATTTAATTAAATGCATTAAATATGTATTTTTCTGCATCGAAAATATTGACCTAAACCTTGTTAATCCAATTAATTAAATACATCAAACGTATTAACCCACTAATTAAATAAGTTAAGAATTTGTATTTAAATATGTCCAACTTTGTGTCGATTTTGGATCAATACTTGTGTCAAGTCAACTTTTTCTAACTATAGTGGTTATACTGTTAAATAAATTTTGACAGCTCCAAAACTTATTTTGGATGGATTGGATTCGTTATCATTACTTAAACCAACAATGCTGATGGGAATATTCACCACTGGCAAATATCCGTAGGGATTATGTGCCATGGTTTATAAAGGAAATAATAATAATAATAATAATAATAATAATAATAATAATAATAATAATACAATAACAACAACTCCTCCCAATTTAGATCCTGCTTTCGCGGGGTCTAGAAAGATCCAAATGTAGGCGGTCTTACCTCTACATACATGACTGCTCATATAGAGGTCCTTTCTAATAGACATACATAAAAAGTTTTTTAATAAACTATTTGATAAAAAGTTACAATAAGAGAGGAGTTATAATAAAAAAGGGGGGGTTGAATAGGCTTAAGAGAATGCAGTTAAAAGCATTTATGATTCGGCAACTTAAAGTAGCTAGAACTAATATGTCAAACCACTTATTTCTTAATGGACTGATTATGCATGATCACTGCATGTATCCAGAAGGTTATCACTTAAAATCCAATAATAGTTACTCATTTATATGACCTACAAGAGGAGACTCAGATTTGTATTATGTTTGATTGCCATTTCCTAACAAAGTTAGACAAGCCATTCTCACATGGGTACAACTAACATCCAAGTCAAGAGATTTTGCATAGATGATAAGATGATTGTTCAATATCACTGAAGGTAGAAAGCGAAGGCTATTATTAAAACATAAGTGACTACTGCAATATGAAATTTGAGAGCAAAGAATGATATTATTTTCAGAAAAGGGAAAATTGACGTTTTCAAAGTTATCAAATCAATCAAGAAAGTGGCCAGATTTATCATTGGAAAGAAGGGTTACAAATAGAAAAACTATTTGAGCTTCTCTGTATTGATTGAAATGTAAGATGAATATAGGCTTCATAAATTGTTCTATATCCCTATTTTTTCTAGAAGAGTTTGTAATTGGTGTCATGTCTAAATTTCTTAACAAAGACCTCTTTCTTGCTTCAAATGTGATGATTAAAGGGAAACAAAGAAAAAACGGCACATTGAAAATCATTTACCTTAAACTATTTGCACATAATAGATAATTGTCAAGATTTCCCCACAGAGTTTTGTGTTAAGAAGGTGGCAAAAGAGCGGGCTCATGTGCAGGCAATAGCTTTGGGCCAGAAGGCAATCCTCGAGATTTATACCCAAGGAACACCCCTCAGACGCTCAAGAAAGTTTCCTTAAGAGGGAAAAAAAATGAACAAGGAAAGATAAATACAAATCAGATATTAGGATCCTTGAAAATGATGCTCTGACAATTACACTAATTTCAATGTCAGATTCAGTAATTTGTATGCTCATTCATGCTTCTTTCTAAAGGGGGTAGATGAGCATCTATAGGGCACTATTTTGAGGGTATAATAGTAATGTTAAAGTTTCCAGGGTCATTTGGGCCTTAATAACAGTCACCCAAATATGTTGCGATTTTCCTTTAAATTGATCCTTTGCCGACTCACTCGAGGTTTTCCTGATAAAGAAAGATCTATGCTATTGTGGATGACTAGGTTTTTCGTAAATCATTTAGCCCTTCATATTTCACTTGTACAACTTCTTAGCTGTGCAGGTGGAATGTGAAGTAGACATTATTATGTTATAACCTTGATTCTGATATGTACAATGCAATCTCCTTGTTTTCACCTTTTATCCTCTTGTCTAGGGAATGGTTGTGTGTGAGTTCTTTGCAGAATATGGTGTTCATGTTAAGGTCACTAATCACCTCGCAGGCAATTTATCATTTCTTGGGCATTTAATGTTGCTCCTTTTCTTTTACCCTTTTCACATGGGTATAAATTGGCATGAAGAGATGAATTTTTCACTCCATCCCCCAACTGTTTCGAGAAGAGATCATTCAAAACCATGTTTTCCCTCGAGGATATAGCACCATGGTTGCTCATATCGTGGATATCTTCAACTTCTAGAAGCTGAATTAGGATCCTTTCCCTAGAGTCATTACCGACTAACTAATAAGTGGTTTGTCCATCCTTCGTCAAGGATGATGTTGAAAGAATGGATCAGTAGTACAAGGTCCATGAGATAATGCAGGTGACCTTCTATGTCGGTGATAAGTGATGCTCCAGAGCTAGGCGTCCTGCATGAGACTCTTGTTCAAGTCTTGAAGTCTACCTTAGAGGACCTAAATTGGTTCTTATTTGAGATTTGATTCGACATTCACAAGGCGTGGCTAATAGCATTTCACAATCCCCTAAAGTGGGGCCTGTAACCATGGCTCAGGAGAGCGTCAGGTCTAATGCTACCTTGGCAATGTCCATAGACGACAGCCCTTGACTCACTCTTTGGCAGGAGTATCCTTCTTCATTTTCTCTCTTTCCTTCTTTTTGTTAAGCAAGCATGTGCCCTAATCTTATACTCTCTTTTTCAACTTTGTTTTATTAGTGTACTTATCGACTAAACGACTTGATTTACTCACCTTTTTTAGACTGCACCTAAGGGACCCTTTCTTCTTAGGCTAAATACGCCATGGACAGCACGAGGGTCGCACTCGATGAACCTTAGCTCCTTAGGGATAAGGGTGTAGTGAATGGCAAGAGGGTTGTGCTCGGAAAACCTCAGCTTCTAGGGGCTAAAGTTGTGCTGGGTGGTGAGGGCCAAAGGTGTAACAGTCAGCATGAGGGTCGTACTTAGTGAACCTTAGCCCTTTAGCGGCCAAAGGTATAGCAGACAACACGAGGGTCGTGCTTAGCGAACCTCGGTCCTTTGGGGGCTAAAGCTATAATAGACGACCACAGGTCTTGCTTAATTAACCTGAGCGTCGTGGGGCTGAAGTTGTAGCAGACATCCTGAAGGTCATGCTCAGTGACTGTTGACCCCTTAGGGGCTAGAGATGTAGCGACACGATAGCCATACGTAGCGAACGTTAGACCCTTAGGGGGCCAAAGGTGTAGCGGACAACACGATGGTTGAGCTTAGTGAACCTCAACCTCTTAGGGGCTAAATGTGTAGCAGACAGCCTGAGGGCCACACTCAGTGAACATTAGCCTATTAGGGACTAAAGGTATAGTGGACGGCCGAAAGATCGTACTGAGTTAACCATAGCCCATTGGGTGCTAAACTTGTAACAAATGCCTGAGGGTCAAGCTAGGTGAGCTTAGCCCCTTATGGCCTAAAGGTGTAGTGGACGGCTAAAATGTTGCTCATTAGACTTTGACCTCTACAGTAGTGAAGGTGTAGCGGCTAGCATGAGGGCCATACTTGACGTACCTTAGCCCGTTGCAGGCCAAAGGTGTAATGGTTGGCACGAGGGTCATGTTCTACAACCTAAGCCACGTGTCTCGTGTGACTCTCTTTACCTGAACCTCGAGGAACTTTATCTTCTGCCACTTGTAACACATCATTTAAGAGTTCACTACCTTAAGGAGTGCATCGGGCTTTTTAACCTCTCCTTCTCTTATATAATGTAGACCAAGGGCGTGTGGGTCATTTTCAGTTGTTGTTGCGTCTTAGAGAGAGAAAGATTCCTTGAGAGAGAATATTTACTAAACATTAGGAGTCTTCCTTCAAGCCTTTAACCCTCCAGTTTGAATATTCAAAGTCATCTTCAATTTTTTCTTTAATATTCAAACTTCTCGAGGTTAAAACTTATAGTCTTCAAACTCCCCCTTAATGCATCTATACACATTCTCCTCAACTCTTTCTATTGCATGCTATAATAAATCATGTCGTCCCTAGTCTCTGCATCAAACCTCCCGAGGGAAGGTACTCAGCCCCATTGAGGAGTGACATCACCATTTTTTCCAATCTCTCGGCCATGATTGATGGTCAAGTTGTCACACCATTTCTTCCCAAAAATAAGTATAAGAAGCTCAAAACCATCCCCTTTGCAATCCCTATTTATGGGACGCCTGAGAACCCGTGTTGTAGCTGCAAACGCTTTTAAACCCCTATTATATCAATCATTAAAGAAGAGGTTGTTTATCCATAAAAAATCTCAATTATTTGTAATTGTATACATGATTTTTTTGAACACAAGATGGTTAGGGCAAGTAGATAGCTCGCCGAAAGATCTTAGAGGAACTTATGGCCAAAGGATTTTCGGAGGGTAATTCATCTTCTTCATTTTATTCCTTCGAGAAGAGTGGAGATGCAAGTTCTTTAAGCAGGGACTCCAATGAGACATGTTCCAATGGGAGCTCGGAGGAAGAGATTGTGGTGATGGGGATGTTCTCTATGGGGGCTCCCATTCAATCTGACCCAAACGACGTGCCAGTCTCACACTTTATTAACCTAAAACTTGTGGACAATCTCGACTCATCTGCTCTAGCTGTAAAGTATTCCCTCTCCCCTTACCATTCGTCCTTTATTCTTAACAAGGATAACACTATTAAGAGGTTGACCCTGAGTTGCATCGATGTATATCGGGCGACCTTGGATTATGGGCTCCACTTTCTTTTGCACTAGGTGATCTACGACATGTGCTAGGAGTGTAATTTGGCCATCATCCAAATAGTACCAATGTCATGGCATAGAATTTGTTCCTTCGTCATTATAGATAAGCAGAGGGGTCTCGAGTATGTAGGCTATGCTTTTGCTCAAGTACACACTTTGCAAAAGGCTCCAAGCTAGAAAGGAGAGAAGGAATGGTATATTTTCAACAATAACAAAGGGCTTATGTCTACCATCAAGAAAAAAATCTAAGTTGAAAAGCTGGAAGTATGAATTTGTTTTAATAAGGATAGAGGGGGCTACAATATAGATGAGAACGATCTCTTGTTAAAATCTCTTCATGAACTCCGCCACGGGTTCATTGCGACTTGTAATGAAGTGACTCACAAAGTAGTCACATAGTTATTGGAAACAAGTGATATTCCCAGCGTGAGTGACATAGTTATTGCGACTTTTTGTGTGGTGTAGAAGTATTGGTAGTAGGTCACATCATCCACGTCGTGGACGTACATATGAGCCTTTACACCCCAACATGCTCTTCATGGTGTGTGGTTCTATGTTACAACTCCAAGTTCGGCACCTTGACCTTTCTCAATCGGAGAGCAAGCATGATCTTGCGGCTGAAGGGAGTTGCGAAGGACAATGCTCCAACTTAAGTGGCCATGCACACGATTGCTATAGGATGGGATGACCTGTGATGAACAACGGTAATCGAAGTGCTCCTTTAGCAGCTTTCTTCTTTTGCTAAGGACTGCCACAACATGCTCGGTCACTCATGCTGCCCAACACCGAGCTTCATGTTCGCTTGCTTGTCACTGATCGCTCCGGGGTCCTGTCCCTTCCCTAGTTAAGAAAGTATCCATTCCCTTAGTTACCTTCCCCTTGAGGGTGACGTGCCATCTTGTTCCTCGAACCAAGCCGAGCACCTTGAATGGGTCGCATGCAAGGTTCAGGTCAATTGAGACAGCACTATTTTCTCGTTAGCCTTTTAGAGAGCTTGCTTGTCCTATATGATCTGCTTGGTGTCTATCCCTCCCATCCGCTCTATCTAGACCCTGTGTGGTTGTTCACTAACCGGGCGTTGAATGCTGTCACAGGGTGAGTTGTATCCTGTGTCCCTGAGTGGTGGTTTTGGTCTTCCCGGAGCATGTGTCCTAGGGTCAAATCGTAATAGAACACTAGGAGAGAATGCATAGAGCTTGTTCCTTCCATAGTTTCTTGAGTTATTTGATGCGCTACTATAAGAGAGTGTCGGTCATGGAGGACATAAAATGCTTAAGCACATCGATGGTCATGTATGCCCGCCGCTCAGGCTGTCCTTGCTTACTTGACTGACTGTGGCATAGCACAGGAGCCTTGGGAGACGTCCTAAACTACCATAACAACTTCGGGGCTTCTTTTGTGGAACTCAGTCCAATCATAGGATTATTGCCTCTTTTGGTCTTGGCTCGGGTCACGTCATTGACTACCATTATTAATCACTGTTCTTCCCACAGACAGTGCCAATTTGTTTCCACTGAGAGTTTTGTGTTGAGGAGGTAGCAAAAGAGTAGGCTTATGTGCTGGAAGGAGCTTTGGATCAGTGCACTTCTCATTCTGTACCCTACAAGAAGGCAGTCCTTAGGGTTTGTGCTTGAGGAATACCCCTCGGATGCTCAAGTAAGTTTCCTTAAGAGGAAAGAAAAGGAACAGTGACAAGTAAACAAAGATCAGATCTTAGGATTCTTGAAATTGATGTCCTAACAATTATGGCGATTTCAACATCAGTGCTTAATCATGCCACATTCAGATGGGGTAGGTGCATAATCATAGGGCATTATTTCGAGGATAAAATAGTAATTCTATGTTTTCAGGGTCTTTTGGTCCTAACTCAGAGTGTCCCAAATATGTTGTGATTTCCCTCATAATTGACCCTTTGCTAGCTCAGCCAAGGTTCTCTTGACAAAGTCAGGTCCCATGTTGTTGTGGCCATGACTAGGCCACTATTGGGTTTTCCCCCAAATTAGTTAATAATATGTGCATTGAAAATTGTAAGTGTCATGGAAGCTAAAAATATGACATAAAATCTTCAACGGATATGGAGACTTTCAACATATTACCTTTAATCTTTAAAATTTTCGAAGGATTTGATGGAAATCTGAATAATATCATTTAATCTCAAATCTTTAGACTTGTTAGATAAAGCTAGCCATTTGAACAATCAATAAATATTTGAAAAACTAAAATATTATTTTTAACATGTAACCCTTACAATATTGTTGTTAACAGATAGTTGTCCCGGTAAACAATTGGGGGGAAATGTGCTTGGTAAAGTTAGGTAAAAGATTAGCTAATAAATGCTAGTTAACATAATTGGATATGGATGACTTACTATATATACAATGGATGTTTTAAAAAAAATAACCTTTTTTGGAGTGGGGGATTTAAAACTCAACATGTGACACCGTAAGAAGTTTAAAAGTTTTTAGAGACTTAATGGAAACCCACATAGTGACATTTAATTCCAAATCTTTGGATCTGTTTAGTAAAGCCAACTTTTTAAATAATTAATAATTATTCAGAGTCATAACAACAAGTTTTACTGTGGGTCTCACTTTTATAGGGTCTGAAGAGAACTAGATTTAGACAGTCTTACCTCTGCAAAAATATAACCATTAATTAAAAATTTAAACTATTTACTAATATGTGGTTGTTATAATATCATCGTTTCTAGACAGTTGTGGGGGTTAAACAATTGGGACAAAATGTGCTACATAAAGTTAGAGCGTAGACTAGCTAATAAATGCTGGTTATCATAAATAGATCGGTATAGACGATTTACCATATATACAATTAATAAAAGGTGCATCGGAAAAAATGAAATACATTTTGGGGGTGAAATGCTAAAAACAAATTTTATTTTTCAAAAATATAAGTACATAATATTAAGTACTCATTAAATCACTTAGATAATTTATTAAAGACGCGTTGAGATAGTTGATGTTTGAGCGCATCTAAGGGCATTCCCAGCCAGAGTTCCACTTTTTGGAACTCTGGCCTGCCACGTCAGCAAAAGTTTTAGATTTTTAAAACTTGCATTCCATCACTTCTCCAACCCATGGAACTCCAATTTGAATAACCCAATAAAAAAAGTTACCATGGACCCACTTCATAACACACAACCTATTTTTTTAATCATATAAAAATTATTTATTACCTCAAAAAAAAAGAAAAAACAAAAAAAACCAATGACCAGCACGCAGGGAGACTCGGCTGACCGAGAAGGCATGCGTGCCCCTACCCGCATGGCACGGGCTACGAGGGGGGCGGGTGTCCCCCGTGTGGGGGGTGCCTCACAGGCAATGGGCTGAGAATGCCCTAAACCACCCCCCAAAAAAGTCACTTGCACCAAAAAATATAGAAAGTCACTTCAATTATTGTTATGCAGCATACCTTAATTTCAGGTGGTAAATTCTTAGTTGATCATCATTACTAGGGATTGAGTATCCGATTGAATTTTTAGGAACCGGACTCGGTTGGAACCTAATTATAAAATTTGAAATCGGTGCCGAATTCGGTTGGAACCGACTATAAGAATTTGGACCAGGTCTCGACTGGGTCCAATTCCGGGTAACTGGTTCCTAAGGAATATTTTTTATTTTTTTCTCATTTTCTCCTAAGAAAATAAGGAGAGGGAGATTAAAGGAAGTTGAGAACTCATATTTGAAGGTAAATTCCTATAAACTAAAATATAAGGCTAAATCGCATACGAAATAAGCAGTAAAGAATATTCGTATACTTTAAAATAAACTTAGAAAATTGGAGAAACCTAAAAATTAAGATCATAAAACGAAAGAGAAATCTAAAAATTATTGTAATTAACTTGAAATAGAGAGAGAAAGACAGAAAAATTGTCAAAATAATATAAAAAAAAATGTAGTAAGCATCATGACTCATGATGAGAAGAACCAAAGCTTGAAGAAAGAAATCCATGACGGTCAACATACATAAAAGTAAGTCGCAGATAAATTGAAAGTAAAAAAGGCAAATGGTTAAATTGAGGTAGTTGAGAGTTGGATCTTGGTACAAAATATACATCACTTGAGGAGTAAGAGTTTACTTTTTGTATTTTTTCATCAAAATTCTTTAAATTTTAACCAAAATATCAGATACTGGGTCCAGGTCCAGATCCGAAATTTCAGAACCCAATATCGAATCCTGAATTTCAAAACTAATCCAAAAACCGGTCTAATAAAGCCTGAATCCAAACCGATTCTGGGTGCAGAACCTAGTCCCCGACTTTTTTGCTCAACCCTTTGGAGCGCTGGCAACGGATGGAACAGGAGGCAAGAGGTGGGCCCCGCGTGTCACACACATGTCGTGCGGGCTGTGGCAGCGAGGGACACAGGGCAGGTACACGCGTTGCAGACGGGCCAGGCGTGCTGCCCCGCGTTCTATTTTTTTTTTTTTTGTCTTCTAGCGGAGTGAAACGCAGCATTTTACATGCCAGTTATAAGTGAAGCGGCGCATTTTGATGGAAAAAAAAAGGAAAAGCTACAGACAGGGGGCCTGGGCTTGGGAAGTGGGCCGAAGTAGCCGTTGGACGTGGGATATGATGTCCAACGGCTATTTTAGCCTAATAAAATTTTTTTTTGTTAAATTTTGTTCTTTATAAATACATCCAACATTTTTGCCAAAATTCATCTACATTGAATGTGTGAATGTTTTATTTTGTAAAGACACAAAAAATGATAGGGTAAGAAATATGTAAGAACATTTGGTATGATTAATTTGTAATTGATAAGATTGATGTAAAAAAGTAAGCATGATCATGTTTAGAAATTAGAGTTGGAATGTTTAGAAGTTAGAATTTTGGTATTTGTTAGTTAGAATTTGAAGTGCCTAATGACAAAAATTAATATGGTTTGTTATCATTGAAAATATGTTACAAATTGTGAGTGTGATTAGAAATGGTAAAAGTTAGCATGTTTGGCAATTAAAATTCAAATGTTTAAAAATTAATATGGTTTGCTCTTTTTAAAAATATGTTATTACAAATGAAGTGTGTGCTATTTTTTGTTAAAAAAAAATATTTGGTTGGTAAGAAATATGCAAGAATATGGTAGAATATGAAGTTGTTCAATATGTACCTAAAGTTGGTATGTTTAGAAATTAGAATTTAAATATGTGTTACTTAGAATTTAAATGCATGATTACGAAATTTAATATTTTTTGTTCTTCTTTACAACATGATAGAAAATTAGTGTATAAATGGTTCAATATTTTTGGAAAAAAATCTTGGTAGGGTAAGAATTCAAATATTTGTTACTTACAATTTATTAAATGCTTGATTTGAGAAATTAATTTTGTTGTTGCTTAGAATATGTTACAAGTTGAATGTGTGAATGTTTTATTTTTTAATGAAACAAAAATTGATAGGGTAAGATATATGTAAGAAAATTTGGTGTGATTAATTTGTAATTGATAAGATTGATGTAAAAGTAAGCATGATCATGTTTAGAAATTAGAGTTGAAATGTTTAGAAATTAGAATTTAGGTATTTGTTACTCAGAATTTGAAGTGCTTAATTACAAAAATTAATATGGTTTGTTGTCATTGAAAATATGTTACAAATTATGAGTGTGATTAGAAATGAGTAAAAGTTAGCATGTTTGGAAATTACAATTCAAATGTTTAAAAATTAATATGGTTTGCTCTTTTGAAAAATATGTTATTACAAATGAAGTGTGTGCTATTATGTTTTTTTTAAAAAAATTGGTTGGTAAGAAATACGTAAGAATATGTTAGGATATGAAGTAGTTCAATATGTACTTAAAGTTGGCATGTTTAGAAATTAGTATTTAAATATGTGTTAGAACTTAAATGCATGATTACTAAATTTAATATTTTTTGTTCTTCTTTACAACATGATAGAAAATTAGTGTATAAATGGTTCAGTATTTTTGGAAAAAATCCTTAATATGTTAGAATTCAAATATTTGTTACTTACAATTTATTAGATGCTTGATTTGAGAAATTAATATTGTTGTTGTTTACAATATGTTACAAGTTGGATGTGTGAATGTTTTATTTTTTAAAGAAACAAAAAATGATAGAGTAAGATATATGTAAGAAAATTGGGTGTGATTAATTTGTGATTGATAAGATTGATGTAAAAGTAAGCATGATCAACAACAACAACAACAAACTCTCAATGTGGGTCCCGCTTTCGCGGGGTCTGGGGAGATCCAGTTGTAGGCAACCTTACCTCTACTGGTATTTCTTCCCATAGAGAGGTTGATTCCATAAGACCCACAAAAGAGCTTTGAGAAAAAGGTTTGAAGAGAAAACGAAAAGTAAGCATGATCATGTTTAGAAATTAGAGTTGAAATGTTTAGAAATTAGAATTTAGATATTTGTTAGTTAGAATTTGAAGTGCTTAATTACAAAAATTAATATGGTTCGTTATCATTGAAAATATGTTACAAATTATGAGTGTGATTAGAAATGGGTAAAAGTAAGCATGTATGGAAATTACAATTCAAATGTTAACAAATTAATATGGTTTGTTAGTTTTGAAAATGTGTTAGAAATTATGTGTGTGATTAAAAATGTGTAAAAGTTAGCATGTTTAGAAATTAGAATTGAAATGTCCACAAATTAGAATTTAAAATATTTTATGTTGGTTTGTAAAATATGTGAGAAATTAAGTGTGAATGTTTTTTTTTTATTTTATAAATTAATAGGTGTTCACTATCAAATGGATCCTAATCACCCACAATCTTTCATGAACTTACTAACTGAGGATAATTCATAACGGGATGTTGCGAACAACATGAATATTGTCCCAAACCCTCCTAATTGGCAATACCATCCATAATACCCACATATGCAAGATCTTCAACCACCACCAAACTTTCTCCTCCAAGGCCAGAATGTCCCCCCAATTCCAAATTTTAACTACGGTTCAATGTCCCCTCCTTATCAGCTACCCTCACCTAATAATACGACCTCATCAACACCCCGTCCTCCACCCAACCCCACCCACAATGAGAGTGTCGGCGTGACTTCCAAGTGGGCATTGGAAGAAGATCGCTGCTTGGTGAGATCATGGATCAATATCAGCACCAACCCCCTTCTTGGGGCTGACCAAAAGAAAACAGGATTCTGGACAAAGATTGCAAGCGCCTACAACCAGCACGCTCCCGATGGAGCTATGAAGCGATCAGCGAAAGTTTGCAATGCCCGTTGGAATCGAGCAGCTCCACTTGTGTCCAAGTGGAACGCTTGTGTGGGCCACGCTCATCGGGTGAACCTAAGTGGGGCGAATGAGGATAATATTACGCAGAAAGCCCAAGATCTATACGTTGATATGGTGGGCAAACCGTTCGACTTGATGCATTGGTGGGTGCTACTGAAGGACCAACCGAAATGGGAGCTCAGTTGCGATCAATCTGCAGATGTGGCCACTAAACGCTTGAGGATCAATGAGGTGGGCGGGTACCCTGAGAGTGAGATCCAGCTCACCCAGCACCCCCGACACACCAACAACTCCTGCTAGTGAAGATACACCAACAGAGGAGGTTGGTGGACTGATCCACCCCATTGGAAGAAAAGCCGCCAAAAGAAAGGCGAAAGAGAGAGCGCATGACTCGGTGCTTGATGTTGTCACCAAGGAGCTATCTACCTTGGGTACAACAAATGTGAAGAACAGCACCATGTTCGAAAGATATGTCATCGCCCAAGAGAAGAAGGCGGAGGCCGCTAAGGTGAAGGCAGAAGCTGCTAAGAGAGTTGTTGAACTAATAGACTCTCATCAGTACTTCCAACGGATGAAGTATGAGAACAAGATATTGAGAATGGACATTGCTAAGATGTGTCCGGAGGATCAAGCGCGATATGGTCCACTTCAGGAAGAAATTAGGAGCCGATACCGCTAAACATCGTCTTCGTCCAATGCTAGCCCTTTTTTAGATTGACACCTATGTCTTAGGAATAATATGTTGTTTACCTTGTGCTTTTGTTGTTCTTTCTTTTCCCAATTGTTTGTTGTAATTGAACTACTTTATGTTGTGCAATGAAATATTTAATTTTATTTTAATGAGCTCAATTTTAATTTCACATCACAATGTTCAAAGTTTTTAATATGTTGGATTGTAGCTAAGATGTTTAATTTCATTTTAATGAGTTCAATTTCAATATTTCACTTTTAACTACGATGCTCTCTTAATTTGATTTATTAATATGTGAATTTCCCTAACATTTGGAAACTTCTGTCACAGGTACAACAAAATGAGTGACCCATCTTCTTCGTCTTCCACAGAATTAATAGATAGTCTCAGATTTGTACTGGAGTCATCCTCTTATAGTGATGACTCATTGATACTTGAAACCATACTCAACAACTAATCTCACGTGGAGTCATTTCAGTTGGCTGTGAAACATGAACAAGGGGGACAAGCTTCATCATCCCGATGACCAAGAAAGAAGAAAAGATTCATTCAGAGGGATCGAGAAGAAGCACATGATCGCCTCCACAGAGACTACTTTACAGATAATTCCATCTACAACGAAACCCACTTTTGGGCGTAGATTTCGGATGCGGAAACACCTTTTCCTCCGCATTGCTGACGCCCTCAGTAGTCGATTTGAGTACTTCCAATTGATGCACGATTGTATTGGTAGGCGTGGGTTATCGCCGCTCACTAAGTGCACCGCAGCGATGCATATGCTCGCCTATGGGGTATCGGCAGATTGTGTCGATGAATACTTGAAGATCGGAGGAAGCACGACTATGGAGTGTATGAAAAACTTTGCTGCCTATGTCATTTAAGTGTTTGGAGATGAGTATTTGAGAAAACCAACACAAGTTGATGTTGATCGGCTGTTGCAAGTTGCCGAAGCACGTGATTTCCCCTGCATGTTAGGGAGTATAGATTGTATGCATTGGGAATGAAAGAACTGTCCATCGGCTTGGAAAGGGATGTTCACAAAAGGGATTTACAGAGTCCCCACCTTGATTCTTGAAGTCGTTGCTTCATATGACCTTTGGATATGACACGCCTTCTTTGGGTGCCCGGGTAACCTGAACGACTTAAATGTTCTTCACCGATCAGTTGTTTTCAAAGAGGTGTATGAGGGTCGGGCTCCAAAATGTGAATACGTCGTGTACGGTCGCGAGTACAATAATGGGTACTTTTTGTTCGACGGTATTTTTCCAAGATGGGCAACATTCGTGAAAACTATCTCTCTTTCCCAAGGACCCAAGGCAACATTGTTCGCTGAACGTCAAGAGTCTGTTAGGAAGGATGTGGAAAGAGCATTTGGGGTTCTATAAGCCCGATTTGCTATCATTCGCGGTCCTGCTCGAAGCATAGACAAATGTGAGTTGGGTATGATAATGAAGGCATGTGTTATCTATACTATATATAAAAGCAATGTTGTGATGATGTGGCTTTTTCGAATTTTCTCATAAATTTGAGATTTTGAGCCGTTAGATTATTTGATTATATAATCACAACCGTCAGATTTTCAATAAAATAATTACCGTCATAATTAAAAATATATAATATCTTGATTTTTGTTTTGGCAACAAAATCTCTTAACTACCTAAAAACAAAATATACTTTGATATCCTTTCTTAAATCAATAAACAAAAATTATCATCATAATATCATTAGGTTATTTGATTATATAATCACAACCATCAAATTTTCAGTAAAAATAATTACCATTATAATTCAAAGTATATTATTTCTTGATTTTTCCTAAATCAATAAAAATAATTATCATCATAATATCATTAGATTATTTGATTATATAATCACAATCATCAGATTTTTAATAAAAATAATTACCATCATAATTAAAAGTATATTATTTCTTGACTTTTTTTTGTAATGATCTATTAACTCCTAAAAACAAAATATACTTTAATAAATTTTTCTAAATGACTGAAAATATATATGTACTGAAGTTTGTGAATGGTATTAATATTTTAGTGATCCAAGGAAGGAATAAAGTATTAAAGTTTCACTTTTCTTATTTTAATGGTAAATCCGAAATTAGTTACTTTACATATTATTATTAGATTAAATAGAAGCGATGTGAATCAATAGAAGAGCTAGACCTAGACGAAAATTTTCTCTTTCCAAACGTTCTTAATGCGGGATAAGGTGTTTTTCTTATTATATTTCTTGGTCAGGAATTAAAGTTCCTAAAATCACTAAAAAAAATGTTATGAACAAAATTATATGTATGTGTATCTACTGGCATGTATGTGTATGTGTATATGACTTTCTAAAGCACTCTCTCTCCTTAATCTTTAGCTGACTGATTGTATTGCAATTGAAAAGTAGAGAAGTTGTTGTTTGTAGCTATTGTGGAATTTGGAACTTTCCAGTATCAGTGATATTAGTATACACCCTACTTTTACAAAATTGACATGTTGTCTAAATTTAGAAAAATGGGGTGCACCCAGAAAAGATTGATATGTGTCTAAAACATACCGGTGCATAATTAACTTGATGACATTTGAATTTTAACATACAGGTGCGCATAACTAACAAACAACTCATAAATTGATATGTTGTCACACAACATACGGGTGAAGATATGTTCCCCTATCTCTTGGAATTTATGCACCCCATTTTTTTAAAAC
>JACYFF010010365.1:29189555-29224630 GCA_017589665.1 Selenicereus undatus | reverse complement strand
ACACACACACACACACACACACACACACACACACACACACACACAAACACACACACACACACACACACATTCAAAGTGTCTATTTTAACATACACCGTGCAAAGCACGGGTCCAAACTAGTACTCCATAACATGATTGTCGAGGATGAACGAGATTCGTATGACCTTACTTTCGACTACGATGATGTAGAGGACAACACCCCCCAACCAAATGTCCAACATGGCCATTATCCGTGTTATGTTGTCTACCTCCGTAGGGTAGCAGAAATTCATGACCCAGCACTACATGCACGTCTCCAATCAGACCTAATATAGGAAACATGGAATCGACATAGAGCGCGACAAAGCTGACAACTATAGATGTTAAGGGTTATTCGTCATTCACTTGTGTTCCATTTTTTTTTTCGTCATCTAAATTAGTGTTTTAAATATTGAACACTCGGGTTGTAATTTTCTTCAATGTCAATCCTCATATTTGCATTTGTATTAATTGCATTCTACATTATATTTCGTATGCTTTCAATCGTTCAACCAATAAAAAAAAACTCATCAACTTTTAGATACTTCAAAATAAATTAATACATTTTTCGGAAACATAAAGTACATAATTTTTCATCCGGAAAATAAAATTTATTTTTAAGTTATTCAAATCCGAACATGCAAAAACAAATTTGATAATATAAAACAAATAAAATATGTTTAATTGAGGGCTTCATCAACAAATATTAAATCATTTGTGCTGAAATGAATTCCATTGGCTCGAAAAATGAAGGAATACAAGTTCCAGAACTGTAAAACTTATACTGACATGACATGTTAGAGTTCCACAAAATGGAACTCCCAATGGGGATGCTGTTACTTCATTGCATATTGCATACGTCGTCGATTGGCAATTTCTTATGTGCTCCCGGGAGCACATACTCTCGTTATCCACGTATATATATATATTTCACGCGTGTATTTGTCATATATTTATTTTCTTAATTTATATTTAATGATGTAGCTGGTGGGAGCATATGCTCCTAGGAATACGATGGACGTATTGTCGTCGATTCTACCCAATAGTCCACGACCTCCTCTTTAAAATGGTTTGGCGCCAATTTTGCTTTTAAAAGTAGTTTAACTAAACCATGCATCCTTTACGATTGTTGCACATCCCTAATAATAATTGCTTCAGTCTCGCCTGAGTTGGCCGTTCCTCAGGCAGTAAGATGAGGATTCGCTTCTTTTCTTCTTAAACTTGTAATGGCAATTTCTGGGGTCAACAAACCAGCTCAGGCTGACTTGGGTTCCCTGAATCTGCAGCGATTTGTTTCTTATTAATTCACCGTGCTATCTCATTTCTTTTTCTGCGGATTTTCTACCATATCAGATTATGAGCACCACTCTGGCCCTCCATCAATTTCCTAATCTATCTTCTGGGATCCTCTCTTTGTTCAATTTATACAAATGGGTTTTCGCTCATTTTGTTCATTTGCTCAGATTTTCCCGCCTGAAACCTTCCAGCTGCATTCTGGAGGTAAATTATCTTCTTGATCTCATGTTATAATTCGTGGTATCGAGTTGGGTTTCTTTTTCTTCCTTGAATTTTGATATTTTTGATGTACTGATTCATTGCCCACCAAGTGTTTGTCAAAAGGTCTGAAAGAAAAGCGAGGGGGATTTTCGGCAGTGCCATGGACCACTCAGCTAGCAAGAATCCAATGGAATTTTTTGGGTTGCAGAGCGAGATGGGGAATGATTCTGATGACAGGGGAAAGAGGGTAATGGAGGAACTCGATGCCGATGACATGCAGGCTAACTGGACCCCAGGGAGGAAGGAGGCTGAGGCATGGTTTTTTGCGGATATCCAAAGTTTGATTGACTTTAGGAGGGAATTGGATGCCCAATTTAATACAGCTAAGTCGAACAAAGAGTTATGGCGGAAAATCTCAGCCAAAATGAGAGAAAGGGGCTTCAACTGGTCCTCTTCGCTGTGCGCTCAAAGATGGGGTGACCTTCTGACGGACTACTATGACATGAAAAGACAAAATGGAGATCATGGATTATCTGATGTGTCATATGATGAGATGATGGATTATTTTACTTGTAGAAGGAAAATTCCTGCTCAGAAGGAGCCTCTCATCCCAGAAGCTCATCCAGCATTCAACTTCTCTGAAACAGGTTATTTTTATTTCTTATTGAAATAATATTTTTCCTTTTCTGGTTTTTTCTTCTAGTTTATGTATGTTCTTGGGTATATATTTTTTTCTTCTTTTTTTTGGGGGGGGGGGGGGAGGTTGGGAAGTTTGGGGGTGGCTTCGGCAATGTATTTGAAGTATTCCAGAAAGACCTTGCCGAACCAACAGTTAACTTTTATTGATTCTGCCTTTAATAACTGAATACTTAGCTGATATTGTCTCTGATAATTCAAAGTGCGCGTGAAAGGCAATGTAGCTAGCCCAGCTCCCAAAAAGTTCATGTCTACATAAGATGAGAGTTGCAACAACTTGTGTTCCATCCATTGTGAGTATGACTTGCATAGTTACTAGCTACTTGCTTTTTTCACATTGATGGTGAACTTGGTGAATTGTGGCGTAGAGCTTGATTGAGTAGACCTGTTAACTTTACTGCTTGGTTCACGATTGTTAATAGAATATCACTTTTATCAGGGCTGGTGTCTTTCTCTTTATTAGGTGTGGGGGGGGCGGGGGGGGCTGTTGTGGGGAAGTCAAAGCACAAATTATCATGGTACATTATTGTTTGGGTTTGGTTTGGAAAGATACGAGGGCATTTTTGACATGGATGATTGACCAATACATGTCAATAGGGATAAAAGACGATTCTTTACTTCTGGGAGTTAAGTATTTCTATTTTTGCTGGATCAATTGTGTTTCTTATGCAGATAGTCTTCATTTTTAGGTATAACTAGTGGTTTATTTGGATTCCTTTGCTGCATCCGTTTATGCTCATGTTTTTAAGGCAAGAACATTCCCGTTATTTATTCTTTCTAGGCATTCCTTATTCTTATTATTCTTAATATAAATTACTATCTTCTGGCTTTAAGCTAAAAAAGTTGGGATTTTAGGGAGAATGACATTTGTTTTGAGCAGAATAGAAAGATTAAAACCTATTTTGAAGAGAGGGAGTATTTAGGGCAATCCCAGCCCTTGACATGTGGGGCACTAGCGGGCAAGGGGTTCGACACGCAGCCTTCCCATACAATGACACGCAAGGCAGAAAACAGGGGACGGAACTCAGGGGCGTTCCATCCCGCGTGCATATTTTTTCTTTGCCTTATGTGCATGTTGTTGAGAATTCATTTTTTTTTTTTTGAAGAGGTGAGAATTCATTTTTAGCTGTTGGGTATATATCCATTGCCCCAACAGATATATACCTTAAATTTTTTTTTTTGTTTGAAAAGTTTTCTATATAAATACCTTCACCATTTTATATAAATTAAGTGATCAATTTTTGAAAATTTCAAATAAATTATCCATTTTCATAGTTAAGAAAATAACTATTCCTTAATTCCGAAAATAAAAAACATTAATACTCATTACAAAGGTTAAAATACAACCACAAAATTAAAAGCAAAAGTAATAAAATATGTTTAATGGTAGGCCCCATGACAAATATTTAATTTAATTATCTGGAATGAGTTCCATTGGCTGGGAAATTGAATGGAATGCAAGTTCAGAATTGTGGAACTCCTGTTGACATGGCATGTTTGAGTTCCTAAAACTGAAACTCTGATTGGGAATGACCTGATATGGTGTCACTATCACAACATCTGCTCCTAAGTTTAATAATTTGTTTTCCTATTTTAGCATAGAATTCCCGTCAAACTGCTTTTCCTTTTCCTCTTTTTTTTTTTGGTGACAGGAAATCTATCACGGACTTCAATTAAATTTGACTTTTGCTCCTTTAGAACTTTAATAAGTGCGATTCTAGTTGGTAATTTGGATCGCAATTGTTTCATTACTTGTCATTCGCTTGGAAGGGATACGAAACTTTTTCTTTATGTCATGGGCCACTCATGGCCTTAGTAGGCTGACATTCATCTCTGTTCCCATAAGAGAAGTTTTGGCATGAGAAGTTTGCAACTTTTCTATTGTTAGTAGTACTATGTAACCTATCTTTTCCTCCTCAGTGTTATAGCACATGGTAACCGTAATTCTGTTCTGAAGCATAGCTGATCCTAGATATGCTTGATGGTTGGATGATAAATTAGAAAGAAAAAAAAATCCCTATTACCAGAAGTCTGCCTAAAATTGGATAGTGTTTTGAAAGGTGGAAAGCAACACAACCTAAACATGTAAAGAACTAATTGAAGACACTACTTTTGAATTAGTTATCTAAATCCTCTGCCTAGTTGTGTTGTTGATGATGTGTGAAAAAGATAAAAATGTAAACTTAAAATGTGACATAGAATTCTCTGCAAGTGGTACTGAATCCTCATGAAAAATTTTAATTAGTGACACCAATGTGGAAATTTCCAAAGTAATGTTTACTTTGTGACAGAAAATTGCATCTAGTCTCTACAAGTTTTTCTAGACCTGCAATATGTTAAACTGAATGCCTTAGATGTCATGCACAATTCAGCAGAAAACAGCCAGAAAATTCCTCCTTTTCTCCCCTTTCTTTGGTGGATATCAAATGCACCAGATGCCAGATCATTAAAAAAAAAAAGAAGAAAGAATGCATCAGGTTAAAAACAAAAACTTACTATTGGAGCTAGAGGTATATTTTTGGGGGTTGTAAGGAAAGTGGTTAGCGGTGAGATAAATGAATTAAGGGGTTATTGCAGAGAAAGTAATTAAGCAAGCTCATTGTACGTGTGTGAGAGTGTTGAGAGCTTTAACCTTGATTCCCCTGTGGATTTTATTTCCCTGAGTAAACAGATTAGCAAAATATTATGTATGGATGCCTCTGAAGAAGGGGTCATATAACTTCCTTTTTAATGAGTGGAGAGAAATTTATGAAAGATCCACAGTTTTTTTTCCCCTTAATTTTCATTGTATTCTTGAAGAAGCAAATATAGAGAACAAGAATGATGCCTTAATAAGAATTAAGAATACAGCCTATCAGAAGGCACCCAAGTACAATCACCAATTACAATCTACAAGGACAATGTACAATCAATGAATCAATATATTGTTAATTCCTAATATGCTTACGTGCTCCACTTCCTCATTTCAATGTCATAGCTGCTTTATCTTTAGTTGCTTGGTTTGAGGTTTTTTTTCCCACCAAAAGCCCTCCTAATCTCTCTGACCAAACCTCACGAAAAATAGGGTGATTAATTATCCTAAATCCCAATCACCTTGTTCTTGACTTCCCTCCCCTCTCTCCACCTTCCTTCCCCCCCCCCCCCCAAAAAGAAGTGATCCAGCTGGAAAATCACATCTTACAGACTAAACCCTAAGAATGCCCAAGCAACTAAAAGCAAAACTGATATGAAAAGCAGGAGTTCTCAACTTCTCGCACTGTGGGATGAACTTGAAATCATTTCTCCACTTCTGTTAAAGAAAGTAGAGGAAGACATAAGGGGGGAAAAGTGAGAGCAAGAGAAGTCTAGCCAAGGGTGGCCCACACTGGCTCGCACTACATTCAAAACAAGTAAGAAAGCAGGCATTAAAATAAGAGTAAATAAATGTTGAAGAGAGAAGTATGACGTGCACTGAGACTAGAAGCCGAGAAAATAATACACGAGCCCGGGAATTTAGCTAGCTAAGAAAAGGGTGAGAATAAAATGGGGAGGGGGGGGGGATGAAACTTGATACAGACATTTTCAAGCGAGAGACTTCAATTGATGTCCTTATACTAGGTAAATCTCCATAGTTGTCTCTATGAGGTGAAAAACTTTAAATGGAAATGGATCACTCCGACAAAGAAAGCCAAGTATCCTTCATAAGAAAGGAGTCACTAGGACAGTCTATTCCGTACACATTTGTTTCATTTGCTATATGCATACTCAAGGGTTCATGTTAATTTTTGTTTGGGTAACCATGCATTTATGTGACAATATGATGTGCTTCTACTATTTAAATATGACAATTAAGAAAGTGTTTAGTCTTACTTTCTTAATCTAGCGACTATTTTAAAAAATTTCTAGATGGTAACAATCTCCTGATAAATTGCACAGATCAACTCCCACAATTGTTACTTCATCTGTGTTACTGATGTAAAAATGTTCCTGGTCCAACATCTTCTGTGTAAAAGAGAATGTAAAGGCCTGTTAATCAAACAGTTAATCAGGGAATTTCTTCTAATTAAAAAGCAACCTTAACTGACATAGAATAAAACATAACAGATATAGAACTTGATGAAGAATAATACAACAACAACAACACCTCCCCGTGTGGGTCCCGCTTTCGCATGGTCTGGGGAGATCCAGCTGTAGGCAACCTTACCTCTACCGGCATTCCTGTCATAGAGAGGCTGATTTTAAGAGACCCACTAAAAAGAATTTTGAGAAAAATATTTAAGAGAGGAAAGATTTTGTGAAAACATTTAATGGGAAAATAAAGGACGCATATCCAAGAATGACCCAGATACAATAAAGGCAAGTAGCTGGAGCTATGTAGCATAAGAACAATCTATCAGAGGAAGGTGACATATTCAGCTAAATAACTCATTCAGCTAATTAGAAAGGAGGCATAATGAGAAAATATGCGAGATTCCCAATGAGGCCTTCCATCAAGTACTAAATACTGAACACTCGAGATTAATCTGCTCATACTTTTATTGTCATTTCACAATTAGGCTGTTAATATTTGGGTCTCTGCAGACTCTTGTGGGTGTATTGTGATTCTGGCCTTAGCAACTTGTAGAACTAAATTCTTCCTGAATTTTCCAAGGCAATCAATGTCATGCTGCCACCATTCTGCAACAGTGGCATCCATAAAACCTTAGATATGTCAAAGGGAGCCATTAACAAAATTGCATAAAGGAACATATGTGATGTAAGCTTCGTATCATTTTTAAGTCAATAATCTTTGACAATGATTCAATTTGTCATTTCACAGCAAACTGCTTGTCTTGATTACCATAGATCTTAAAGATGCTACAAACACTACTTCCTCTATCAACTATCTTGCCCTGATTTTACCATCATCATATATTTATGCATAATTTTGGGTGCAAGCGGTATGGAAGTGACATGAGGTGGCTGTAAGGGCTTGTTCTTTTCATGGGTAAGTTGTGGGTGTGGAATGGGAAGGAATGGAATGGAGTGGGAAAGAGTAGTGTTTTTTTTCCACCCTCCTTGCAGGAGTGCAAATGAATGGAATAGAGAAGAAAAGAATGGAATGGAGTGGAAGAAATATGGAATTATTGATATCAAAGAGTGGAAAGGATTGGTATTTACCTTTAAGGAGTGGAAAAGAATGGAATGGTACTATGGTAGTGGGAGCCAAAATTTTCCCATGAAAGAATAGGCAAATGGTTTGTTCATCTAGGTAATTAATAGTGATGACTTGGATTCTACGTATCATAAAAGGCACTAATTGATGAGGTTCATTCATGTATTAAATAACAAAGTACTTATTAGTTATTACCTTATATTATTAGTAATTAGATTCATTCGCACGCAATAATTATTTTCATACATATAGATTTCCTTTTGTTTTGAACTTTTTATCGCAGGACATAGATTTCTTTATTATCCCTTGAATTATTTAATTCTATCTTTTGCAATTTTATATCACAACATATATAGGCATTTTTGTATATACTAGATGAGCTTTTTTCTAAAATATGCTCTTGGATTATAACATCTTTTAGAAAAGGAGAAAACAAAGTTTGCAACATCCATAAGTTGTGAAAAGGTGTTAGTTACCTAATCAAGCTTATAGAGCACAGTCACTGATCTAGATTGGAACTCCAATTGTTGTGTCTTTCGTTGTATGCCCACCACACCCACAAAGAGAGAGAGAGAGAGAGAGAGAGAGAGAGAGAGAGAGAGAATTTTACAAATTCTACATGCACACTTAAAAAATCCCTCATAGTGTGAATGTAGAACTAGTATATATTTAAAGATTTCTTGAAGAGCAGTTAACATTAAGCTATGAAGAAGTATTATGTTTGCCTGATCTCCATTGCGTTTCTCTTAAACATGAAAGATATACCCTGTAGCTTTCTTTCTAAATATACTTGTTTAAGATTATATATCTAGACTAAAGATACAATATGACTTCTACATAAAAATATACTAGTTGCTTGAGTGGCGTGAATTTGTTCAAATTTTCAAAGTCATCCAAATATGTTAAATTTCGTTTAGTCAAATCACTTTCATTTGCTGAATGTTAAACAACTGTCGACTTTTTCTCTAAGTTACAAGAGATTTCATGGATAATGAAAATATAGTACATGTTTATCCAAAATAGATTATCTAAAAGGAATGGAGGCTAATCTTGCATCCTACAATAGAGCTAATTATGGAAAGGAAAGGGCTATCAAAAAGTAAATTACATTAATTGTATAAGAACAAACTTCCTTCTTTGAAAACTATATCTTGAGCCACTTGCCTTTGATGTGCTCAAGGGGATTGTGAACACCTTAAAACACTATCCTATTTCTCTCTCTATCTGACTCATTCAAAAATTGAAAAATAGCAATAGCTCAAATAGCACCAACGCTACTCTCCAGCCTAGAGACCTCGGTTCGAACCCTGCCCTGAATTTCTTAGATTTTTTGGGGTAGCCTACCAGACGTGGGATCTGGGTTCTTATGGGTTGTGGCCACTCTTTATTCCCCACGCCTCCCACTAATCCCCATCAAGCAATTTGTTACATGTGCTCAATGGGATGGGTTCCTTACCCACCCCAAAGAAAAAAGAAAAAGAAAAATCCAGAAATTAGCATAATGGTATGGCTCTAATGGCTCTGTATTTGACTTCTCTTCAAAATGAACTTTTCGAAGCTATCAATCAATGGTTGATGAAGTTAGTGAAATACAAGGATGGCGCATACAACTTAGTGCCAAGGCCTAAGAAACTCTAACAAGCAAGCAATAGAGAGGAGTAGATCATTCGTGAATTCTATGTCCCCTTTGCACATAAGCACATATTAACAAAATCTTTCGCCTCTTTGGTACGTTGTGCCTCATCAGAATCTGGTTTCAGTTGTCTATCTTACCGATAAGAACACTTCCATTGGAGCAATAGTCGTCAAAATGATCTTTCATTGGAAATTATCATCCAGTAATAGAGGATTGTGAATTTAGGTGTGAAGAGATGAAGAGATCTCTAAAAATCGTGAATTTATGGTGAAGTTCACAATGACATTAGGATTTCATCTTATTATCTAGGAGGAGAGCTTGTCATAGTGACATTAGATGCTATTAAAGAACCAATGACATAGCTAGAAACGATTCCGCCCTTTGAGATAAATTTCCAAGTACTCATGGTGTGTGTATCATTATGCCTACTTCGAGTCCAATAAAGGGCTTTCACCCCGTATTTGGCCCTAAGCACTTTTCTCCAAAGCTGATTTTTTACAGGAACTGTTAGGAGGTCAAGATGGTTACTTTGATGCCATTTTGGGATTTGGATTGCAAGGAAAATAATTGTGATGGTGAAAATCTTGTTCATGATGATGGTTTGAATATATGATGTTGACAGTATGGTGATAATGATGATTTTATGAGGAGAATATAATCTATGTGAATTGGATGGTTGAGAGAGGAAGGGGAGAGAGATTAATAGATTATAATGGTCAAGTTTTGTCTTAATTAATTGTGCGTCCAAAGAAAACTTGCTACATTGCTGTTTATATTGGCAGGTGTCAATGAAAGATGGTTCTAGAACTCTAATTAATGAACCTATTAATGATTGGCTCCCAAATGGAATTCTCCTTGAGTTTTTGCACCTAGACGACGCCTCAAGTAGCATGATTACAAGGGAGAGTAGGTGAAAGAAAGTATGATAGGATGCTTTTGTTAAGGAGAATAGAATATGAACAGTCTCTTTGGGCATGACTATCCGGATTCATGACCTGTTCATTTGGAACCGGAAAATTCAAATGAGGTTGGAAATGATAGAGGTCGGTACGCTCCCTCCCTTGAAAGAGAAAGTTATAAATCCAGTTGAAAGTCCTATTTCAAACCTATTAATGATTGGCTCCCAAATGGAATTCTCCTTGAGTTTTTGCACCAAGACGACTCCTCAAGTAGCATGATTACATGGGAGAGTAGGTGAAAGAAAGTATGATAGGATGCTTTTGTTAAGGAGAATAGAATATGAACAGTCTCTTTGGGCATGACTATCCGGATTCATGACCTGTTCATTTGGAATTGGAAAATTCAAATGAGGTTGGAAATGATCAAATAAGGTACATGGAAAATGGACAATAAGGCAACAAGGCAGATATGCCTTGCCGCTAAATATTTGCTCCTCTCCTCCAATACAACGTATAAAATTATGCTTCATAAGTATCTAGATGTTGCTAACTTAAAGAGGCCAATAAAAGAGAACTTTTAACTTGTAATTGTGACTTCACCTAGCAGTCTCGATCATTGATTTTCTAATTGGTATGATATATGCCATAGTTCTCCATGTGGTAGTTAGTCTCTTTGTGGGTTCTGGTAAAGCGTCCAATATTGTGGAAGTGTGCTTACAAGAAAATCATGTGGCAAATCATGGTCATCATGGGCCTGAACTTTTCAAAATGATTCATTAAGCATTTTGTTTGTGCATATACTAGGAAAGATGGACTTCGTAACCCTAGTATTAGCATAATATAAAAAAGGTTGCAACAAATAGATGTAAATAATAAAATATATTGAATAATTTATTCAAAAAATTAATGAATTGAATGTACAAATGTCATCCCATTTTAGAATGGTCATCGTGGTTACATCATGGCAGTTTTCCATTCGTGACGTGGAACCTGATGAACAATGAAAATGAGGGGGAAAGCAGTTTGGTCAGTTTTGCAACCCTTCCAATGTGGATGCCTCTCATGCAACGGCCACTTTTGAATTCTTGACGGTATGTGGCTTTGGAAGCTTTAAAACTAATAGCAGCTGTAGTTGTAACTGCTTCTAATAACCCCTTTTTGCAGTTGTATGTTACAACAATGCAAATGTCACTGGACCACTTTTGTTCCTTCATCCTAGTTGCAACCCTTGTTGTCCAGTACCTACCTTTTGAGGAACATCTAACATTGTTTCTCAAGGGACATAGAATCACTTGCTTAAAGATCCAAGCACCGGTGGCTGCTTAGTTTTTATATTAGTGTCCAGGGCTTCATATTGCTTCCGCTGTATGGCATCTGACGCTGGAAGTCTGTTATTTGATATCTCATTAACTAGACTTTGATCATCTACAGCTGTGAATCTATTCCCGCCTCCCCCCCCCCCCCCTCTTCAGTTACACTTGTGCTGTGTGATTCTTTATGTTCTTACTTCTTAGCCACTGTTTTGCTTCATCTAGTCCACATTTATGATTCTTCTCCATCCTCACATCATTTGTTAATTTCTATAGTGAACTCTTTAACTGTGAATATCTATGGTAATATCTGATTTATACTTCGCCCTTTAAATAATCTTCTGCCTTTTGTAGGTAATGAACAATCTGCTGGCTTGGATCATGACCAACACCGGTCTGGTATCAGTAAGAATGATGTGGCTGCTGCTAATGAAGTCTCTGCTTGGGATTGGACAGGTAACACTAGAGTAACTGGATGTTTGAAAAGCTACGTAGATAGACTAGATTTGCTGGCTATTATGGAATATGAACCTTTGTGTTCTATTTCTATTTTTGCTCAATTCAATTGAAAAATAAATGGCTTTTTTACATATATTAGCCATGTGTTTTGGGAAGTAAATGTGGAAACTGGAAAGAAATTGTTGCTCATGTGACCAAACTTATTTAAGAAGGTGAGATTTATACCTTTTTCCAGCCCTCTGTCCTGTTACCATTTCTTGCCCATATTTTAACTCATTTTCCGAATTTGTTATTATGTCCCAAGTTTGTTCCAATCTCTGTGACTGTAATGCATATCTCTTTATTGGTTTTGTTCCTTTTTGTCCAAGTAGATATGATGTAAAGTTGTAAATCTCAAATTTTAGTAAGTTACTAATATAGATAGAAATTGAAATGAGATGAAGATGCCTAGTCTGCGCTCTTAGATATTAGTAGTCATTTATAGATTCCTGAAATTTAGATGGAGGCAGTAGGGTAGATGGGTTTCAAACCCAGGGGTGTCAGGATTAAACATATACATGATATAAAATTTTACATTAGTTCTAGAAATAAAAGCACGTATCTAATTTATTTAAAAAAGTTGTCATTGCCGAGATCTCATGTTTTGAAAATGATGTAGAACTTTGTAAGTTTTGTGACTGTCCCAACTAATCGCTTGAACCAATGGTGAGTCAATGGTGAGTTTTGTGATGAAACTACATAGCTAACACTTTCTTGAGTCAATGGTGAGTCTTGTGATGCAAAGACTAAACCAACTAACTACTTAGTTATCTTGTTGAAAAAGTTGTTCATGTCAAACGGAAAAATAATCTACTTCTTACTTAGGTTTTTGGTTCTTGGTGCTCACATTAACAAAGCAAACTAATTCTGTTTAGAAATCAAGAGCATAAGAAAAACTTAATTAACTAACTAATTTCTTAGGTTCATTTGAGAAATCAAGAACATAACAATGCAAAATTGATTAACTAATCAATTTTCCTCAACAACCAACACAGGTTGGTTCACGTGATTTGACACTTATTTCCATTAAGCAAGATCTCGGGTTCGAGTCCTGTGAATAGAGAAAATTTGTGATGGGTGAGCTCTATCCCTTCTTGGACCAATAGTAGCTCGACTTCAGTCAAATGGAGGATCCAATACCAAAAAAAAAAATAAATCAATTTCCCCTAACAAATAACAACCAACCAAATTACACCAAATCCACAACCAAGAATCCTAATTCCTTAATTCATGAGAATAATTCACTCAATTCATCAACTATTTAATACGAATTTGACTAAAATAAGTGAATTAAACATAATTATTTGCAAAATAATATAATTATAAACCAAAGTTAAGGGACTTACGTCAAATTTCACTTTAGGATGCTTTGGAATTTTAGGGAGGGGGATTAAGTGGCCAACAAACTAAAAATGTCATCAAAAGGGATTAAATACGAATTCTTGAGAGTAGATCACTAAATCCTTCAATTATTTAACACGAATTTGATTAAAATCAATAAATTAAACATAATAGTCTTCAGAAGAACATAATTATTTACCTCAAATTTTGCTTTAGGATGTTTTGGAATCTTTTTTTTTTTTGGAGGGGTAATTGGCCAAAAGACATTTAAAAAAAAAGAAAGAATGCATGTGCACACTAGGTTTCGAACATGCGACCTCATTCAGTAGGGAGGGGGCAGTCAGATGGGGCGCTGCAGTTATCCGAGTACACAACAACATGTGACGTTTTTAGTAACTAATTCATATATTTTATTCTTTTTTTCTCAAAATCTTTAATATATATTTTTTTCGCCCAAAAACTTGGGTTCTAACTTTACACCCCTTGTTCCAATGTCGCTCCACCCCTCAGGCGGCCTCAGGAATTAGCTTGTATTTGAAATTATAAGATCTGAAACTATAATGTTATAGATGATTAAAAATATAGAAGGCCTTGAAATTACAGTATCATAGCAATTAGCAAATGAGCCAAACAAAGCTGTTAAATTTTGTTTTTGTCTTTGAGTGAAGAACCCTTGCTCTCTTTTTTCTTGCACCCAAGATTTGTGCATAACCAGTCAAGTTCACCAAAACCTGCCCATTTGGGGATTGCCATTGACATGCTTGAGTTAATATGTTCCTTTCCCATATAACACCTTACACTCCCAAGTTACAGCGAGTATTCTAATGTTTACATCATGGATTTTGATGGAAGTTCTGCTTCAATCTCAATTCACTTAAAAATGGTTTGAAATCCATCCAGAACAATACTGTAGATACGAAATCAATAAGCTAACCTACGTATTTAGTTAAGCTCAAGCAATGACTAAGAAAAGCAGGATTTGTAACGACCTTTTTCCTTTTATAAGATCTTATAGCATGCTTGTCATATATTCTTAATGGCAGCTTCAGTGCAATGTCAAGCAGGCTCCTAATGTTAACACTATGAAGCTGATGGATTGCAGTATCTGTATGATGTCTAATTGGATAATGCAATCGCAATGTAATATAATCAACCTTCTAATGCAATCATGGCTGCCCAATTTGTGCTAAGATTACAAGGTAACTCTTTGATTGCAATACTCGTGTAAAACCGAACATGCTAATGGAAATACATGATGAGAATCTGGATTTCTAGTATGCTATCTCTGCCACTATCTTATGAACTAGTGGCTTACATTGCACCACTTGTTTCAAACGCATGTGCTAGGAGCTCTTGTTAGGGATTATATTGTTTATTGAGACTGTTTTGATATGATTTTACAAGTTTCTAAGCTTAGATGGATACATATTAAAAACAGCAAGTACAATCGGCTTGCTTGGTTGAGACCATCTTCCTCCAAGGCCATCATAAGACAAATGCTTTAGGCATGCGTTTTACTGTTTTAGAAGTTTTAAGGTGAATGCAATTCATTTAGGAAGGGATTAACAGTGCAGTATTGCAAAATCGCTATTATGACAACTGTGTAGCATATCGTGGTTGTTAAGGGGTGATCACTCAGCTTGAAAAACCTTTCTGATAAGGTTGTTTCCTCAGGGAACAGCCTCATTTTGAATTGATGCATTTAGGGTTAATTGTTATACAGAGGATAAATTTGGCACAGTAAATTTATTAGTTAGCACTCAAATAAAATGTTATTCTAAAATTTTATACTAAGAGTTACCCTAAAAGCGTTCATCTCCCACCTAGGAATTTGTGTTTACCTAGAAATATTATAATTTTTTTAACTTTCAGTTTAATTAGGTTGATACCCAGTAGTCATAACTCTGAGTTTTTATCAAAATGAAAATTCAGTTAGACTAATGTTAAATTGAAGGCAAAAGCAAAGTCCTTGAGTCAAGGTCAGAAATTAGGTTTCAGTAGTAATAAGCACACGATCATGTATAAATCTCCTGTGTTCATTATGATTCCCTTGTAGAAAACAAAATAAAATCGAAAATAGAGAGGAGAAACTCAATATTAGTTGGAAATGAAAATGAAACGGTTTCAGTATTATTACTCTAAAATCTCATTATTGGAATGAATATGAACTTGTCACATGTTCAACTTAGCATGGACGAAATTTAAATAAAATTATTACATAGCTTGGGTGAATGCTCAGTTGCATGCACATCAAAGAATTACATGCTAGGAAGCGTAGACAATATCCATGAAGTTGCATATCTGTGTCGGCCACATGTCGGATATTGACATTCTCAGACACTCCCTGAACACTGCCAAATGCATACCACATACATAGATGACACAGAAAATTGGGTTTTGTAATTGTTATTTACATTGGGTGTGCCACAAACTATGGGCATTTTGTTATTGTTTCCTTCCAAGCACAGCCTTCTATATGGCTCCAGATATAGGCTGAAGTGTAAATACTAGGAATTGTCTAAAAGTCTGTTTCATCAGTAAGTAACCATTTCAGAACTGACATGGAAATGTTTTTAGTAGTTGAAGTAGTAGAAGTTTGCTATCCCAGATTGATTCTTCATGCATGTTAGGTAGTTTGAGTATCATGTTATATCTAAGCTTCTGACTACATTATGATTTTATAATTCCACCAATAGTTGTGTAACTTTTTTTTGGCTAGACACAAACATCACTGTTCATGATTTTCCTATTTTTGGCATTTTTCATTATGTACATAGGCTACATTGAACCTAGAGGTAGATGAGCCTCTAAGATTAAAAAAATAAAATAAAACACATGAACCTAGAAATGAAATGAACCAGAACAATGACTCTTGGATTTTTTATGCAATTAAAGTTATTAAAGTTTTTTAATCCTGTATAATTGATCTAGCATTAATGGTTAAAATGTATGATTCATCCATGATCAATGAATTCAAACTTCACAATCAATCAACTAGTACAAAATCATCCTCCCCAACATATGTACACATATAAGCATCATTGTCAGCTGTTCTTAGAGTGGCCAGGTGGCACTCCAGTGAGAAAGCAATATGCCGTCAATGGGACCCCTGCTAGTCAATGGTATGTGCTTCAACATTATGTGCAATGTACATATAATTGTCTAAGTTAGAATGTTGCCATATAATTAGCTGATACTCATTCTTTCATGCTGATATGTCTAGCAGTCTAGGCCTCAACAGGTCCTTGACTAACCAAGTGCAGGATGTTATGACTCTAATGCCAACATTAGCATTACTTTAGAGGAGCCTGATATGATTTGTAATTCACTTTTCTGGGGATTTTGTTGTTCCCACTTGATATGCTAGATGCATGTATTCATATGTAATTTATTGGGAATCTTAACGGCTATTTTCCAAAAAGCTCCCTGCTATTTGATTTCAGGAGGAGCGCACTTTGTCGACTATGGTGGACGGGTTATTACTGTCAAGTGGGGAGATTCTGTCAAGAGGATTGGCATTGATGGCTCTCCTGAGGCAATCAAGGAGGTTATCAAATCTGCTTTTGGTCTGAGAACCACAAGGACATTCTGCTTGGAGGATGATTTTGGGATTTTAAGAAGTATTGACAGGGATATGCCATTAGGGAGCTATACTCTTCACTTAGATGAAGGTAAGTTCGTGTCTTTCTTTCTTAAAAAGTGCGATACCTTTTGAACATGAAGTCTCATCAAATCCTTGTGTTTCAGGATTGAATATAAGAATCTATCTGAACAATGCTGCTGATGAATCCCCAGCAGGGGCTGAGGAGATAACATTTTATGCTGAGGATGATTTCCGTGATTTCCTCCAGCGCTGTGGCTTCATAGCTCTCACTGACCTGAGCTGCTGCAAACAGGTTCTATCAATCGGTGATCTTCACCATGGTGAAGTCTACCAAGGGTACAAAGCTCCTGCAAAGTGAATCATGCTCAGGTATCCAGTTGCTTTGCATGACAACAAAAATTTGGTTGAGCTCATTCATTGGAAAGTTGTTACAACTTAACGGAAATGCTCCCCACTAGAGTGTTCTATTTATCTGCAAAGCAAAAGCTAACTATATCATACTGTATAGAAAATGCACAAAGGCATACCTATTTATTCTCATGAATTGTGACCTACTAAGTCAATCATATCTTGCATGGCATTTTGCATGTTTGGCAAAGGAAGGGCCTTCTGAAGGAATGGCCATATTTGTTAGAGGTCAAGGGCAAGTCACTAGTGAGGGGGGGGGGGGGGGCAAGGGGACAAGGATCCCTTGCAAACGGTGGGGTCTGAGACTTTGAGCCCTAGTCTCCAGTAGGAAGATGAGTACGCGATTTGTACAAGGCTCTCTTTCCTTTTTTTCGGGAGGTGTAAAAGCATTTTACAACTTCCAAAGGATTAAGCATAGAAGAACAACACTATATCACAGTTTGCTTCCACTACATTCCAACACATAGCAAGACTGCTGCACTTCTTCACACCACAGGTTCAAAGAACCTTCCCAGTTTTAAACGTAAAAATTCAAATGATGTGCATGATAAATCTCTAACTCCTTCCTATTGTAGTAAGCTGCTCAATCATGCATCATCTGAATAATTTGTCCCGCCAAAGCACGTCTTTTTCGCTTCACAGATCTAAATAATTTTGCATTCCTCTCAGTTCACACATGATAAATCACAGTTACTATATATTTAATTTTGTCAGAGCTTGTGCCCTGGCTTGAAAGCCATCTCTACCACTGTCCCCATCCCGCAGCCTTCTGAAGACCTAACCAACAACTCTCCCATTTAGTACGTCCCCTCAACCGTTTATACACCTAATTTTAAACAATTACTGAGCAAGCCAAGAGGCTTGTGTAGGTTCTTGTGCTTGTTAGTACGTCCCCTCAACCATCTATACACCTAATTTTAAACAATTACTGAGCAAGCCAAGGGGCTTGTGTAGGTTCTTGTGCTTGCCAGAAATCTTGCGATTTCACATAATAGGCATGGATCCAGCATACCCAGAGTTTTTCCTTGTGATTGCACGCAGCGTACACGGTTGTTTCCTCTGCTGGAATGGCTATTTAATGCTTCTGGCTAACTTGCATAAAGTGGATACAAGATAGGACCCATTAAGGATGCAATTTCAATTGATATGAATGATTAATCATGTGAACCTGGGGTAGTGAGTAGAACAGATGGACAAAAATTTAACTAAACTCTAGTTTTATTCATGAACTCCATAGCCCAGGTCAATCATGTAACCAAGTGGCTACAAATGTATTTGCATCGTGCTTTCTTATATCTCTGGAGTTGGCAATTCTTGTTATGGGTTTTTGTGGCAGCTTTCTAGAGTTTCCATTTCGTAGAATATTTGATGCCTTGACTCCTTTCCTTGGAGCACTACTTGATTTTCATTTTTGTTGACCAATGTTTTACTTTTGTGCATAGTCTTTTTCTAGTACAGCGTCATTCATACATATTCAGCATCTTCCTCATTATGAGTAGAAAGGGAACTACATTGACATTATTGCTATTCAAAACTTGTCTCCATCTGGTTTGCTTCTTTGTGCCTTTTTAATGAAAGCATGTCTAAACAAACAAGCTTCACTATCGATGTTTTGCTTCACCGTTCTCTGACATATCTCTTGGCCTGAATTCCTTGCCTGTGGATAAAGATCATTTCTGCAAATATGCCATCAATACGCAAAAAAAGTAACCTGAATTTCCAGCCTATAGTAGCGGTCTTGCTACACTATTCAGCCGCCTCATTCTTTTTAAATCATGCATAATAAGATTACTTTCTTTTATTGGCACATTACATGCTGAAAAGGATGTGATCAGGGAGTATGAATGTAATATGCTCAAGCTACCAGTTCCTCTGCCTCCCTCCACATTTGAGCATAAATCAACCGTATGGAGAATCCAATGAATAGAACATTTGATCTTATAACTGTAGTTATCTTTCTGTGGTGTCGAAGTAAAAGCTGGTATCCTTGGCTGGTAAATTTACCCCCGATGGGACTTCTGTTTATATTTGATTTTCCCCCTTCCTTTTCCCCCCCTGTAAATGAGATAATCAGCTAGTCATGTTTGAACGATTGAATGATTGGTGTGTTCTTTCAATTAAGCTTGCTTTTGACCAACTGATCAGTTTTTGGAAACTAAAGTTCCATCGTCTAAAATTGCTGCCTTAGTGATCCCTGGTAAAGTGTGAATGTTACTTGCAGATTGGCAAGGTTCAGAACTTCAGATGTGAATCACACAACCTGTCGGAATAAAGGAGAATGACAACCAACCTATACATAAACCCGCACATATGGAAGTATTGGCTGGTTCGTACACAGGTTGGTCGTGATTCTCTGTTAGCTGTACCTGCTTTCCTGTTATGTTATGGATGTGGATGCATCCTCTTAAATCGTTCCTTGCGTTATTGTCATGAATAAATAAATACAGACCCGTATGTTGGGACATGAACAATCTGTATGAATTTTGAAGTGAACTATTGTATTTGTTGCTGCAAAAGGCGTTACATTTGTGTAAACTCTATTCTGCTCATGCTGAGAGCAGACAGTTTTATGATAAGTTGTCTTGTGTTGCGAATCTTTTTGTTTTTTGCTTAATAATGAGCTATAAATTAGGTGCAACGAGCTTTAGCTGAGATGGCATAATAAGGAGCCTTGGTGGATGGTTTTATATTAAAGTCTCAGAGGGAGCACCTCTTTTGGTATGAAGATGTGGTTTCTCCTCAACAGGCCCAAAAGACTAGAAACCCAAACCCCCCGCCCCGTTGCTAGAACCTCTCATGGGTAGCCCTTGGTAGGGTGTGGGACGGGTAGGAACCCTTAGTAGTAGACCTGGTAAAAATTGACTTGGCCTGTAAACCCGACCCAAACTCACCCGAAAATTTTGGGTTTTGAACACGATTTTGTCAACTTGAATCCGAAATAAACTGAACCCGAACAACTTGTAAATTAATGGGTCAAACCCGACCCGAACTTGAATTCGTGGGATTGACTCGAACATTATATCCTTATTTTTTTATTTTTCTCTAATGTATCCCTCTTAACAACAATGGTTATTCATTTTTATCGAATGGTTTAAAAAGACATTATATAACTATTGTATCTATTTACAAATTAAACAACTTTTAAATGAAAAAAAAAATTAAAAATGAGTTTAAAATTACATGAAATGGCTATCTAATCTTTTAAAAAGAGTTAATTTAAAAAAAGACAAGCAGTAAAGATGTGCAAGTCATACTATTATATACTTAGTTAAACAGATATGCCTAATTATTTTTAAAATTAATTAGTTTATAATAATTTAAATTTTTGATGTTGTAATTGCAAGATAATATCTTGTGCTTATTTTATTTAATTTTATTTGATTTTTGTTCTAACTAATCTTAATCTATGATAAGAATGGTAGGAAAATAGCTAGCCATATTCATATTGGAGTCGACCCATTAATAAAGTTTTACCTTATTGGACATTGGTATGTTAGTTAATAAAAGTATTAAATTATTAAATAGGTTATTAACGGTCAAACTGCTAACCCATTAGAATACTCTAAACGGGCAGCTCCATAAATGGTCGACCCGCTATTAACTTTCAATGTACGGGTCGATCTATCCAAAACCGAATGGAGTTTGATTCTTTGCTTGCCCATACAAGACGTTCATATATTATAATAAAAAATTTGAATATTTTTAATATTCTTTTGAGAAATTACAATTATTATGCTTTTTCATTAAATAATGACAATTTTGAGTAATAAATATGCAAAATTTTTTATTTTAAAAAAAACTCATAGAAAAGGCACTCTAACCTCGTTGGGTTGATCCGAAACTCATAAAATTGAAATACACCCTCTTGTATTTTACCCAAACCTGAAATACACCTGACCCTTATTTAACCCGCCTGTTCGAACTGACAGGTCTATTTGGTAGTTAGTACTTAGTGCATTGAAAAGAATTTTTTTTAAAAGTTGTGAAGACCTTAGTTTTAACTGCTAGAGAAAGATTGCGATAGTCGAGCCGATGCTTGTGAAATATGAAGTTCAAGTAGATGCCTTTTCATTTTTTAAAAAAGGAAAAATGTAATACAATTATAAAAAAAATGAAATAACTAAAATTTAACAAAAGTTATTAAAATTTAAAAAAGAGATTTGAAATAAAGATGAAAATTTATTTAACGTATTTAATATGAATATATTTGATATTATCTTAGTAAAGTTTTCTACTCTGTGGTCTAGTAATTCTATTAAGATTTAATGAATATATTTTCTTTTTTAATTATTTTTATTCGTTATGAATTTCTATTAGTTATTCTTTATATTTTTCAATAAATTTTTCAAATTTCATTGTGTCCTAATTTCTTATTCTAATTAGGTATTTTTAGATTTATTCATTCATTTGAAGTTACTTGTATCTTTTTTTAACTTTTTTTCTTAATAAATTTTATTTTTTATAATTTGGTTGTAATATAAAATGATGAAGCGTATTTTTAGAAGTTTGAAGTGTTTAAAATTATTTCATATAAAAGTTAGTACACTCAAAATAATACAAAAATATCACAATTTTACAAGCCTTAAGAAAGAAGAACTAGTAGAACAACAACAATAACAAACTCCTAGTGCGGGTCATGCTTGCGCGGTGTTTGGGGAGATCTACATGTAAGCAGTCTTACTTTTATAGATATCACTACCAACATAGAGATCGATTCCGATAGACCCACAAAAAGGGCTTGAGAAAACATTTTACAGTTGAAAATCCTTTGATAAAATAAACTTAAATAATAGATAGATAAAAATAAATAAAAAGTTATGTACCACAAATAGCAATAGTTCTCATGCTAATTGATGCAAGCATACACAAAAACTGGAAATGCACTAAAAGTGAAAGTCATATCAAAGCGCCAGCAATATGAGAGCCCTTAGAAACCAAGGAAAAGGCAATTAACAAGCTACTTGAACGTCTGCAACCTTAATCATAGATCTTTATAACTTCCTATCCTGAGTCATGTCCTCCATTAAACCTAAAAATCTTCAAATCGTATCTAATCACTTTGCTCCACTCTTCCTTAGCATACCTCAACCCCTTCTACACCCCGAAAGGTCGATCTTCCCACACCTCCTCACTAGTGCATCCATACTCCTAATTATATGACTAAACCATCTAAGTCTAGTTGCCCTCATCTTTTCCTATATAGGTGACACTCCTACTTTGTCACTAATCACTACGTTTCTTATCGTAGCTTCTCTCATGTATCCACACATCCAACGAACCATCCTGATCTCCGCGCCCCCCATCCTTTGGACCTAGGACTTCTTGATAGACCAACACTCCACACCATATAATAATGCTAGTCTAGCAAGCATACGATAAACTCTCCCATTCAACCTAAGTAAGATCTTCTTATCGTACAACACCCCTTATGCATTTCTCCATTTTTGTCATTCTACCTTTATTCTTTGATTCAATATCTCAACTATCTTGAATGATCAAGCTCATATATCTGAACTTTTTGACCCATTGTATAGCCATAGCAAAGTAGTCAAAAATATGCAAGTAATCAGGTACGTTCAGTCCTTCACTACTAAAAACTAAGAAGCATGTATCCGTGTTTGACACATGTCGAACACGGACACTCTCTGATACTCTTTGGACACTCTCAAACGAAAGCAGAACATATAGACAACATGGAGAAATTAGGTTATATTATTGATAGTTGTAGAATGCACACACTATGGACAATTTGCTATTGTTCTCATCCAAACGTGATCCTCTCAAGGATAAAGACATAAAACAAATTACGAACACATAGGTAATAAAATAAATATTTTCTGACCACTTGATGTCTACTGTATGTGTCGTGTCCTACTTTTCAGAAAATCCATGTGTCCACATATCTGTGTTGTGTCGTATCTGTGTCACATATCAGTGTATGTGCTTCTTAGACTAAAAAGACTAATATCTCATATATGATATCTAGTGTTAATAATATGTAGAAAACTAAAAACAGAAACCATGGGAAAGAACCTAGAGACAAAGTTCACTTTGACAAAAGAGGTAAATGAAAAACCCTGGAAATTATCAACAACAATTTGCCTAGGGCTCACAAATAAAGTGAAGTGTGTTGTTGACGCTAAAACTCCTTTAAGACATTGAAGTGAGGAAGATATTGGGGTGAATGACAAAGAAGGAATGGGTTGCATTACTTATAGAGGTAATCATAGCTCTCTAGTTAGCAGATTTGGTAATTTGTGTTTGAGAAGATTCATTCATGGTTCGGCTACATCATGAATGATTGAAATAGAATGTGATCTCTACTATGGGGAGGAGTCTTGAGTATGATGTATCCAATCTACCAAATGCTACTTTTTATTAGACTCTATGGAACCAGCAGAGTTGAATGAGAGAATTATTTAGAAGATTTTAGATAATGATATTTAGCCTGAGGTTGAATACTCAAACTCGTGTCTAATTAGTTGCATTTTTTGGGGCTAATCCTCCTTTAGTGGTTCGAAGGTATTCTCATGAATAACTGGGAAGCTACTGTTACTGACGAAGTGTTGCATAAAGATAATGGTGCTTACATTATTTGATTTTACACTTTCATGGACATGGACAATGTTTTGGAGAGAAATATCAACTATTTTGTAAAAAATTGATGGTGATGAAGGCCTAGACTACTGCTATGGAAATACAGGCTCAATGTGGATGTCATCCCTATTTGGGAATAGCTAACACGACTACACCCAGAATCTTGGGGAAAAGGAGGACTAAGCAAGGGAACTATGGGGATTCCCATTATGGCGGATAAGGCTACATCTACGGAGTCCAAGCTTAAGTTTGCTAGAGACATGATGGTGGTAGACATTAACAAAACTTTGCCTAACTCTATTACCTTTGTTGATGAAAATCACGAATTAGCATAGTAAGTTGTCCCATTTCAATAGAAATCGAATGGATGTGTCAAATGCAATATGTTTGGACATTTAGAGGCTAGTTGTAGGAATGGTGTGAAAAGGGTGTAAAGGAGGAAACAACCTCCTGTTATTTATAATGAAGTGAGGTAGGAGGTGGGTAATGAAGTCAAACAACCTGATACTATAATTTCAGATAATGGGATACATATTCATAGAATTGTTAGGCCTTCTAGTGTTATAAATTATTTTGCACCTATGTTGAGCCTTATGGTTGTAATTGAGGGGGAGGTTGGATCTACGCACAATAAAGATTCTATTGTAGAGCTTCAAGACCGGGGGGGACCCTTGGGCATGATAATGGATAGCTTAGAATAGTGAATGTGATGAACATAAATGGCACGTCTAAGCAAGAAGAAGTGTGCTTCTTCTTGAAGAATAAGGGCCTCAAATTGGCTTACTTATTAGAGACAAAAATTACATTAAACAAGGTTAATGAAGTGGTTTGGAGAATCTGTAGAGATTGGCAGGTTCAAACTAATACCATAGGCCCATAGCTAATATGAGGAGCAAGATTTGGCTTGTTTGGACGCATAACTATTATAAGGTTAACTTTGTTAAGGTTTATGAGCATATTATCCATGCTTATAATCTTAGTTCACAAGATTTATTTATATTTTTACAATTATGCAACTAATTGTGCAATTTAGTAGAGAATTCCCTTGGGGTTTCTGGTTTTGGTCAATATATTTGCTACCCTTGAATTATTTGCAGGTGATTTTAACTGCATCTTAAATAGTGAGGAAAGTTTAGTAGTGCTAATGATCCTATGCTAAAAATGGAGGAACTTATAAACTGTTTAGAGGCACATTAATTGTAGGATATGAAAACATATGGATGCTTTTATACAAGGACTAAGAAGTAACAAACTAGTGACAGAATTTTCTCTAGGCTGGATAGAGCTTTTGTAAATAAAGGGTGGATAGTAAGTTTCCTGGTGCAAGATGCTTGATCGTTCCTAAGAATGTTTCAAATATTTCAAATCAATGCTCCTTAATGGTGGACTGGCACTATGTGGGAAAAGCTAAGCCTCCATATCGTTTCTTCAATGTGTGGGCTAACCAGCCTACATTTTTACAAATTGTTAGAGAAAATGGGAAATACGCAGGGCAAGGGACTAAAATGTTCAAGGTGGTGCAGACGCTTAAGAGTCTCAAGCAAGCTTTGAGACAGTTACATAGAGAGGCTGTCTCTCAATTCGAAGTGAGAATTATAGAGGTTAGAGATAGTTTATGAGTTATTCAAAAAGATGTCCATGAGGATCCATTTCTATGAAAGGGAGAAATTGGCCATTAGAAACTAGATGACTTCAAAAGGGCAACAGAGGAAAACTGCAAAGAAAGGGTCTTAAGTAAGGTGTTGTATGATTCAAAGGAAGTATAGCACCACCTAATTTCATATTTTCAGAAATTGTTAGGATCTCAACGTAGAGCTGTTAGAGTTAAGTGGTCTATTATGGAGTAGGGTAGCTACCTTGATAAAGAGATGAAGGTTATGCCTTGTGTTGATTTTCACAAAATAGAAGTTAAGGAGACTCTATGGTCTATTCACATCTTTAAGAGCCCAAGGCCAGATGGCTTTAGTGATAATTTTTTTCAGACCACTTGGAGCCCACTTAGTGATGAGGTGAGTGAGGCAATTGTAGATTTCTTTCAATGCTCTTGATTGTTAAGATAGTTGAATGCTACAGTAGTCACTTCAGTACCTATTGCTTGTTGCAATGTCTTATATAAAAATTTTTAAAAGTACTCTACAATAGACTTAAAAAGGTTCTACCCTAACTTATCACGTCTAATCTCTAATAGACATGGGCCACATGAACCACATCCATATAATAAGAGCAAAGCATGTGTAATTAGAATATCCAAATTTCAATATCTTCCCATAATCAAAGTCACTCAAAATTCTCAATTTCTCCTCCAAAAAAAAAAATTCATTTGTCTTCCCTCCACACCTAAACTTTACGTTGTCATCAATGTAGAAAACGATAATAAGAGAAAGATGGAGAAAAGAACAATAAAACCTAAACAGGGCCTAATTACAAACTGTAATTAGACCCTGATCTTTTCATTGGGAAATTGAAGGTGTGAAATGGGTGGGAGTGGGAAAGGACGGAAGGAGTAGGTGGGAATGGGTAGGAGTGGTTTGTTATATGTGGGAGTAGGAAAGAGTGGGAAGGAGTCGGAAGAAGTGAGAAGGAGTTAAATGAAGCAGGAGCGTTTTCTAATGTAATCTTTTATTTGTGATAGTAATTACTGATGATAAAAAAAAAATTAGATTGAAAAAAATATTTTTCTGTGTTGACTTGTTGTGAAATATTTTTTTCATATATTAACCAAATACGAACAACAAAAAAAATACACATATGTTCAGGCCCCATTCTTTTCGTTGGTAAATCCAAATTTACCAATGTGAACTAACTTAAACCCACTTCACAAACTCCAATAAAAAATAGCAACTTCAACCCCCTTCAACCCATTTCTCACAATTTTAACTAACTTCCACCAATCACACAAAAAAAAAAAATAACCCGCTTCAACATACTTCAACCCGCTTGAACCAACTTCAACTCACTTCACGAATTTCAATAAAAATATATCAACTTTACCGACTTCAACCTATCTCAATCCACTTTCCCTTATTTTAACCAACTTCTACTCTTAATTATTTTTGTTAATTCTAAGGTCTAAAGCACTAATGTGCAATACTTCTAAAATAAATGTTGCAGTTCAAAATGATTAGGTTTTCTTTCCTCTTTAGATATGGCTGATGTCTTTCCTTTTGGGGGGGGGCGGTGAAAGGAAAATGTTATCAAAAGTCAAGAACAAATTATCACGGCACATTATTGCTTGGGAGATTTGGTTGGAGAGATAGAAGAGCATTTTGACATCAATGATTGACCTGTGCATGTTTTTAGGATAAAAGGTGTGAGGTGGACTGAGGCATAGGGTCCCAAAGCACAAGGCGCACGGTGCAAGGTGAAGGCGCACGCATCATGGATTCAACGCGCACTTATATGCAGAAATTTTAAAAAGTCTTTCACATTCACTAAGTGTATTTTGCATAAACAAGTTAGGTGAATGCATTAGAGAGGTGATTAGGCATCAACATAACTACTAACACCACAAATAATCTTAAGATATGTTATCTTATAATCGTAGTTCCCTAATGCACACACTTACCATATAAGCATAGCTCATCTTTTAGCTCCCAAAGAAAGAACAAAAGAAAAAAGGTAAAGAGAAGGCCAAGAAAAAGAAGAAAAGTGGGAAAGATACAGCCTTGTGCTAAAACTGAAACAAGCGGTTGAGGAGGAGAAGATGTTTGTGTAATTAATTGATAATTCTTCCTCTCAGGATTACAATTGCTTGGCCTTTAATTATATACACGCATGTATGAAACCTAAAACATCATCAGAATCCTAATATTACCTAACTTAGGCAAGTAGCTGCTAGAAACAAGGAAAAGAATAATACAATACTAGGAAAAATAATACAAGTTTATCACAAAAATATATCACAAAATATTCTTTTCCTTAACACTCCCTTTCAAGTTGGAGCGTGTAGATTTGTCATGCCCAACTTGCTACGTAGATATTGAAACTATCGTTTTCCAAGGGCCTTGGTGAAGATGTCTGCTGGTCGTGTCTTTGAAGGAATGTTACAGAGAACAAGATCACCAGAATGATACCATTCACGAACAAAATGACAGTTGATTTCAATATGTGTGGTGCGTTCATGGAAGACATGGTTCCAGGCAATATGCAATGCATCTTGACTGTCGCAAAAAGATGCATTTTATGCTGATTAAATATTCCCAATGAAGCCAAGAGAGACTTCAACCATATCAATTCACTTGATACTGTAGCCATGGAACGATACTTAGTCTCGGTAGACGATCTCAACACAGTTAGGTACTTCTTGGTCTTCCATGAGATAGATGACCCGCCAAGAGTCACCAAATACCCAGTTAACGACTGTTGGGTGAGGGGACATGCTCCCCAATCTGAATCACAATATGCAGAGAGTGTAAGATCACTACATGCTTGTAGTAGTAGCCCATAATCACATGATCCTTTGATATAGTGTAACACACGGCAAGCAACATTCATATGCTCCTCTCTTGGGTTCTGCATAAATTGTGAGAGAATGTGAATTGCATAATAGAGATCAGGACGAGTAATAGTCAGATAGATTAATCGTCCCACGAGTCGACGATATCTTCCTGCATCAAGTAGAGGCGGGCCAATAGCAAGAGCAAGTTTGTGATTCTTTTCCATAGCAAAATCACTAGGTTTTGTAACACCCCCAATTCCTGATTAGTCTAACTTAATCACTCATTTACTATTGACTGGCAGTAGAAGTTCTTTTGATTGGAGGCATTGTTGTCGCTCCATAACAGAATAAGGCTAACTGAACTTACCTGTATCATTGCGTTACTCATTTAATCACTTAATTTACCACATAATTGAAATAGCACACATTCAACCATTTATATAAGTTATGGTACATTTGATAGCTCAATGTATGATTACAAAATACTAGCAACCGCAATGTCCAAAAGAATACTCAACCTTCAGGTTCTTAGGGTGCTAGCTTATAAATCATTGTGAGTGTTTGGCTAGCAAATCCTCAACAAAAGGAATTGTAACGCTCTTTCATTGCTTGCTATCCTCTGGTTTGCCAAGAGAAAGAATGTTCACTGACTCCTTACCTAAAACAAAAACACCAAAAACGTCCGAAGTATGAGCCAAAGCTCAACACGTACACCCCTATGCAGTAAACTAGACTTTGAGTTTAAATTAGTTGGGCGTCCGCATTTCAAAATGTTTTGTTTTGCAAACAAGAGAGAGAGAATGTATGATGAGTAAAGTTGATTTGCTAGTTATTATCTGGAAGTGAATTCCTGTTGACGTCTGTAGCGATCTTGAGATAGGTGCACACCTCCCAGGCCGATCGGAAAGCTTGAGTTGCAGCTGCGAGGGTAAATTGAAGGGCATAAGCCCTGATGATTGATAATTGATGGGGCCACTTGTTCAGGTGACAAAACTTGCATAAGATGATTCATCACATATTATATTGATTTTGCATATTTTGAGAAATATGTGAGTTTTTGAAGAGAAGAGGCAATGTATGTACCTGGTCCTTGAAAATATCTCTCCGTTGTAGTAGAAATTGTTTGCTGGCAGCTTGAAGTGACATAGGTGGTCTCACTTCTACTCCAAACATGTCATTTTCTCGATTAGTGCGAGATTAAGAAATTTTATTACATTTCTTGACTTAATGAATAATTTAAATTCCTTTGACTTTCCTTTTTATTATTAGCGTAACTATTATTAACTTAATTTGGTTCTATTTTATTTTGTTTTGTTCCTCTGCTTTATATAGCCAATGTTCGTTTAATGAATGTTATAAAGTGCAATGGGAATGACTCGACGTGCGCTTATTAATACAACACTATTACCATTCCTAATTGAATTATTATTACAAGCTTGTTACTATCATCATTTATTCGCACTTATTAGAATTAGCGACATTATCAATCATCATCATCATCATCATCATCATTATTATTATTATTATTATTATTATTATTATTATTATTATTATTATTAGAATTAGAATTGTGGCTATCTTTACCATAATTATTAACAACATTATTATGGTTATTGTTTTTCTCTTTAATGAACCGCCGTTAGTCATTAAATTTTGGATTGTGATACGGTTTACGGCGACTTCATGAACTTGGTTCTAGGTTCAAGTCGAGTCCCAATCATACAACTATCATTAGTTCTCCCGCACACTAGTAGATTGACATTCGACCCGAGCACCAAAACTCAAGTTTTGTAAATATCCTAGTTATACTAGCCAACCCACAAATATTCAGCTCATTAGTATTGTTATTATTACCTTACAAATTAGCCCTTTGATAATTAGGCTAATTTTTATTTTTTTTTTAATTTTGCCGGCATTCAAATATTTATTAGCACTGGAATGAATTATTTAGGAGCATTACGAGGTCCATTTTGAGGTCACGTCGTCATTTCAACATGAGATACACAAATATATATATACATATACATAAAATGGTAAATTGAAATGCGACGCCCAACTTGATTAATTTGTGATTAAGATAACTCAAGATAATTAGCATGAATCTTAGGTTCGGGCTGTTACAGCCTTCCCCCCTTAAAATCGTTATACTAGCCAACCCACAAATGTTCAACTCATTTAAACACTCAAATAATTGTCAAGATGTCACTAAGGAAAGTCTACTTTAACTCCTTCAAAGAACCACGTTTCTTCAATTATTTCCCCCTCATTCGTACTCGTAAACCCCCATGGTATTAGTCGAACATCTCTACTTTAATAACCAAATCCTAGAATCTCACTAACCCCATATTTAGCTCATGATTTTCAAACACTCAAAGTCACTATATCCCCCTCCATTCTCCTCTCCACCATCCTCACTTGAAATTTATATCTTGTCACGCACTTGTATATCAACATAATACATATGGTTATACCTCTTTATTTTCATTTGATTTTCACCAAAGATTTGCTTAAACACCATTAAAAGAACCTAAGTAAACTTAAGCTTCACCCACATCTCACCCTAAATCACTAATTCATAACAAATGGCACATACATCCAATATCCAAAATTTTAGCATCAAATTCTCATTAATTTTTTTTCAAAGAATCATTATAATTCACTTAAACCACCAAACATTCCAAAATCAAGCTTGTATTTTTATTGAATCGCAAACCCCAATCACCAAGTCATGATCCAAACATAATACACTCATGAACCTCATACATATATACACATATTCCTCTATTTAATCGTTAATTAATTCACTTAAACACTAATAATTCATATGATCAACTTAAACATCATTCAAGCCATAACCCTAATCCCTCAAAGCTTATGGTCACAACCCCTCCATCCAACTTGGTTTTGACTTTGATCTCATTCTAGTATGTACTAAAATCATCTCAACATCATCAAAATAATATCATCAAACCAAATTTTAGCACCAAACATCACCCCCCCTTAATACCATGTTCATTCCCAACCTCACTTCATCCATTCAATTTCACAACCAACATCCAAGAAAACCATAAATTGACATTCATCAAGACTAAATACATCATTTAATACAAGAATTCAGATTCAAAACATTAAAAATTAAATTAGGAAGAGGTAGGGTTTTCACCTCTCAAATACACACAAAGAGGTGAGAAAACCGGTTGAAAGCTGCGGCATTGGCGGCGGAAGGCGGACGGTGATGGGCAGTGGCGGTGTGGGGCGTCGGACGGCCGTCAACCGACGACAGAAAAGGGCAGAGGAGCCGGCGAAAAAAAAAACAAAGGAAATGGGGGGTGTCTATCGGGTCTGGGCGTGAGGCAGAGAGGGGTTTAGGGGTTTGGGTTTTTTTGTTTTTGTTTTGATTTATTTGGTTTATTTGTTTTAGTTAAGTGGTTTAATTTGAGTTTTTATTATATATATATTTTTTCCTTTTTCTTTTTTATCTATTATTTGTTAACACATAATTTTTTTTTCTAGAAAATTCTCACCTTTATCCAACCTCCTTTATTTTCATTTCATTCATTGTATATATATATATATATATATATATATATAATTGAAATAATAGGTTTGGCTAAAGATAATAAATAAAATTGTACATTTATTTGGTGGAAAAATTTAGGTGAAACATTTTCATTTTTGATTATTACTTAACTCTTTTTATATACATAACTCACCTTATTATTATTATTACTATATTGTTGCCATATTTGTTCGTTTATTATTATTATTATTATTACCTTACAAATTAGCCTTTTGATAATTAGGCTAATTTTTATTTTTTTTATTCTGTGGGCATTCAAATATTTATTGGCACTTGAATGAATTATTTAGGAGCATTACGAGGTCCATTTTGAGGCCACGTCGTCGTTTCAATATGCGATACACAAATATATATACATATATGTAAAATGGTAAATTGAAATACGATGCCCAACTTGATTAATTTGTGATTAAGATAACTCAAGATAATTAGCATGAATCTTATGTTCGGGTCGTTATAGGTTTGGCCCCCAAAAGACCGCACTCATCAACTATTTCAAAGGCATATTTTCATTGGCTAAGGAAGAGACCTTAGGGTCCGCGAGCTATATCAATGCTGAGAAAATATTTGAGAGGCCCAAGATCTTTAATACTGAAACAATCATGAAGATAGGTTTTGAATTCACCACAGGCTTGCATATCATTTCTAATTAAGGCAATGTCATCAACATATACCAACAATGCCATAAATATATCTCCTTTCCGATAGGTGAAGAGGAAGTAATCAACATGAGAATGAGTAAAACCATACTCACGAAGCTTGGAAGAGAGCTTGGCGAACCACTGTAGTGGGGCTTGACAAAGTCCATAAAGTGATTTGGAAAGCCGGCAAACTTTGTTTGGAGCGCTGCAAGTGAACCTAGGAGGCAGAGTCATGTAAACTTCCTCGTCAAGGGCTCCATGAAGAAAGGCGTTATTCACATCCAGCTGGTGTAGTTCCCAACCCTTGGTGATTGCAACACTCAAAAAGCATCGAACGCTAGTCATCTTGGCCACGGGTGCAAACGTCTCATTGTAATCAAAGGCTTCCACTTGATGATCTCCACGAATTACTAATCGTGCCTTGAAACGTTCAACTGTACCGTCAGAGCTAAACTTGACGCGATACCCCTATTTGCAGCTGATGGATTTCTTTTCACTTGGAAGGTCTTGCAAACTCCATGTCACGCTCTTCTCTAAAGCATGGATCTTTGCCTTCATGGCGTCTCTTTATCGTGGATCTTTCATAGCTTCATATTAATGCTTAGGTTTTGCCACCTTGGTGACGGCTCTTAAAAAATTCTTATGCGAAATAGAAAAATTAGCACATGTGACATAGTTTGTTATGGGATAAGGAGTACCTGAGGATTCCTTTTAAAGTAGATGAGCAATCGAATGGGGTTCCTTGGATATCGTATTGTAGCACACGTAGTCATCGAGATGAGTTAGTAGTTTGCGATGCCGTGAGTTTCGCATACAATGTGGATCGGATGCCAGAATTGATGGTTGCGCATTGGGTTCCTGTTGTGTGTTGGTGCTAGGTGGAGTGAGAGCTGAGTCCGTAGAAGTGCTGGGCTAGGCCACAATCTGCTGTCGCGTACTAGGCGGAGCCATCTGCTGCTCATTAGCGCCCAGTCGAGGATTGCCCCTGGCCCGTGACTTTGCTTCTTGTAATTGGACTGGGCTTAGTTTGCCTTGGTCCCTGTAGATCCTTGTGGGCTCCAATTCTATCCGTTGGTGGAGGCCCAAACCATCGTTGCTCCCCCTTTGCGCCTCCTATGGCCCTATATGCAACAATTCTCTGGGTAAATCATCATGACTGTGACCCAAGCCTTCATTGGGCTCTTCTTAATTTCGAAGCCCAAAATCCTCCATCATGGCTGGTTGCTCTTAATTGAGCCCGAATGTTTGATTCAGAATCCGAAGGGAAGGGAAATTAATCCTCACAGAATATTACGTCTCGACTGACAAACACCTCTTGTATGTCTAAGTCTTGAATTTTCCAACCCTCATGACCAAATGGATAGCCGAGAAAAATGCACTTTCTACTTCTTGACCCAAACTTGTCCTTTACCCTTGGATTGCTTCATGCAAAACATAGCACGCCGAACACCCGGAGGTTGTCATAGGTGGGTTGATTCTTGTAGATAACTTCATAGGGGGTTTTCCCTTTAAGGAGTTTGGTTGGAGTTCGATTTATCAAATATGCGGCCCTGAGAACACATTCCCCCCAATATTGAATTGAAAGGTTGGCTTGAAATCGAAGTGCTCTTACCACATTTAGGACGTGCCGATGCTTTTGCTCAATCCTTCCATTTTGTTGTGGTGTATCCACACAAGTACTTTCACCGAAAACCCCATGTTCATGGTAAAAATTCTGCATAGGTCCCGAAGTAAACTTGACACCATTATCACTCCTAACCTCCTTGACACTTTTATTAAATTGGTTTTTGACCATGATAATGAATCCTTTTAGGAGTTTGCGAGCTTCACTTCGTTCTTTCATCAAATAAGCCCAAGTACCTCTACTAGCATCGTCAACAATGCTAAGGAAATAATGGGCACCACACAATGATCTAGTTCGGTATGGACCCCAAATATCACAATTTATTAAATCAAAATTTTCCTTTGCATTATTTTGACTAATAGAAATTTTACTGCGTGTTTGCTTGGAACGAAGGCAAATTTCACAAACATCTTCTTTAGTATTATGAACTACTCGTTAGGTGTTGGGAAGATAGGATAAAACTTCACTTGACGGATGTCCAAGTCGCCTATGCCGTAAACATCTTGCATTGACTGCATGGACTGAATTTGTTGTTGAGTTCTTGTAGTAATAGACCCCATTTGTTTGCTCACCCGCTCCAATCAGAGTCCTCAAAGTGCGGTCCTATATCACACAACAATCATAAAAAAATGTCACAGTGCAATTTAATTGTTTACATAATTTTGAAACTGAGACAAGATTGCAATTCAACTTGGGTACAAATAAAACATTCTTCAATTTTAACCCGGTGTCTAAATTGACCAAGCCTCGTTCATAGGCCATGCTATATGCGCCATTAGGCAATTCAATGACCATTGGGGATATTTTTTCAAGTTCTCTCATTATTGAAATATCCCTGACCATATGACAAGATGCTCCGCTGTCGAGCATCCATGACACTTTACCTGACAACCGTTCATACCCGACCTTAGGTGTATCAAGGAGACTTAAAAGTCTCTGAACCTAATATGAGGACAGGTCTAGGATGGATACTTGGGCCGCTATCTCAATGTTGCTACTTCTTGACAGCCCAGCAAATGATCCTGGGCCTGAATTTGCTGCTGTCTTTGAGCCCACAAGAACATCTTGGCCTGCATCATCATCACGATAGATCATGGCTGAAGCTATCTCTTTGCCGTGATTTCTAGTACGCCCACCGCGGTTGCTTTAGTTCC
>JACYFF010010365.1:29158917-29182055 GCA_017589665.1 Selenicereus undatus | reverse complement strand
TGTGTGTGTGTGTGTGTGTGTGTGTGTGTGTGTGTGTGTGTGTGTGTATGTATGTATGTATGTATGTATGTATGTATATACACATTTACATATATATGTACATGTGTGTGTGTATATATATATGTATATGTATGTATGTATGTATGTGTGTGTGTGTGTGTATATATATATATATATATATATATAATATGTACACTTGACCAATACAATTTTTTTTTAAATAAAAGTGGAAATTTTGGTTTTGGTTAATTGTCGATTAACCGCATGGTTAACTGAAACTCAATTGGGCGAACCGAAATGAAATCTGAAATCGCAAAAAAATTTCGGTTCAGTTAGCCAAACCAAATTTTTTAGAAAAATTGAACCGGTTAACTGGTTTTTTGGTTCGATTTTTTGGTTTTCCGGTTCAGTTTTTCAATTTCTGTTATTTTTGGTCACCCCTATTAGGGACAATGAATATAGAGAAGAATGACATATTTGAATGATACATCAAAATGCAGGAAAAGAAACCGGCAATAGCTGAGCAAGCCATTCAACTAAGAATTCAACACTAGGCCTTCAAGGAAAGGAAACAATGCCTTAAGGAGAGAAAGTACGAAGACAAGATTCTGAGAGTGAATCATACTGAGATGTGTGCTGAGGATCAAGCTCGATACGATCAAATGCAAGAAGAAATTAGGAGTTGGAACCGTCCAACACCGTCCTCAACTGATTATGAAATCTGTTTAGATTGAAACCTAGGTTGTAGTCTAAGAAAATGTATACTATGTATGCTGTATGATTTTTTGTGATAAGCTGTACGAAACCTATTTAATTTATGCAATGAAATATTTCTTTTGAATTTTATTATAAAATTAAGTGTATTACTTACCTTACGTTTATTATTACAATTTTGTATGCACAAGTGGTTTGCAATGAGTGGTTTATCCTGCTCGTCATCATTAGATGGGTTGAGCTTCATACTTGAATAATCTAGTGATGAAACACATATACTGGAATATCTTGTAGATCATAATGAAACTGAGATCAAGAAAATAGAACTCCTCATGAAGCTTAGAGAAGCTAGATAAGAGAAGAGAACTTCATCATGATCATGAAGACGAAGAAAGAAGAAAAAAATTATTAGGAGAGATTGAGAAGAAGCTCACGATCACCTCTACAAAGACTACTTGGCTGAAAACTCAATCTACGAGGAACCTCATTTTCGTTGTAGATTTATGATGCGAAAGCACTTGTTCCGTCCTGCATAGTTGAGGCTCTTGGAAATCATTTTAAGCACTTGAAAGCACAACATTAAATTGCTTGAAAAATTTTGTGGTTGGGGTCATTCAATTGTTTGAAAAAGATTACTTGAGGAAATCAACCAAGTTGACGTTGATCGTCTATTGCAAGTGGCGGAAGCTTGTGATTTTTTCGTATATTGGGAAGCATTGACTGTATGCACTCGGAGTGAAAAAACTACCCATCGGGTCCGAAAAGAGTGCTTGCCAAAGGGATTTATAAAGTTCCCACTTTAATTCTTAAAGGAGTTGCTTCCTATGACTTTTGGATATAACATGCCTCTTTTGGGTGCCCAAGAAGCCTCAATGATTTAAAAGTCCTTGATCGTTTGCTAGTTTTCAAGAGTTGTATAAGGGTCGGGCTCCAAAATGTGAATATGTTGTCAATGATCGCAAGTATAATATCAGATACTTCCTATCCAATGGTATTTAGCCAAAATGGTTAATCATTGTGAAAACTATGCCCTTCCTCAAGGACCAAAGACAATTGTTCACTGAATGTCAAGAATAGTTAGGAAGGATATGGAGAAAGCCTTTGGAGTTCTACAAGCTCAATTCATCATCATTTGTGGTCCGACTTGACACATGAAGAAGGCTAACTTGGGTCTAATAATGCAGGCATGTGTTATATTTCACAACATGATCTTCGAGAATGAACATGATTTGTGTGACCTTGTTTATGATTTTGAGCATGTGGATGGTAGCATCCCAGAGCCTAATGTCGGACAGGACAATCATTTGCACTACGTAACATATGTTTATAGTGCAGCACAAGTTCATAACCCCGAATGACATGCATATCTCTAATCAGACTTGGCTGAAGCAATTTGGAATCGACAAAGCGCAACAAGGATCGCAATCATAATTGCTATCTATATTTTAATCAATCTTTGGCGTTGTGTGCTTTATTTTTCTAATAAATTTTTGGTGTTATAATGTTTTTTCCTAAGTCCAACCGTATTATATTCTTTTTAAGCATATTTCATACTGAATTTTTTTAAGTTGAACTTTCATATTGTATTTTCTTTAATCAAATTTTACTTCTGTATTCAGTCATCATTGTCTTGTGCAGCCAAGAAAAAGTATATAATATAATACATGTTCAAGCAAAAAAAATTACGTATTCAATCTTTTGGAAATTTAAAAATACTTTTATGTTTTTCTAAGAAATAAAAAATAAATATTCTACTTCCAATAAATTAAAAATACATCTGCAAGTTATAAATATAAGATACAAATACAAAACAAAAATGACAAAAGTAATTGAAAATATTTAATGTTAGATTGATAATATATATTTTATTTGGTGATTCGAATTGGAATTTATGATGCAGAAAAATTAAAGAAATGCAAGTTTCACAAAGTGAAAATTTTTGTTGGCGTTGCATGTTGAAGTTCGTATTGCATCTTGAAGTCTGAGATCCTGTTTCTGTGAATCAAATAAGGACGAGGCAGCAGATGGGGAAAGTATGTGGCCCCAAGGGAGTTGATCCAAATTATTAAACTACTGCGTGGAAAATATAGATATATGGTAGAAGGTGCTGAGACTTCTTTTAGTTAAAATATATATTTTGTTTGCAAATTCAAAGGTTCAGTAATGGAATATTCTGCTGCAATAGTGAAGAGACCCAGACAGAGAGTCTGTGTCCACGGAAAAAATTATAACAATTAATTATTGTATACTTTTCAAAGTAGCTTCAGGGGTAAAAAAATAAAATAAAATAAAATAAATATGGTTGGTGAGATCCAACTAGCATGCGAGACTAGATCAGACCCCTCAACTGGAAAATAGCAAAAACAATATTCAAATATCATTTGCTACTATCACAATATATTATTTTAAATAGTTTGATATTTGTTTATTTATATACAATTTTAGATTTAAGTATTTTCTACAAAAAAAATTTCAAATGAAAGAGCCCTAGTTTTAATAGGTTGATAGTAAATTGATTCCAATTAAATGAATGGTGAAAAATTAAGAAGATACAAGGATTGATGCTGAAGTTTTGTCAACAAAGAAAACCCTATATTAGAAATTTTTTATTTTTTTATAAGAATACAGCAATTTGACTCCTTTAAAAAAGATTTTTTTTTTAATAAAAAAAGCTTGATGACCAGGAGAAAATATTTAAGTAATTAAAAAGCATCAATCACTAATAATAAAGAAGGATTTGAAACAATCATGATCGTTTTTCTAGATATTTTACATTTGTGGTTGATAAGAAAGTGTCATCTTCAGCAGCATGATATCATGGAATATGGCATTCATCATGCATCTACACACATATTTTACAAATTATAAGTCGACATTCTACCGATCATATTCAAAAGGAATCCGCAGAATCTTTATTCTTCGGCTGTCCATATGCCTACTAGGCAGAGTGCATTTCACAAAAATCCTCAATGACTTACAGATGCCCAAAATTAAATTTTCTTCCTTGGATGCAACTACAAACAAATCTTGGTAGAAATTTAACTGATGTAATGGACAAATTGATTTTCGTTGATATTGTTTGATGCAATGATTGACCATTGAAATGTGAGTGGTGATTTTCCCCTCTTTTTGCTTCTCTCATCCTAACTTGTCCGTATGCTCGATCCAAATAAAAGCTTGTTAAATCTAAACTTTAATAAGTAAAGTAGAATAAAGGGAGCGATTATGAAAAGTTGAGTTACGAAGTATGAAGGTGGTATAGAGTATTGTGTGATTGGCAAAATAATTTTCTTTACTTAAAAATTTTAAAAAGTTAACGCTAACGTTTATTTCCCAAGAAGGCTCACAAAAATTAATATGCTCATTTTCTCAACTTGTTTTATACTTGGCCTATTGTAGCTTTAGGAGCTCATGTGCCTGAACTCCTTTAAGTTCAGAAATTAACTTAAGCCTAGCTCAACTCGAGTTGCATCACAACCAAATTTGACAAATCAACAAGCAAAGCCGCTCAATTCATCTCTATACTTATAGTCATATTAAAAGGGCGAGAATAATTTAGTTAATGGTTGATTGTGTTTGGAGAGCGTTGATGTTCATGGCCCTGTTTGGCAATTAGCTGTTGGCTGTTAGCTGATTGCATTAGCTGGTAGCTGTTAGCTGATTATATTAGCTGTTTGACTTAGCTGATTGCATTAGCTGTTTATAAAAAAAGTGTTTGGTGAAGTTAGCTATTTCTAACAAAGCTATTTGATAAAATTCCACTTATACCCAGTACTCAATTTCATTATTTTTCTAACAAAATAATCTTTCATTGGATATTTATTTTTATTTTCGATATGAATTATGAATTAAGACTAATGTGATATATAAAATTACATTTATACTTTTTCCTAATTTTAGTACTTATCATCAAAATATATTTTTAATGTTAAAAATTTTCTTTTTTAATAGCAATTGAAATTATGTGATATAAAAAATATTTATATATCATATAAGACTAACTAACATAAATTATTTGTTATATTAAAGTATTACAATTAAAAGCATTATCTTCAACATCATGACCATCCACAACTCTTGTCTCAAAAAAGAAAAAAAATAAATTGAAAAATTTAAAGTATAAGCATCCAATATTTGGGAATATTATTTGTGAATGACATGTAATATAAATTTGTCCAAATTATAAAGTTAATATGGTCATTATAATAGTAAACATCAAAAAGCTCTTTGAAAAAGCTATCCCAAAGAGCTTTTTGGGTATAAAAAGCTAATCAACCAAACACCCCAAAGAGTTTTTTTGACCAAAGTCAAACGGCTAATACCCCCAAAAAGCTCTTTTTGCACCAAAAAAGCTCTTTGCCAAACATGGCTATGTCTTATTAATGATTTTTCCTAGCATCATTTTGCTAGTAAAACTCAATATAGCTCACTAAAATGCTCTCTCTTTGGCCCTAAAAAAGATGAAAGAAATACATTTAAGAAAATATTAATTAGTTAATAATTAAAATGATAAAACCCAATATAGCCAAGGAGTTAAAGCTACTTCTAAGAATAAAATTTAGGGCTAAAATAAAAGTTAAATTTAGATTTTTTAATTACAATGAAAAATTATTTCTCAAAACTAAAGAAGAAGTTAAGGGGAAAAAAAAAATCTTATAATGACTAAAAGATTGTGTTTTCTGATATGAGATAAAGTCCAATAAGATCCCAAAAAAAGGATAACCCCAATAAAAGATTTGTATCAAAAATACTTGCTTTAGAGAGATGTTATTTACTAAGCTGTCACCAATTTCTCTCGATTTAAGAAAGAAAAAAAATTGTTACCAGTTTCTGTTTTTTAATGTATTTTATTTACTTATTTATAATGTTCTCTCCTTTGATTTTAAAAAAGGCTTTCTTAATGAAAAATTTAAAAAAGGGGCTTCTCTCCTTCCTTATTAAAAAAGATAAGGTCAGGCCAATTTCGTCGTTTACTTTACTTATTTTATTAATAGACACAGAATATGCCATGTATAAACCGAACAAATATAAGTAGTTCGATAGTAAATTTCATTAGTTTGATCAAGATACTTAAATAAATTGCTTTAAATTGAAGAATTTTGAGCCCACACATATTCATGAATTGAAGGTTGTGATATTGTTTGGGTCAAATTCAAATCGTACTTAAATCAAATTCAAAGGACAAGCACGAGACAATAAATGCGTACACTCCTTATAAATAATGAGGTTTAGATTTCTTGTTTGGATAAATTTGAAGCATTGACATCATTAATCTGAACTTTTTGTCATATGATCATATTTTCCTCTTGTATGAAGTTCGAAAGTAGAATATCATACATTTAACTACCATTGTAGGTATTCTAGTGTTTTAATATAAGCTAATTTAAACGATTTGACACTTTGTTTTATTTAAGCAAAGTCTCAGAATTGGAAAAATTTATAATTGGAGAGCTCTGCCCTCTTATACCACTTATGGATCTATAATAGCTTGTTCCAATGAAATGAATAATCAAAAACACACACGCGCATGCGCGTGCGCACACATACACACATATAATGGTTCCACCTATGAATATTTAAAAATTGTTTCCAAAGATCTAAGTTTAATAAGCCTAAATTGACCTCTACACCTCCCTTCGCCCAAAGAAACTTATCTAATTATAACACACATAAAATCCTTTATTTAAACTATGCCCGATGTAGATTATTTTTCACGCGTAAAGTACGAGCTATATGTTTTGGTTTTTACTCTGATGTTTATTTGAGTCGAGCTACTTGTTACACATGAGTGGTAGAGCTTTTTAGACATTGACTGTTTTTTTAATTGATAAAATTCCAAATTTAGCATTGGTATAGGGAGAATAAGTAAACGCTTGAGCCAATTTATATGGTTATATGCACACTATTAGATCACTAAATTAATTGGTATCCTAAGGCATCCAATTGCGGATCTACATATATGAACTAGGAGTGTCAATTTATTAAATTACCCATTTTTAGAAGTGTCCTTATCTATCAATCTACCTCTTCAAAATATAGAAAATTAGTTTTCTTTTACTAGGGCCTAGGGGTGTCCATAGGCACCCCATCATTAGTAAGATCCGTCTATGCATATTATATTTTCATGCTTAAAAAGTGATATTATACACTACTTTATTTAAACTAATATAGTTATACAATTCAAATCATATACTACTGGGCCATAAAAGCTCCTAAAACATTTATACTTTTAATGTATTAGAAATTAGAAGAACTCTTCCTTTTCCCCATCCAATTATACATACATATGTAACATCAATTCGGACAAAATTGAAGTCCAAATTTTAAAAATTTTACCAACAGTAGCAACCGGGACGAATAGAAGTCAGGGCCTTTTCAAATGCTAAAATTCCACCTCATCATGCCGAGTTTGAGATTTGTAATTTTGGCCATTCAGCCTCACAAATGGTCAGCAGAAAGGGTTACCAAACTTTGCAGGTTTAATGCTCGAAACGGTCAGGTCTTCCCATCTGATTAGTCATTATCTTCTGCTCTCGACTTTTAACACTTTTACAACCACACAGGCCACCTTTTTTTCCCAACCAAAAAAAAAAACTTAATCTAATTATCTTTATTTGAATTTCAAAAAAGAAAAAAAAAAGTTGCCCTGTTCACGGTCCTTGCATGGCAGTCCGTGAACTGCGCACCACCCCCCTTATTATTTTTTCCGTGACCTCAGACCGACGTCATCTACATTGCTTCCCATGATCGTACGGTTGGTATTGTTCAGGTCCCAGTAATGCACCGTGCTCGGCAAAGCACCGAATCACAGATCCTTCGAAAATTCCGCCCCTCCAAAAAAACAAAAAGTTCAGCACTCAAAATACCAAACAACCTACCGTTCTTTCCGGTCTCCCATTTCTCTCTCTCTCTCTCTCTCCCTCCTCTTCTCTTTAAATATAAAACGTAACCCTACTTTCTCTCAGTCCGCTCTTCTACTCTCCACTAACCCTTCTAGAAAATTCTTAAACAACCACTCTCCGCCTCTCCTTCCTCATCTTGCAATGGGTAATTTCTCACCTCTATCTGTGGATCTTCTGCTCAATCATCAATGCCATTGTTTTTGGTCTTGTTTTTCTGAATGATTTGTGAATCTTACTCTGATTCGTTTAACTTTGCTTTTTTTTTTTTGTTGTCAATGGCGATCAGCAGCAGCAAAGGTCAAGATCGGAATCAACGGTAATTTTACGATCTGTTTATTTGTCGTTGTCTTTTGCTTGATTCTGCGAGTTGGGATTTGGTCTTGCGAGATTTTAGTGTTTGAAATGCGAATCTTGTTGTTTTTTTGAAGGATTCGGAAGGATCGGCCGTTTGGTCGCTAGGGTGATCCTTCAGAGGGACGATGTTGAGCTTGTTGCTGTCAATGACCCCTTCATCACCACCGATTACATGGTAGGTTTTGAATCTATTTGATCTGAGAGTGTTTGATCTAATAGATCTGATTGTTGGTTTTGGTTTTTCTATCTCCTATTGGCATTTATTGTGGTGTACATGGTGTTATGGTAGACGTACATGTTCAAGTACGACAGTGTGCACGGACAATGGAAGCACCATGAGCTCAAGGTCAAGGATGAGAAGACACTTCTCTTCGGTGAGAAGGCAGTCAGTGTCTTCGGCATCAGGTTAGATTTAATGGGTTCTTTGTTTATTTGAGTGATTTTGCTTGTTTATTATTATAAGCATTGATGCGTTGAAGTAGTTCAACTGGAGACTGATTATATTAGAGGAATGTAAATATGCAGGAACCCAGAGGAGATCCCATGGGCTGAGGCTGGAGCTGACTTCGTTGTTGAGTCTACTGGAGTTTTCACTGACAAGGACAAGGCTGCTGCTCACTTGAAGGTCTTCTTTTGGTTTCTCCAATTGTGGTTAAACTAATCCATGTCTATCAATTTGTATTTGCTTTTAGCTTTGTACGTCTATTTTTTCGACTGTGTTTGTGGTGATTGTTTTGTTTTTATTTGTGTTACTTTGACTGTTCGCATTCCTGTTAGGTCTTAGTGGATGTTTGGAAATTCGTTTGTGTTAAAGCCTGCTGGTTGAATGAGCCTCGTCAATATGTGTTTTGATGTGTGTGTCATTCAGTAACACTGATTGGTGGACATTGGGTGTTTTGTTTTGATGTTAGTGGACGAATCTTCTTGAATCTTGATTTCTATAAGGGGAGTAATAGCTTGATTTCTTAATAGAAGCACTAATAAATTCCTCGAGTCTTACTTTGAATCAGCGCCATAATGTTCGTTGTTCAGTATCCTGGGAAGGTTCTGTCTCATATATGGTGTAACGTATTCCAGTAGATTAGAAGCTCTGATTTACTACAGTTTCATCTAAAAGACACCTACTCATTCTGATGTTTGGGTATTAACATGGAGTTGTCCATCTGGCGGCAGTCTTTGATCCTTGTTGGACATAAGCTTATTTGTATTCGTGTTGATAATGACACTATGCATTTCTTTGCTTTGGAATTAACCTCATTTGTCTCTGGATAATTGAGCAGGGTGGTGCTAAGAAGGTTGTCATCTCAGCACCTAGCAAGGATGCTCCTATGTTTGTTGTTGGCGTTAACGAGCATGAGTACAAGTCTGATCTCAACATCGTCTCCAATGCTAGTTGCACCACAAACTGTCTGGCTCCTTTGGCTAAGGTATATCATCGTTAAGTAATATGAAATTCTGCAATTTTCAAAGCGTACTGGTACTATGGTCCAGAGTTTATAACACTGCTTTTCTTGGTAATAATTTATAGGTTATCCATGAGAAATTTGGCATTGTTGAGGGTCTTATGACCACTGTACACTCTATTACTGGTGTGTTTCCATGAATTTTGGTCTTGATTATGATTGTTAGATTTGCTGGTTGCACTCTAAATTGCCTATATCTTCATTTCTATTCAGCCACCCAGAAGACTGTTGATGGTCCGTCAATGAAGGACTGGAGAGGTGGAAGGGCTGCTTCATTCAACATCATCCCCAGCAGCACTGGAGCTGCCAAGGTATCTTATTGAATCTTCCTACTGGGCATTTCATGCAGTATGAGATTTAACCTAGCTCATGGAAAAATTACTTTGTCATAAAGTCTGATTATGGATTTTGATCAATGTCTGATTTAGTATTTCTTTCCATTTGTTGTGTTTCTCTGTAGGCTGTTGGCAAGGTTTTGCCTGCTCTTAATGGGAAATTGACTGGAATGGCTTTCCGTGTTCCTACTGTTGATGTTTCCGTTGTTGACCTCACAGTCAGACTAGAGAAGCCTGCTAGCTATGATCAGATTAAGGATGCTATCAAGTGAGTTGCTTTCCCATGTTCTAATTGTTCTTTCATAACATAATAAGCTGTTTTTGTATTTTCCTTCTTGCCCTAGAGAAAAGGGCACGGTATTACTGCTCTGCTTTCTCAGTGTTTTGCCTAGTCCTGGTGCTTATGATTTCAATCTTCTCTGTTCTAGGGCTGAGTCTGAGGGTAAGATGAAGGGAATTTTGGGATACACTGAGGATGATGTTGTTTCCACTGACTTCATTGGTGACAACAGGTATTGCTAAATTTGAATTCATAGTTCTTGGTAAGCCTTTTGCAGAGCTTCTTGTTGTGAGACTAAAGAGATGGTATCTAAATGAATAGGTCAAGCATCTTTGATGCCAAGGCTGGTATCTCTTTGAATGACAACTTCGTGAAGTTTGTCTCATGGTACGACAACGAGACAGGTTACAGGTAATTGAACACTTAACCTTTCAAGCATGCTGTGGTCTGTAGCGTTGCTTATGCTCTTCACTTAAATGTCTGAAATATGTTTTCTTGTGATTGTTTTGCAGTACGCGCGTTGTTGACTTGATTGTTCACATGTCAAAGACCCAGTAAGCTGTTTGTTGAAGAGAGCTGGGCTTTATGTTTGACGAAGTTCCCTTTGATGGTGTTGACTAGAATAAAGCGGCATTTTGCAACCTGTAACCTTTGGATATTTGAATTCAGTTTTTAATATAGGATTGGTAAATAGGGGGTGGTGTTCCCTCCCTTAGTGGATTGAGTTGGCAGTGTTGATGGAACTGCTGATTTTTCCTTTCAAACTTTATTCAGCATTTATGAAAAGTGAGCAGCGAGTTTTAATACATCTTTTATCAGCCTTGGTTCCCCTTGTAGTTCTTCCAGTATGTAGTGTTTCTGCTCTGGGTGTTTGTCTTAATGAGTGGGAGTTACTGCTATCGTACGAGTCTGATTGCCAAATTTGTGATTTGCTTTTGGTTGATCCGCGTGGCTTAAAATGGCAGATTATGCTCTGCTATTTTTGTGGGTGAGACGAGTAAGAGCAAGGGTCCTAAACTTGTCTCGAAGTGTATTATTGGTCGAGGAAGTGGATTTATCATCCGGACATAGAGCCCTATGTATCTAGGTGGCAGGTTGTCTCCATTCCTTCCCAATCCTGTTGGGCAACTTGTGGCCAAGGTTCGTACTCCCCTGCAAATAAAGCCTGGCGCTGTGAGAAAGCAATTATTGGCCTCGGTGGGGACAACTTTGCATTTTGTGCGTAATAAGCCATGCTAGCCCCCCTATCTACCCATAATTTGTGGAGGATGCATCTCCATGTGCTTGTATACGCCTCCCCCCTTGTTCCTATTGTGCCAATGTGCCATTACATGTGGATATGAACTTTTTACCTTAATGTGAGAGTGTCTGAGTTCAAAAAGAACTAGGTAGAGAGTTGAGTTGGGTTGGCTCAACAACATAAAATCTGTTGGCAGTCATCATGCTTTTATTTTACCGTTCTGTGTTAGATTTCCCATTTTGTCTTTGCTTATGAAAAAGATACTGAAGCTTTGTGGACGAGTTATCTAAATCTATCCTGATTGAAATTTAGATTCCTCAACATCGTGGCAATTTGACACAATAATGCGGAATTGCGATGAAAAGGCCTTCAAAACTTTTTGGTAGCCTGCTGGCCAATAATTATCCCTGCTTTAGGCCCTGTTTTTCTTCAACTTATACTTTTGGTGATAAATTTAGTTAAGTTCAGTTCAAAAAAAAAGTTTAGTTCAATAAGAAGTTCAGTTCAGTCAAAAGTGAGTTCAATTTTTCTATATAAAAAAAATAGTTTAGTTCAATTCCGTAAAAATAAGGTCTCAGCAACAAAATAATTTCGGTTCAACAATAAATAAGTTTGGTTCAATTTAGTAAAAATAAATTCAGTTCAGCAAAATTCAGTGTTGAAAAGAGCAGAGTCTTACTCAACTCATATCTTGTCCAGCCTAAAAGTTTGCCCCAGAGATTCAGCTCATCCAAGTTCGTCAGGTATCACAAGCTTGTTTTAAGTTTATTTTCCCTTTGCTTTTTTTGGGGTTAAATTCTGCTTGGTAATATGAAACAATTAAAATTGAAGTCAAATTTACATACAAAGATAGATTGGCATTAATGGGAGGAATGAAAAGACATTGAGTAGCAGTATATTAGCGATGAGAGGCTTGGATCAATAACGCATAAAGGAGTGGCTTAAGGATAAGCAGGTTGTATGTATTGATCAGTGAAAGCAAGGTTTTTTTTTAATTTTTTTTAATTTTTGTAAATCAATAGTAAGCTTCAAAGATGCTAGAAAAAGGATATAATAGCAAGACTAGATGACTACAATGAGGAGTACCTTACTAGTTCTTGACTTTGGATGATGGGGCAAGTCAATTCATGCCTTCTCTCATCGCCCAAATAGCTCGAGGTGAGCCGGAATCGAAGCCTGTCCCCATTGAGCTCCGCACAGTACTTGAGCCACTGCCAGCTCTGGATCCAGCTAACCTTCCATGAGGTTATGCATGATAGAAAGATAATAATGTAAAGTAGAGGAGATATAGACTGCAAGAATAATATTCCATTCAGATCATGTAGCCCTTTTATAAGCAGACTCACAATAGAAACAATAGAAAACAGAACTCAAAAACAACACCCATGACGTGCATAAACGCACTACTCCTAAAAATAAGAAAGCAATACTCCATAATCCCTAAAAACACTCAACTAACTTGATAGACTCAAACTAAATAACCAAACCCCTAAAGACTCGGTCAATGAATGCAAAAACAGCTACCAATAACAGTCCTCCCCTTAAACTGAAAGCTTACAGCCTTCAGTTTTATACACATATCTCAATCTTCTATCCTATATTTTGGAAGAGAAGGAGTTTGATAGGTTTTGTAAAAATATCAGCAAGCTGATCTTCACTTCGACAATACTTCAACTCAATCATTCCATTTTTGCAGAGATCTCTTAGAAAATATTTCTTCACGTCTATGTGCTTGCTCCTGCCATGAAATACAGGATTTTTAGAGAGCTTGATGGTGGAATTATTGTCACAATAAATAGTAGTGGCTCCTTTCTGTTTGAAGTGAAGCTCTTCGAGGATTCTTTTCAACCAGATTGCTTGACAAGCACAAGCTGTCGCAGCAACAAACTCAACTTCAGTACTCGAAAGAGAGACAATAGGTTGCTTCTTGGAAGCCCATGAGACAGCCCCTGTACCCAACATAAATACTTAACCAGAAGTGCTCCTTCGATCATCTTGATCTCCAGCATAATCACTATCCGTATATCCAACTAAATAAGATTTTTCGCCCTTCTTATAGAACAACCCCCAGTCCTTGGTTCCTTGCAAGTAGCAAAGGATTCTTTTTGCAGCTAGGAGAGGCAACTCTGAAGGATTTTCCGTGTACCTGCTTATCAAACTTACTGGAAACATGATGTTTGGCCTTGTTGCACTCAAGTACATCAGACTGCCCACAATATGTTTGTAAAGTGTGCCATCTATCTTTTTCACTTTTGGATCTTAGTGAAGTTTTAAGCCAAACTCCATAGGCGTGCTAGTGGGATTGCAATCTTGCATCTGAAACCTATCCAAGATCTCTCCAACATACTTCTTCTGTGACATAAAAATCCCGGAAGTAGATTGCACTACCTCTATACCCAGAAAATGCTGCATCAACCCCATGTCAGTCGTGTCAAATTCATCCATCATAGATTTCTTAAACTCAGCAAACATGACATTGTCATTTCCAGAGAATATAAGGTCATCAACATATAGACAAACAATGAGCATTCTTCCCTTATCCCCCAGTTTGACAAAAAGTGTATGCTCATATGGGCTTTTTTGAAATCCAACTTGCATAAAATAGGTCTCAATGTGACTATACCAAGCCCGTGGGGCTTGTTTTAAGCCCTAAAGTGCTTTCTGTAAGCGATATACTTTATGCCAATTTCCAACCTTAATATAACCAGGGGGTTTATCAACATATACCTATTCCTCGAGGTTTCCATGCAAGAAGGATGATTTTACATCTAACTGGAAAATCGGCCAAGAATTTTGCATTGCCAAGGCAATCACCAATCTGATTGTGTCATGTCTTGCAACTGGGGCAAAAACTTCAACATAATCAATCCCATACTCCTGCTTGTATCCCTTTGCCACCAATCTTGCCTTATACTTGTCAATTTTGCCATTGTTTTTCAGCTTCGTCTTGTAAACCCATTTGACACCAATGGTTTTGTGACCTTTTGGAAGATTTGTTAACTCCCAAGTATCATTTCTCTCAATAGCTTCCATCTCTGCATCCATTGCTTTATGCCATTTTTCCTCTTTGAGAGCAACTTCGAAAGTTGTGGGATCAGAGTCTGCAAATAGAGCAAAGTGGGTAACTACATCATCACGCTGGCTAACTCCTGTTATCTCATAATCTTGCATCCAAGTAGGTCTTCTTCGAGTACGACGAAGAGACTAAGTTGTTATGTCAGTGGTTTCGTCAATTGATTCTTCCAAAGTTTCAGATTCTGGAAGTTCAGCAGCTGGAAGTTCAGCACTTGAAGCTGATGTACTTGATGACTTTTCAGGCGCTGAAACTGTGACGTCCACATCACTGTCATATAAACCTTGACTTGGCTGCGACCTATTCCATTCCCATGTATTTTCTTCATCAAAAATGACATCTCTGCTAGTCACAATATTGTTAGTTAATGGATTGAAAAGTCTGTATGTTTTAGATGTTTCACTTACACCTAAAAACACACATTTTCCCCCTTTGTCATAAAGCTTCTTCGTTTTTTGGTTTGGAATATGTGCATAAGCAACACAGCTAAAGATTCTAAAATGCTCAACATTTGGCTTTCGTCCACTCCAGGCTTTCTCCGGCGTCATATTCAAAACTACAAAAGTAGGACTTCTGTTTAAAATGTGAACGCTCCAGTTCACAGCTTCTGGCCAGAAAGTCTTCAGAATTCCCCCTCTTGCAAGCAGGCTTCTACCCACATTCAGAATGGTTTTGTTCCCTCTCTGAAACACCATTTTGTTGTGGTGTGAATGCTGCTGTTAGTTCTCTTCGAATGTCATGGTCTGCACAAAAGGCTTCAAATTCTTTGGAGCAATATTCACCACCTCGATCAGTTCAAAGAGTCTTGATGGTCTGACCTGTCTCATTCTCCACACGAGCCTTGAAGCTTTTAAATACCAAAAAAGCTTATGATTTTTCCTGCAGAAAATACACCCAAGTTTTCCTGGAAAAATCATCAATGAAGGAAATGAAGTATCTTTTATCTCCATTTGAAGACGGATTGATCGGACCACATATGTTAGAATGCACTAGCTCAAGAACATTAGTTGCTCTCTAGGATTTTCCTTTCAGAAATTGAGAACGAGTTTGTTTACTTACAATGCATTCTTCACATACTTTCGATGGAGCGGAAATGTCATGAAGACCTGTCACCATGTTCTTCTGTTTTCAAGTCTTCAGGCCATCAAAACTCAAGTGACCATAACAAAAATGCCACAGCCATGAAGGATCCTTTACTTTAGCCATCAAACACGTTTGAATGTTGTCAATCTTAAGCGGATATAATCTATTTGAGGTCCTTCTAATAGCAGCAATAGTAGGCCTCTTACAGGGATCATAAATTTCACAAACACCATTCTTAAGCGTGATAACATACCCCTTTTCTTCTAATTGACCAACGCTTAACAAATTACTCTTCAAGGAAGGAACATACAAAGCGTTAGAAATGGTTTCTACATAACCATTCTTGGTTCTAATTTTGACATCACCCTTTCCAAAGACCTTCACAACAGACTCATCACCAAATCTAACAGTTGAACTGATGTTTTCATTTAAATAAGAAAAGGCGAGTTTGTTACCACTCATGTGATTACTGCAGTCGGTATCCACATACTAGGTTCCCATTTCTGGTTCATCATCAATCTGGGTCGTTGTCATTAATAGAGTTTCTGTTTCTTCATTGTTCTCAACAAACTTCACACTTTCTTCCTTTTGTTTGTCAGTAGGAAGCTTACTGTAACATTCAGCTGCATAATGGCCAATTTTGTGACATCGAAAGCACTCCACCTTTGATTTGTCATGGTTTCGACCTCTGTTTTTGCCTTGAAATTGATCATTACAGCTTTTGAAATTCCTGCTGGAATCTCTACCTCCATGATCTCCTCTTCCCCAGCCTCGACCACAGCTTCTACCGCGACCTCTGTACTCATTATAGTGGCTATTAACAGAAGCTTTTAGTACTTGCTCGTCTACTATAGAGCTTCTGTTTATCTTCTGTTCATGAACTAACAGAGAGCTTTGTAGTTCATCAAGTGATAGGGAACCCAAGTCATTTGATTCTTCAATTGCACATACTACAAAATCAAATTTTGGAACCAACGAGCGTAGTATCTTCTCCACTAGGATGACATCATCTATCTTCTCCCCATATACTTGCATCCTGTTGCTTATCTCCATGACCTTGCCACAATAACTTGTGACAAATTCTCCATCTTTCATCTGGAGAGTCTCAAATTCCCTCCTCAAGACTTGAAGCTGTGCTCGCTTCACTCTGTCAGACCCTTGATAGTTCTTCTTCATCGAGTCCCAAATGTCTTTGGAGGTATCCTTTGATGGAATCGTCTCTAAAATGGGACGTTCAATTGTTTTGAACAAATAATTCTTCACCTTCATGTCTTTCAAACGTTTTGCTTCCAAGTCTTTTTGTTGGGCTTCCGACACCGGTTTTCCTTTTTCTGGCTCTTCAATTCCAGTTTCTATCAAAGTCCAATAATCTTTGAACCGTAGAAAGTTCTCCATTAACATGCTCCAATGATCATAGTAACCATCGAAACGTGGAATAGTAGGTTGAAGAAAATTGTTATCTGAGGCCATGAAGAAGGTAGGGAGGAAAGAAAGCTGTTGCGTTCTTTTACTTTTATGGATGGGAAGACGCTCTAATCTAGCTCTGATACCACTGATAGAAAGATAATAACGTAAAGTAGAGGAGACATAGACTGCAAGAATAATATTCCATTCAGATCATGTAGCCCTTTTATAAGCAGACTCACAATAGAAACAATAGAAAGCAGAACTGAAAAACAACCCATGACGTGTATAAACGCACTACTCCTAAAAATCAGAAAGCAATACTCCATAATCCCTAAAAACACTCAACTAACTTGATAGACTCAAACTGAATAACCAAACCCTTAAAGGCTTGGTCAATGAACACAAAAACAGCTAACAATAACAATGCAGGGGGAGTGATCCATTACCTATGAAGTGTGAACCAGGCAGCGCGCTAGGTACTGGATACTGTTAAGGAAAAAACACAAAGTTTTAATATTTATAAACCCCAAGTGCAAGGTGTATCGTCGAGTACTTGGGGTGTCGTCCACAGAGAGTTGTGTTTCCAACTACCAGGGTTAACTAAAGCGTATCGAGTTAGGCAAAATCGAAGGGGAAAGAGGAAAAACTAAACTACGCTAACAAACATAGAAAGAGCAACTTGGAGTTGTGATTTGACCAATGGACGAACCAACTAATTGAGATGAGTCTTAACCTACTCAAACTACTTCACGAACTAGAGATGGTTAGTTGTACCATCAAATACCACCCAAGCCCTCTCTCAAGGGTCATGAGCTAGTCTAATTAGCCTAACCATCTATTTTCATGGGGTTAGCCCAATTAGACCACAAAACTAGCAACCCTCGGACCTAACTCGATTCGGATACTATTTTCATGTCCCGAACTCGGATATTCCCTCTCCCACACTAGCTAATTGACCTCACCTCTCAGCATAAGTCAATCGCCCAAAAATATGGATGAAAGCTCTTTCAAGCATTTCATCGAACGCTTGGCGGGTGTGAGAGAAAACTCTAAGTTTTAGGCATAGATTGGGTATGGTTAGGCCAAATACAAGACTAATTAGCCATCAAGAGGTTAATCACAATCCAAGCCAACACAATCTACCAACTAAACATCACAAACACATCAAAACCTAAACTAACAAACAAGAACATAAACTTGAAGAACAAAACAATGAGAGTGAAATAAAACGAATCTAAACAACTAAATAACATAAATTAACAATGAAAACTAAACATATAAACTTAAACAAATCAAATACAAGAATTAAGCCAACAAAACATAAATAAGAACAACAATGAAATAAATAGAGAAAGGGGAAGAAAACTTAGTCTTGAATTGACAGAAGGAACTTGAAATCTAAAGGTTGAATCCAAGATTATAATCTTCAATCCTAAACTAATCCTCCTACTAAGGTTTTATTTACTAAAACCTAACCTAAACTGCTCTAGAAATCGCCAGAGAAAAACCCTAAGCGAAGCCCCCCGAGTGACCCCTAGCGAAACTGGCCGAAAATCGACTTTTATCGCGGAAACTGGGCTCGAAGCACGGCTATGCCCAGACGCACGGCCGGCCGTGCGCCACCACGCACGGTAAGACGCACGATCGTGTGCCTGGGCGTGCTGGCCGTGCATGGCTTCGGCCACTGGTGCACGGCCGTGCACGGCTTTGGCCACTGGTGCACGGCCGTGCTCTCTTGCAGATTGCCCGTGTGTTGTTCTTTTCTGCTTCTTTTTGCTCTTGGGGCTTGTCGGACCTCTATTCCACCTCGAAATGCATCCCAAATGCCTCATTCCTTATTAAAGCTGGTGAGTTTCTCGTCTCTTTGGTAAAACTCCGACAAAACAAGCAAACCAACCAAATAACTACATTATGAACCGAAAGAGACAAATTTGACCATTTCTCCTTAAGATTCGACATGAAAACCATGAGAAAAGTGGGTCAAATAAGGGATAAAATGAGGTCAAATATTGGTGCAACAGATACCCACCCTAGGTTTTGAGGGTGATCCCCTCCATGGTTCAAACCCCCATAGGGAAGCCGGAGGTTGTCGTTTGGCATGCCCGATGCTTCTGGCTGGGTCATGGTTCTGGTTGCTACCCATGTTGGTTCCTCCCCTAGCTCCTATCTTGTTGAACTTGCACATGCTTAAGGCTGGCAAGCCTACTGATCAACATAGCCTTTCTAAACTTGACTTTGGCTCATTTTTACCACCTCAGCTCTTATCTAGTTGAGCTTTTTTAATTTCCGGCCAATCCAGCTAACGAACCTCATCATAAGTTGGATTTTGAGAGGGATGTTTTGTTAAATGTCCCATGGTATAAGAAGAAGAAAACAAAAACTATGGCTTTGATTTGTTCGATTGATAAGAATGTGCTACATCCATGCATGTAAATTGCAAATTATATGGATAACTGTACATACAAAACCATAATAAGCCATGGTTAGAGTGAGGGAGATTTAAAGCTAAAATGTGATGCAAAATCCCTCGAGGACACGATAGGTCTTTGTATTCACATTTCCCTCGAACTAGTCTGTACATCTCAACTAGCCAGAATCAAGGAATAGCAGTACACAAAAAGCATTCAAGTAACAAACAGCAGATGGAGAATTATGAGACCAAAATTGCAAGGTAAATAAACTAAGAGAAGAGCATATAATCCTTTGCTTTAATCCGCCAATCGGGGCTAAAACCATCAATGCAACCCCAACAATGATGCAGAACTGCAAAACCCACAGTCCAATTTTGTTGAGTGTCAATGACAAATGCATAATTTGTCAGAAGGAAGAAGAGAAATGAAGAAAAAATTTGGGGGGGGGGTTGTTTGGAAGCCAAGGGATATTAAGAAGGAACTAACCCAATTGACCAGCCAGGGTAATCCAAATTTCTTTGGTTTGTATGGCTCGTTTGGTTCTATGTAATCGAAGTGGTAATGCAATCAAAATGGTAATGGTGATTCCATTACCATGTTTGGTTACCATTAAGTAATGTAATCAAGATTGCATTGTAATTACATTTACCCCAATCTATGCAATTACAATTACTTGACTTTTCCTAAACAATTTTGATTGCATACCTTTGAATCAAAATCTATCCAACTATAAGCTATTATATTTGGGAACTTTCTCTCTCTTATCTCCATTGTCTCTCCTCTACTTCTCCTCTCTTATTAGTTTGACACCATTTTTTTAAAGGTTTGAAGCTCCACTCACCCCTCTCTCTCTCCTGTCCATATTAGATAAAATTTAACTTAGACCATGATTGTATTATTGTAACTGTATTTTTGTACCTTCTAGACATCATGTCTCTCTCTCTCTCTCTCACGTCGTCATCATCATCATCATTTTCTCTCTACTTGGTAAATTTGAACAATATTACATTATTGTAATCTAAAAGAAATAGAGTGATGTAAGTCTCATACGAAATATCGTAATCATGATGATAAAATATTTGATGATATTTATCAACGAAGTTACAAATAATTAAAATAGGCAAAAATAAAATGCGAATTGAATTGCAGGTACTTCACGTTACGTGTAAAATTAAGTATTGTTTGTAGATGAATTCATTCCATTACACTTGTAAAAACTTTGTAACCAAACATTGTAATGCAATTATTATCCCATTCCATTACACTAATAATTGCATTACATGGTTGATTCCATTGCATAGTGATTGCATTACTTTCAACCAAACGTTACAGTAAAGTTTAAGTCATATGATGCAAGGTACGTAGCTGCGATTCACATGATACCGAGTTAGGTTTTAGCCATGGTTTATCCATGCATCTATCTAAAAATATATCAAAACACAAGTTTCTGATGAGAAGCGCGCAATATCACATGCTTCAATTCTGTTGCTTTGATCACCACCCAAAGATAAATCCAAATCCTAAATAGGGATGGCAACGGGGCGGGATGGGGACAGGGAGTATATTCCCCGTCCCCGTCCCCGCTGGAATCCCCGCCCCCCGTCCCCGCTCTGTTCCCGGCTGCGGGGAAAAAATTCCCCCCGTCCCCATCCCTAGCGGGGATTTAATCCCCGTCGGGGCTCCAACGGGGATTTTTACCCGCTGATTTTCCCTTACCTTCTAAACTCTTTACGGCCATGAGTACCAAATCCAGTATATACCTAGGATTTTTACAAAGAAAATTACATATATAGCCTTAGTTGTTTCATTTAAAAAATTTGAAAATAAGGTTATTTTTGTAATTTTAATTAAAATTGGGGGCGGAGGCGGGGATTTTTCCCTAATCGGGGAATTGCGGATGGGGATGGGAATGGGGCAAAATCCCCGGCGGGGAAATGGGGACGGGGACGGGGACGGGGAAATGGGGAATGGGGACGGGGATTTTTCCCCAATCAGTTCAACCCGTCCCCGTCCCCATCCCCGAGCGGGGATTAATTTTTCTCCCCGTCCCCGTCCCCGTCCCCTTTGGGAACGGGGATTTTCCCCCACTTCGGGGCGGGGCCCCGGCAGGGACGGATATTCCCCAACTTTTTGCCATCCCTAATCCTAAAAGGGCGGTGAATTATTGAGGTTTGACTAACCTAACACTAAAGCCATTTAGTTCTTTATAACTAACACTAATATTAAAAGCAACAAATCAATTGTATTATTATGTTTTTAATTAGTTAACTACTTGACTTTTGATTTGATAGTCATTATTTCTTTTCACATTAATAATTTTTTAAAATTTGCATTAGCTGTCATAAGTAACTATCATAAAAATGTTATAAATTTTAAAAATAATATAATCTAAATAAAGCGATTCCAATACATAGGGCCTGTTCTTTTCGTGGGCCAATTGCAATTTACCAACATCAATCCACTTTAACCCACTTCAACCTATTTCAACATATTTCAATCCACTTGAAAAAAAAATACCAACTTCAACTCACTTCAACCTACCTCAACCTACTTCAACCCACTTCAATCAACTTCAATCCACCCTCTTCATAATTTTAATAATTTGTAAAGTATCATGTGAAATTTAATTATTCTTGCACCAAAAAATTCATTATACTACTTTCTTGTAAATTATCGTACTTTGGAATTGTTTTATTTTTGTATTTTTTTAGTTTTTTATTTTTAAAATTTTAAAATTTAAAATTTTAAAATTTAATTTTTTGTATTTAATTTTTTTTTATTTTTGTTTTTATTTTTTAATTTTTTTAATTTTTTTGTATTTAGTTTTTAATTTTTAATTTTATTTTTAATTGTTTGTCTTTAATTTTTTTTAATTTTTAAGTTTTGATTTTTTAATTTTTTATATTTAATTTTTAATTTTTGTATTTTTGTATTTTTTTTATTTTTTGTATATATTTTTTAATTTGTTATCTTTTTAGTTTTATTCCAAACAAAAGCTACAGAAAATTCCAAAAAAATAAAAAAAATAAAAAGAAACATAATAAAAAAAATAAAAAAGAAATAAATAAGAAATAAACAATAAAAAATTTAAAAATTTAAAAATTTAAAAATAAAAAATAAAAAATAAAAACATAAAAAATAAAAAATATAAAAAATATAAAAAAAATAAAAAATACTAAATACGAAATAAAAAATAAAAAAACAAAAAAAAGAGAAATAAAAAATAAAAAATAAAAAATGAAATAAGAAATAAAATATAAAATATAAAATATAAAAAAATAAAAAAATAAAAAAATAAAAAAAAAGAAATAAAAAATAAAAACAAAAGAAATAAAAAAAATAAATAAAAGAATAAACAAAAATTCCACAAAATTTTGATAACTTCATAAATTATCACACATTAATTACATTCTTATTATTTTAACCCATTTCAACCCACGACATAAAAAATATACCAACTTCAACCTACATCAATCCACTTCAACCTACTTCAATCCACCTAAAAAAAAAAAATACCAATTTCAATCAACCTCAACCTACTTCAACCTACTTCACCATTTTACCCACCCAATTTACCCATGAAAAGAACAGGCCCATAGTATGGTTTGTCAAAATTAGTTCAAATTTAGAGTTCTAACATTTTCAATGTGAAGTGGCTGGCTTTGGGCCTAATATACGTTCCCCACATGTGCCCTAGACTTGCATTTTGAAGACGAATATCATCTACAACCAATCAATCATGGGGAAAGGAGATTTTTTTTGGGGGGGGGGGGGGGAAGGGCAGAGCTAAATTGGGGCAAGGGGGTCAATTGACCCCCAACTTTTTGAAAAAAAAAATTAAATAAATATGAGATATTTTTATGGATAAAACAAATA
>JACYFF010010365.1:29121301-29144697 GCA_017589665.1 Selenicereus undatus | reverse complement strand
TAATAATAATAATAATAATAATAATAATAATAATAATAATAATAATAGTAATTCTTAGGAAAATTAGAGAAATAAAACCTACCCATATTAAGAAACCAAAAACAAAAAAATAACAATTTTCTAATCACCACCATAGGCACCACTGACGACATTCTAGCCGCTAGTCATCACGTCCTAAACCCTTTCCCTTTGCATGCACCGTCCCCTTCGCACCAATAATCTTCTCAGCTACTCACCCTGCAACCCAAAACTCTCTAAACCCCTTGGCGACCCAATCAGTACCATGCACCCGTTACTGATGGTCCCTGCAGTGCCAGTGAACCTCTCACAAGATGCACCGGGCACCGAGCCCAACGGTTGCCAGCTAATTCCCTCAACGCCTTCTTTCCTCTTCCTAATTTCATTTTCTCTTTGTTGACTTTCTCTTTATCCCTTAATCTGATATTATTATATTTATTTTGATGAAAGATAAAAAGGAAGCTTAGATATTAATATTGTTTATTGTTTTAAATTTGATTTTATCCAATATGGATATATTGAGCAAACTTATTTGATTGCCATAAATATGATTAATGAAATTGGTCTTGATAATAATATTTTGATTATATTGAAATAATATAAATCTGATTATGTATATCCCACCTTTTTAGGGATGATCACTTAATTTTCTCTACCTAAGACATTGCTTGCCTTGAATTATGGAAAAACAATTGAAAATCCTCATGAGTATGGGAACTAGCCGTTGGAAATCAGCAGTTGAAGGAAATCCAACCAAGTAACCGTTGTCACAATACAGAATCAACAAAAATAGCAAGAGAACGTTGGAAAATAAAAATGGAAGATTTTTCAAGGGCCCTGAACTGAAGCTCAAGGCCCTGAACTGAAGCCGTTTTTTTGGGGAAAGTCCAACGGCTAGTTGCAATAGCTCCTTCAAGACTTGGCTATAAATATAAGAGCTGAAAAGCAGAGAATGACAGCACAAAGAGCTAGCACTCAATTGGCATACTACTTCCTCAAGCATACATTGGCATTCATTGAGCTTAAATTTGCTTTTCTTTACATTTGAGTTGTATTGTTCATTGTGTACTTGGGTAGGATTATAGAGTTGAAGGGTCAACCCTTGGTTGAAGGGTTCAACTTGAGACTTGGAACTTAGAGTAGGTGTACTCTGGAGTTGTATAATCAATCATCCTAATAAAAGTTCAGGTTAATCCTAGAGTTAGGGAACTCTAGGTGGGGATTAAGCCTTTTGAGCCCCAACCTCGTTAACAATCGATCGTGTTTTGTCCCGATTTACTTTTCTGCATTTACATTTTAATTGTTTAGCAACCTTGATTATCAGCCTATTCACCCCCCTCTAGGGTGATCTTATAGCGTTTGATTCTTCAATTGGCATCAGAGCCAAACCCACTGCATTTTGACCTTACCGTCAAGTAGACAACGATCAAGGCTGCTAGTGGAGAAGGCTATTATGATCAAGGTCGCTCTACTGTTAGGCCACATTTGTTTAGAGGTACTAACTTTTCATATTGAAAAAATTTGATGCAGATGTTTATCAAAACTGAAGATTATGAATTATGGAACATCATGACAAAAGGACCATATGTTCCGCAAATCACGATTGATGGAAAGACCGTTGCAAAAACCAAAGATCAATACACCCAAGAAGACTTCGCAAGGCTATCTGATGAACCTCTATTTTACACTATTTTTAGCCCCTATTTGACCCATTTCCTTTCCTATTTTTACGTTTAATTGTGCTAAGGAATGGTCAAATCGGCATCCTTTTGCAAACTTTTAACTCATATAACATCTTTCGATATATTCAGGAACTTCATTAAAGAAACGGAAAGATGAACAATATTTGGAAAAGGAGTGCCAGGAAGACGAGAAAAGCTGCGGAAAAACGTCACACGAAAGTCCCACGGAACCGGACCAACGCATCACGGCCGAACCACCCGAGACCGGCACAACTGGCCGGGCAACCAGGTGGCACGGCCTGGCCGTGCCACGTGGCACGGTGGGGCCGTGCCATGTGGCACCCCCGTGCCACTTGTGCGATGCTCGGGTGATTTTTTTTGGCAGATTTTTGGCACGGTCACCCCGTGCCTATGGGCACGACCGTGCCACCCCCGTTCCGCGTCGCGACTTAAAAGTTCTCTCGGGGCTGTTTCAAAAGGAGGAGTTTTCATTCAGTTTTTCTATTCCCAAAACGCTCTTAGGCGATTTTTAGGTTTCAATACTATTTTTCATACTTTTGGATTACGCTTTTAGATTAAGTTCTTGAATTGGAGGTGGATTCTACTTTGATTAATTCGATTAATTCCAGGTTCTTCGTTCTATTTCTCTCTCTTCCTGTTCTTGATTACGTAAGTTTTGGGTTGCGATGTTTATTGAATTGAATGTTTTGTTTGTCGTTAGAAACATGACTGTAGGCTAAATCCCTCAACTTAGGTTGGGATTGACGCCGAATATGCACAATTGAATCTTGTAGTGGCCCAATCCATGTTCCCCATTTGTTTTGCAATTACGAATTCTGCTATGCACGCCACATGCTCGATGAAATGCTCGAAAGAACATTCATCGTTTTTTATTGGGGTTTAGGGGAGCGTTGAGAGACGAAACCTTTACCTAGTGCGTCTTAGTAGACAATTAGGATTTTAACATGAAAATAGTTAAGTTCTAATTGGGATTAGAGATTGTGAATCTTGTAATCCTTCAACCTTTAGTCCCATGAAAATAGGCGATTATGGTTCTAGGATTAGTCTTCGACCCTTGAGAGAGGGAGGAGATGGGCTTAATTGACGATCTATCCATTTGTGATGCATGCATCGGGAATGTGTGATTGGGTTAATAACTGATTCGTTAGTATATTCGTGCTGTTAATTCCAACCTAAGTGTTTTCTATTCTGCAGTTCATTACACTTTTTAGTTGTTGTCGTTCTTCCTAGTTTAGTTTTCAACCCAAAATTGTGACTGCCTAGCTTGAGTTGCCTAGTTAATTCTAGTAGTTGAAGCCTAGTTCCCTGTGGATTCGACCCGTACTTGCCGGTTGCTAGCTACAGCTACGCCGTGCACTTGCGGCAATTAAAACCTCTAACACTATCAAAAAACTGTAAGGCTATGCACATATTATATTGTGGATTAGATGCTAATGAGTAAAATTGTATTTGTGCATGTGCATCAGCCAAGAAAATATGGGACAAGTTGGTGGTGACATATGAAGGGACAAGTCAAGTGAGAGAGACTAAAATCAACATGTTCGTTCACCAATACGAGCTATTTAAAATGCAACCCGACGAAACAGTCAAGGAGATGTTCATGAGGTTCATTGATATAACGAACAATCTTAAGTCCCTTGGCAAAACCTATACCAATGAGGAGATAGTTAGGAAAATACTTCGATGTTTTCCTAAAAACAAGTGGGGTCCCAAGGTCACTGCCATTGAGGAAGCCCAAAACTTCAAGACACTAGCCTTGGACGACCTGCTCGGAAAACTCCTTACACATGAAATTCATCTTAAAGAAGATGACGAAGAGAAAGAAGCTCAATCGAAGAGGGGAGTGGCATTCAAAACTGGAAGTGAAGACGCCATTTCCTTGAAAGAAGAGTCAAGCGAAGAGGATGAAGATACTATGGCAACTATCGCTAAAGGATTGAAGAAAATGTTCAAATAAAAGAAATTTGATCCCAAGAAGTTCTACAAAAAGGGATGATCATCAAGCAAAAACGAGAAATTTTCAAAAGGTACGAAATTTCTAAACAACAAAAATGATTCTAACTTGGGTCCTTGTTTTGGTTGTGGTTTGCTAGGACATATTGTAAAAGATTGTCCAGTCTTGCAAATGAAAGCTGAAAAACGTAAGCATAAAGCCAAGAAGGAATTCAGGAGAGCCATGATTGCCGTATGGAGAGATAGTGACTCCAGTGACAGTGACAAAGAAGAAGAAGTGGCAAACCTATGCCTTATGGCGAATGACGTTCAAAAAACCGAACTTGAAAACTTAGATGAGGTAGACTATTCTGACCTTCTTGAATATTCAAAGGATAAATTAGCCCAAGCATTAATCAGATGCATTCAGTGTGAACAAGAATATTTGTCCAAAATAAAAACCTTCAAGAAGACCATTCATAATTTGCTATTTGAAACGAAGTGTTACAGAGAGAAAATGACGATCTTCATCTAAAGATTGAAAATCTTGAAAAAGAAAAGCAGAAAGTTCAATCCAAATGTGGAGTCTTTGAAAAATTAGCTTTGAAATTCACCAAAGGCCAGGATAATTTGCACAAGTTACTTGGTTCGCAAAGAATGTCCTTTAATAAAGAAGGCATTGGCTACAATCCCTTAAACCAGAAGAAAGCATACAAAAACTTCTTTACTAAAGAGACATCCAAAAACAAATTACATATCACATGCAATTGTTGCTTGAAAAACGGACACATTTCTTACTTATGTCCACTAAGAAAGACAAACAATAAAATAATTTAAGTTTGGGTACCAAAAGGAACAAGACCAAAAAACATAATCAAAAACAACGTTGGACTCAAACTCGATGCCGTGGCTAGAAAGAATTGATTTATTGTCTAGACTAAAGGGGGATGGTTAAATCATATTGTTGCATAAATTGAGGGGGAGCCCTCTCTAAGTACTAACTATATTCATGAGCTTTTGCAGGACAAGCCAATGAGATATTCACCACTGTCAAGAAATTCAAGGTGTTTAAGTTTCAATCCAAGGCCTTGGACTGCAGGCAGAAGCTAGATTTTTTTGAACATGACCAAATCAGGGCTTGAACTTGACTTTCAAGGCCTTCGCCATGAATCATTGAGACAAATAAATCAAATGGTTCAAACCCAATGGAAGGCAATTTGATTTGGGCGCATGAATCTTTTTTTTTTAAATCTGTCTCAATTTTTGTTATTTTAAATTAACCAAAAAAAGGGGGGCTTGATATTTTCCAACTTCATTTCCAAATTTCTAACTGATTTGTGTTTTTCTTGGGAAAGTATTTTGAAAAGCAAACCCTTAAATCAAGTAATTGTTTTTTTACCTACTACGCGTGCCATTGCCTGACTAATTTACTTCCTACTTGAGAAATTTTGAATTTCAAAATTTTGAATTTCAAAATTTTGAATTTCAAAATTTTGAATTTGCTCAGTTATCTCTAGAAGGTAAGCTTGATTAATAACCATCATACTTTATGTTTTCATGGCATGTGACATATTATTATGCTTGCTTAATATTTTGAACATCAAATTGTTTTATTAATTCCCTTATGTGCATATATGTGCTTTTCATGAGATTATTAAGTTAATGTATGCTGGCATATGCGATTATATTTAATATTAGTATTGCCTCTATATGCATTTTTTTATATATACATAAATGCCATAGATTAAGGGGGAGTATCTTTATATATCATTGATTTGTTAAGGGGGAGCTATATGTGTTTGCCATAATTTTTACATGCTCTAATTTTTCTTTCTCTTCTTATACTATCTTTTTGATGAAATACAAAAAGGGGGAGAAATATTATGGTAAGCTAAATTGGTTATTTGATGAATCCATGCATTAGTTTTGTCTTTCATCAAAAAGGGGGAGATTGTTGACTTTCTCTTTGTCCCTTAATATGATATTGTTATGTTTGTTTTGATGAAAGACAAAAAGGAAGCTTAGATATTAATGTTGTTTATTGTTTTAAATTTGATTTTATCCAATATGGATATATTGAGCGAACTTATTTGGTTGCCACAAATATGATTAATGAAATTGGTCTTGATAATAATATTCTGATTATATTGAAATAATATAAATCTGATTATGTATATCCCACCTTTTTAGGGATGATCACTTAATTTTCTCTAACTAAGATATTGCTTGCCTTGAATTACGGAAAAACAATTGAAAATCCTCATGAGTATGGGAACTAGCCGTTGGAAATCAGCAGCTGAAGGAAATCCAACCAAGTAACCGTTTCCACAATACAAAATCAGCAAAAATAGCAAGAGAACGTTGGAAAATAAAAATGGAAGATTTTTCAAGGGCCTGAACTGAAGCTCAAGGCCCTGAACTGAAGCAGCTTTTTTGGGAAAGTTCAACGGCTAGTTGCAACAGCTCCTTCAAGACTTGACTATAAATATAAGGGCTGAAAAGCAGAGAATGACAGCACAGAGAGCTAGCACTGAATTGGCATACTACTTCCTCAAGCATACATTGGCATTCATTGAGCTTAAATTTGCTTTCCTTTACATTTGATTTATATTGTTCATTGTGTACTTGGGTAGGATTATAGAATTGAAGGGTCAACTCTACCAAGCCTAGTTGAAGGGTTCAACTTGGGACTTGGAACTTAGAGTAGGTGTACTCTAGAGTTGCATAATCAATCCTTCTAATAAAAGTTCGGGTTAATTCTAGAGTTAGGGAACTCTAGGCGGGGATTAAGCCTTTTGAGCCCAACCTCGTTAACAATCAATCGTGTTTTGTCCCGATTTACTTTTTCGCATTTACATTTCAATTGTTTAGCAACCTTGATTATCAACCTATTCACCCCCTCTAGGGTGATCTTATAGCCTTTGATTCTTCACTCTTCCTTCGCTTCCCCCATCCTTCCTCGTCATGTTAGCCTTAAAAGCAATCTGATGACCTATAGGCTGCTGGAGGACATTGCCGTTGTCTAGTGGTAGATTCTCGTGGTCGGTGCAAGCCAGTGGCAGCGACCAATAAGGGTGGCAGGTTGGTAGTGACGCTGTACATGAACTACTTGAGAAATTATGGGATCGGATTTAATACTTTAACGCTCTTTTTACTATTATTATTAATATTATTGATATTATTTCACAAGTTTTTAAAGCAAAAAAAATTTAAAATTTAAAAGTAACTTATTGTAGTAGATTTGTAGGTAACAAAATGGCATTTTAGGGGGAAAAAAAACAGTGGCTTAGAAGGACAAAAAATAAACATAATGGCATTTGGGAATAAAAGTGAAAACATGGTGATAGTTTAGGCTAGAAACTCCCTTATGCACCTATCTTTCAACTAAAGAGTGAAAAATCTACAACGCTGTATTTTGGGTATCATTGAGTAAATAACTGAAAGTGCTACTATATATGGTAGATCTCATCCGCTCGTTATATAATTATTGATTGTGAATGATGTGCTAGGGCTTAACATTCTGCCGATGGACTTTCTTTTGTTTGTCGTTAGGTAGGTTGCATCTTCTTTTTCTTTTTTCTTTTTTCTTGGATAAGAATGTCGCTATTGGGCACTCCATTTAGGGTGGGGCCAACATGTTTGGGGAGGAAGAGGGTGGAGTTGGGCGATACGTGACATTGGTGCAGTCTCTGTTAAGTGGATTAGCTCTACTCCTGCACAATTAAGCATTCCACACCAGACACATTTGGACACTAAAATTCGAGCTCTGGTGAAACTTATGGAGAAAGGATCCTCATCCTATTTAATTGATCTCATTGATATGTTTCATCTTGTTAGAAAATTAGAACTGACCTTAGTGTAGAAGCGATAGGATCTAACTATTGTTTTCTACCCACGATCTGAACCAAAAGCCATAAATGCAGCCAGAGTCACTGGAAATATCACATCCTAAAACCAAATCCCAATTGATGGTTGGATTGAAGTGAATGAGAGAACAAGAGAAGTAAAGAGTGAATACTAAATTCTTAGGGAATGATTAGCACACTTGTTGCTGTGTAGAACCCTAATAAGGTCCTTTCAAGGAGAACTAAGCTTCTTTAACTGACAAAAGTAGTTTAATGTGAAAGATTAATATTCTTGTAATCGTCACTTTATGTGGGTTATTATTGTGACTATTACAGTTGGTCAACATCTCCCATTCAGTCACATAAACCATAAATTGCACATGTCTCTGCCAACAAATCTCTTCACGCCTTATACTAGGAATGGGGTATGTGACCAAAAACTAGTAGTGTTATATCAAGTTGACATCTAACTAACATGACACATTCATATGAAAATGATACCCCAAATCATCCAAAACATCACCAATGGCATACCCCTTATGCCTATTGATATATCAAATGATTATATACTAAATATAATCACCCGATCTTGATATGGTGATGGGAAAATGATTCCTCCTTAGATAATTAAAATAGTTTAGCTTATCTTGACTGCTTTCCTTATTTGCTCCGCTAGGCTGTATACTTCTTAGCCCTTGGAGAAACACATTAAGGTAATAGCATCAAACTTTGACTTCATATCACAACTCTACGTTGAAGATATCGCCAATAGATGTTTCATAGCATTAGGGAAAGGGAATTCGCTTGTCACTCATTTGAATAGGTCGTCATCTAGCACACACAATATGAAAAGTGTATCATAGCATAACTCATTAAGTTGGGCATGTCACGCACTCTTCTATCCTATGCAAATCGCAAGTCTGGATTTTACCCTAAAAACCGATCTGAGCCACTAGTTTAACACACCTAATGTTAATCTTGATACTCAAGATTCGGGTTTAAGGCTTCGATATGAAATCATAACATTTCATATTTGACTTTCAGAAGTCTCATCTTAGACTTTCTAAGGCGACTATTAGATATAATAACTTATCATTCATACAACAAAGTATAATGATAATTCAAGTTTATACACACCTAGTTTTGATATTGTTAAGTCTCATCTTGCGCACTACTCAAGTGGTCGGGTGATTGCCACTGTGACTAGGCCAATCAGAAGCCTGGTGATATTTCGATGTGCCTTATATCATAATTGTATATTTATGAATATTTGAAAAGAAACATCAATCCTTATTTTATAAATACTTAATACAAGAAAAATATATCCATCACACACTTAGATACACCCAAAAATTAAACCCTAGGCAGACCCAAGCTCATCACATGAGCTTTGAAAGTGTCTATGGGAATATACTTAGTTCAAGGATCTACAAGCGTCTTAGTAGTAGATATATACTTAATGGTAACTTCTTTCCTTTTTATGGCACTCTCGAACAAAGTGATAGCACCTCTTAATATGTTTAGTTTTCCTATAAGACTTTGAATCTTTAGCAAACTGAACGGTAGCAGTATTGTCACTTATCATTTATACACGACCATAAATTCTAGGAGTGAGATCGAGATCCTCGAGAAAACTACTTAGCCATAGAGTCTCCTGAGCGTCAATGTAGCAAGCAAAATATTTTGCTTCTATAGTTGATAGTGCTATGTAGTAGTACTTCTTACCACATCAAGATATGGTCCCCCCACCATAGGTGAATATATATCTTGAGGTTAACCTGGACTCATCTGGCTCATCACCCCAATTAGGATTCGAGTATCCTCTTAACTTAATGTCCCCATTTTAATAGCAAAGGACTAGGTCACTTGTACCATGAAGGTCACAAAAGATTCTCTTGATAGCTTGCTAATGAGGAATCCCCGGTTACTTTGGTAACGACTTAACAAACCGACCACAAAGCAAATGTCTGGTCATGTGCACAACATGACTTACATTAAACTTCATATTACACCTACATAGACGACATTACTCATTCTCTCCTTTTCTTTATCTCTTTTAGAGCATTGATCAAGACTTAAAGTTAGACACTTCTCAACTGGAATGTCCATGGGTTTAGAATAATGCATGGAAAGTGTTCTAAGATTTTATTGATCTACATTTCCCAACTTAAACCAAGAAGCTTCTTGGAACGGTTTCTGGTTATTCCCATGCCTAGGATATACTTAGCCTTATCCATGTCCTTCATCTCAAAGACAGAGGATAACCATTACTTAGTGATTTTGATCATCTCCATGCTATTTTCAGCCAGTAGTATGCTATTAACATACAAAGCAAGAAACATAATCCCCTCTGCAGTTTTCTTGACACACACAAACTGGTCTTCTAAAACCATGGTTAAGCTAAATGAAATAATAGTTTCATATAATCTGAAATATCACGCTTTAGAAGACTGCTTAAGACTATAGATAGATCATTTAAGATCACATACTTTGTCCTCTTAACCTTTTGATATAAAACCAATATGATGGTCATGTAGTTCTCTTCTTCAAGGCTTCCATTAAGGAAAACAGTCTTTACATCCATTTGAAACAACTCCAAGTCTAAATGGGGAACCAGGGTCAGAAGTAGGGGAATTGAGGCAATTCTCAACACATAAGAAAAAGTCTTTTCATAGTCTACCCCCTCAATTTAGAAAAACCTTTTTACAACTAAATGGACATTAAACTTGTTGATCGATCTACTGACCCAATAAAGCCCACTTGTTTCTAATAGATTTATATTGGGGAGGTATTGCTTGCCATAGAGTCCATTTCATCCCTTATGATATCTAGCTGCTCTTTATGGTTTGGTGAATAAATGGCATTCATTTGAAATATCTTCAAGGAATTCTTCCATGCTCACTTATCTGGAGTTTTGGACCTTCATTTGATAACTCACTGAGTAATTCCTCCCTATTTCTTTAAGTGGTGTAGAACCCTCAATGTATAGAGAACCACTTCCACTATCCCTTTGAGGGGAGGAATCTAGAATAAGTGGGCTAACCTCATTCTCACATGTGGGATCGTGAGTAAGTGGACTAACCTCATTCTCAGGCAGATTCTCTACTGCAAACACTACAAAAACCTACATTTAGAAACCATAGTTTGAAATCGAGCTTATTTCAGTTTCAAAAAGCTTGGGTTGCTATCAAATACAGAGACTATTTATGTGGTTTCTAAATTTGAAACTGATTAAATAATCAGTTTCAAGTTTTGGAAACTGATATTAAACTCAGTTTCATTTTAGAAAGTAATTAACAAATTAGTTTTTATTTTGCAACTAATTTTGATTTCAGTTTCAATTTTGGTTGCTACTAAAAAAAGGAAGGAAATTTGAGTTTTATGCCCTAAAATTTTAGCTTCCCACCAATGTCATTCCATCTCCCGTTGCATCTTGAAGGTTCAAAGCTCTTTCTCTCTATCTGCGCACTCTCTCTGTCTCTCTTTCTCTCTACGCTCTCTCTCACTCTCAGCACGCCCTCATCTCTTCCTCTCTGTCTACGTTGCCCTCAGATTTCAACTGGGCAAGTCAATCTAGGCTCTTGATGGTTCGAGTTTTGCCTTCTTTTCTCATAGAGTTTAGATTAGGTTTTGCATTTTCAAGCTAATTATGGGTAATTTGGGTTTGTGCTTTAGACCTGAATCACTTATCCTCTTGCGAAGATCAGAGTGAAGCTATCAATTATGTTAAAGTATTCTCTTTTTCTATCTACTTGTATCTAATGTCGATATCAAAATCTAAATAGAAGATTTCTTATTTCCCCTCATCTGGGTAACGTTACTCCAAAATCACTTATCTTGATGGTCTAAACAAAGAAGAATAACACAAACTTCACTCAAATTGGTCTATCTCAAACTGAATTGACTTACCGCTAATCAATTTCGGTTTCATTTTCTTGGCTAACTTAGTAGACAAATCAACAAGAAATTAACATGAATATGACCCAAAATTAAGTCAAGCCTAACCTAACCATGATATTCCATGACCTTATTCAAGGTTCAAGCTTAAAGGACAATGTGAAATAATGGCAAACATGTAGGGTCAAGTCAGGCCAGAGTTAACCTAACTCTTTGCTAGCGACAGGGTGGGCTTGCTGGATGTCGCTTGGAAATGACATTGAAGTTTCATGCTGCTTGATGGAAGGGGGTCTAGCCGTATATGCTCAATTCAAACCAATTTCATAGAGTTGAATAAATTTTCATGTCGGTTTTAGGATTATGTGACTACCTTCGTCAATTTCATGAATTTTTGTGTTTACTTCAACAATCACATTTCAATGTTTACTTGATTAATCAGTGCACCAAGACACCCCAAAAGTAGTAGTGGTTTTGGCTTCCTTTTCTGGTAGAGTTTAGATTAGTGTTTTGCATTTTGAAGCCAGTTGTGGTTAATTAGGGTTTGTGCTTCAGATCTGACTCTTGTTTTACGTTTGCCTTCAAATTCTATTCTTTCTGTGTGTAATTTCTTCTTTTTCCCCTAATTAATCTTCTTCACTTTTATGGCTTGTATAATCTTCTGCGTTGGGTATAATCTGACTTCATTTTGCTGGGTTTGTGTAGTATGCTTTGCTAGGTTCATAACTTTATTTTTGTATAATATGCTTATATAATCTACTTTGCTGGTTCTGTGACTTCTTTTTCGTGTATTGTAACATTCTACTTCAATTGCTTCGCTTGATTTTGAGTTCTCTTTCCATTGAAGGCTAGCGCGTTGTTACTGACAAAGAGACTGGAGGAGCGCATAGAGGAGAGACATACTAAGTAGGTTGGTACCCAAATTCCTCCTTGGTAATTTTTGTCTGAGTTCTCTTTCTAGAAATTTCTATTTTTGAATAAAAAAAGAGGTTGAACGAACAAAGGATGGCTTAACTTTAGTAAATTAGTCATAACATAGGCCGATATGATTTTCTTTCTTTACATAAAAGTGGCAAAGCTTTTATGTATGCATGTATTTGAAGGGCAAACGAAAGCTGTTGGGCTATGCTGCTAATAGTGAGCCAGTGGGCATTGCTGATTTGGGGGGTTTTTAAGAGAGAGAAAATGAAGGTAGAAAGTCAAGGTTTGGTGAATGTAATTTGGCTTCTTCTTTTAGTGTTTCCCAAGCAAGGTGAGTGTCATTAGTATGGTAAGGATCCAGGCCTCAACCATTGAGATGTTGCTGGTTGATTGTTAGTAGTGATGTTTTAATGCGTTTGGGGACAAATTGCAGGCATTAGCTTTACACTTTTCTTTATCACCGACCCAGGTGTAGGATCTACCATACTCAAAGTATCTCTCTTTAGGGCATTCTCTTGGTTTGGGATTTTAATTCTCAGTGCTATTTGTTAGCAAACACACACAAAAAAAGGTCTCATTTTAAAATATCATGAACTATTGTCTCTTTTATCTTAAAATTGGCTAATGTTGAATGTGAGTCATATTTCAACACTATTGTGTTGACACTAATACATATACGATCATAATGTTATACATATTAGTCAAATTAGCTTGTAATAGTAAATATTATACCAAAGAAAAAGAAGGTATGCTCATTTCCATTCCTCTCTCGCAAAAAAGAATAATAGAGATTAGATGTCGTGAAAAAATTAATAACAGGGTTGATAGAAGTTGTTGCCAGCATCCCCACTTTTTTGCCCATGCCACACGAATAACATAGATAATCCAAGCAAGAGATACTTGACTATTTTTTAAATTCAAAGAGAGAATCTAGAGTATAAATCCTCTTAATGGTTTTTAGGGGCTTTTTAATCAGTTGCTAGCTTTTCTTGTAATTTGAAATTGTTATTGATACGAAGAATTGCTTATTTGCGAACATTTCTTTGGCATTTGTTTGTTAATTGTATTATCTTGTTTCGGCTTATTGCTTTTGTGGCAGTACGTATGCTTCCATCACTAAGTTAACTGTGAAGTCAATTTTAATAAGTGGGAGCTAACCAATTGTAGGCAGAACCTTGCATGATGTTGCTTATACTAATGGAGGCCCAATAGTGAGAAACTTGGATGATTTTGCTTATATTAATGGAGGGTCAAATCTCCTCAATTGCTTTTACTTGTTTAAGTAGAATAATGTACACATACTATTTGTATGTGCTTACTCACCTCATGTATAATTTATATAGTAGTTGTGGAGGTTTTTTCATTATTTTGAATTTATTATTTTTATCTTTTGGTGTGTGGATCATGCATAGATATGAATTATATGTATAGGATATTCCTGTAAATATAATTCTTTCATTAAGCTTAGAATACCTATGCAAGAATTTATACACCAAATACAGTTTGGAAGTAATTTGTTTATTGATATTATAGGTATGGTCTTTGTATCAAAAAGGTGTTTGGAAGACACTACCATTAATGTCTATATGTAAATTATTGATGAAATGTTATAATACGTATAAATTTTTGAATTGTCCAAGTTGGATAGTTTGGGACTCTATGATATTTGATTGTTTGGCTACAAGATCATTGCAGATGTTGGGTATATATTGGTCTGTATTCCCTCATGTTCTCTGGGTGTGATTTTGGAGATGATAATCATATGTTTGGTTCATCATCAAAATTCATATGTCGGAGAACTATGGGAAAATGCTATTGAAAATTTGCCTCTTATATGCAATGGTTCAGCCAAACAAATCAAATATTATGTGAATCCTAAATGGGTTTAGGACCACCTACCTTTGTCAAAGGGGACAAGATCATATTATATCATATCATTTTGCCTGTGTTGATTATTTAGTTTAATTATTGGTTGATAATTGAATAACACATCCAATTCCTCGAGGTAGATATTTTGCCTAAAGTAATTGCATATTATTAAGATTATAATGATAATCAGCTTTGTCACTCTACGGTAAAATATGCTTCCTCATATTGAATGTTGTTAATTTTCAAATGCAGTAATGGGAGCAAACCGAGACTAGGTGTATAAGAGACTTGACGGGGATTATTTGAGTGAGGAGTTTGTGCAAAAAGTACATGAATTTATTAAGTTTGCTAGTGAGGAAGAGCATTTTAAGAAATATGAAAAGGTCAACTGCGCTGCAATAAATGCTGGAATGGGCCTTATTTAGACGAGGATACTGTAAAGCTACACCTCTATAAATATGGGTTCCGTCCAAGATATTATCAGTGGACTTACCATGGTGAGTTGAATGCTAATTTGGGAGTTGAACGTAGCATGTCTATATCAAATAGGGTTGAAGGTAACCAAATGAGGGATATGGTAATGGATGCTTTAGGACCCATGTCTTCTATCTGGGGCAAGGAAGGATCGGGTCATGTTGAAGAGGATCTAAATCCTAAAATAAAGGCTTTCATTGATATGTTGTTGAGAAGCTATTGTATGATGGTTGCCAATCATCTCTTCTATGAGTTAGTGCAAGAATAACAAATCTCAAGTGTGAATGCAACATACCTAATAGAGCTATTGATGGTTTAGACACATTAGTTAAGGATATATGTCCCGGTGATAACAAGATTCCTGACACTTTCTATGGTACAAAAAAGTTGTTTGTCGGTCTTGAGATGGCACATGAAAGAATAGATGTATGTCTTAAAGGCTGTATGTTGTTTTGGAAGGATGTTGCCCATTTTTGATAAATGTGAAGTGTGTTGTATAGATTAGTACCTTAAGAAGGGATTAAGTGGTAAGCCAATTGCAAGGAAGCAAATGAGATATTTTCCTATTACACCAAGGTTACAAAGACTTTATGCAACATTTATGTTGCGGAGCAAGTGAGGTGGCATTCAGAGAATTCGCGTGTTGGTGGCTCCCTTGCACATCCATGTGACGTAGAGGCATGTAAACATCTTAATGATGCTTATCCCTCATTTGTAATCGAGTCTCGCAATATGTGACTCGGAATATGTACAGATGGCCTTTTCCTATTTGGTCAATTTGGGCAGACTTACTCTTGTTGGCCGATTATTCTTATACCATATAATCTTCCACCTTGGCTTTGCATGAAGAAGCTATGAATGTTCTTGAGTCTGCTTATTCCTGGCCCAAAAGAACCTAAAGGGAACTTCAATATCTATATGCAACCTCATATTGAGGAATTGAAGCTGTTGTGAAATGATGGAGTTCAAACATATGGTATTTCTCAGAAAGAGAACTTTATAATGAAAGCAATTGCACTTGGAACAATAAGTGATTTCCCTGCTTACAGTGTGCTATTTAGATGCATGACGGTCAGAAGGCTGGTGATGCCCATACTGTAAGGAGAAGATGAAGTCATTTAGGCTAAAGTATGGCAAAAAACATTTATGGTTTGATTGTCATCGTCAATTTCTGCCTCATGAACATTCGTTCAATAAGAATAAAATGGCCTTCTACGAGAATAGGGTGGAAGAGTTTGACCCACCTCCTTTGTTGAATGGAGAACAAGTGTGGGATCATGTTTCCAAGTTACCCAAAACTACCCATCGTTGTGGTAAGCCTACTATGTATGGAGTTTCTCATAATTGGACCAAACAAAGCATTTTTTGTGAACTTCCATAATGGAGTAAGTTGTTGACTCGATATAATTTAGATGTCCAGCATATGGAGAAGAATGTGTGTGAGCAAATAACCGACACAATAATGGATGTTAATGCCAGAACAAAAGATGACGTTAATGCCATAAGAGATTTAGCTGAGCATTGTAAATGTCAAAAGTTACATGTACAAGCTACTAAAACAACTAGTGGGGACATAGTGACAATGCCAAGTGCCCCATTTGTCCTTAATGAGGAGCAAAAAAAAGCCTTGTGTAAGTGGATAAAGAACTTAAAGTTCCCGCATAGTTATGCTTTGAATTTTAGTAGGTGCGTAGATGTGCAAGGTGATAAGCTTCATGGCTTGAAAAGCCACGATTATCACATTATCATAGAGAGGTTGTTCCCTGTTGCCTTGAGGGAGTTGCTACCTACCAATGGATGGAAAGCAATTACAGAGATTAGTAAATTTTTAGGGATCTTTGCTCTTCACAGATTCACATTGATGATATGGTTCGTGTGGAGAAAAACATTCCTAAAATTATTTTCAAATTGGAGAAACACTTCCCTCCTGCTTTCTTTAATGTTATGGAGCATCTTTCCTATCTACTTGCCATATGAGGCTAGAGTTGGCGGGCCTGTTCAATGCATATGGATGTATCCATTTCAAAGGTAAAAATTTATGTTAAAATGACATATGTTCCTTTCATGATTTATATTTCAACGTTAACATTTTGTTGACAATAATCTAGGTTTCTCCATCACTTGAAATGTAAAGTTGGGAATAAAGCTCGAGTTGAAGCCTATATTCATAATGCATATTTGGTTAAAGAGATTTTGAATTTCCTTACCCATTACTTTGGTGACAATGTTGACATAAAATCTAGAGATGTAGGGTGAGATATTAGAGTTGGCATGGAGAGGACTAATCCCAATATCCCTCCCATCTTTTCTGAAAATGTTGGATATGTAACCTCCAAGGGAAACTCTAAATATCTGGATTATCAAGATTATCGTTTTATTCATCAATATGTCCTTTATAACTATGAATTATTGAGAGAATATGAGCGGTATCAATTTTTTAATGTTTTAATTAATATTGTAGACAAGTAATCATCAGTAGGTGACATTTGAGTTATTTTATATTATTTTTTGACGAATTAGGTATTTTGAGCAAGACATGTTGAAATTTAATGCAAACGTTCGCCTTCAAGATGTTTGGAGTAAGTTTGAGGACCAATTTCCTAATTAGTTTACACAATATGTAAGTCATATGCAATAATCATAAAACATAATTCTCGTAATAATACATGATGTATACCATATGTGACACGTGCTTTATATGTATAGGTGTTAAACTCCAACATAACCGATGATATTATCACAGCTCTTGTAATGGATCCTAAGAAAGATGTGTACATGTGGAACACCTATGACATTAGCAACTTCAATTTTTGCACGTATGTGTATGGGAAGGATAAGTCAACTATGAATTGTGGGTTGTCTGGTAGAAGTGTTAATGGAGTGGAGTACTGTGGCTTTCTGCAAGAAGTCATTCAACTCACCAATGTTGGTGCAAATGCTTGTTATAAGAGCATCTTGTTTAAACGTGATTGGTTTCACCCATACAAAGGTATAAATATACATAAATAGTATAAGCTTATTGAGATCAATCATATGAGGAAGCACCCAAAGTATGATCCCTTTGCACTGGCTGGTCTTTGCACCATTTTCGAGCACAAAAAGTAATAAAAACGCATAGTGGATCGTGTTTAACATCAAGGCTAGATCGACCATTGATGCTCCGGTGGATGACATGGCAGTTCAAGAGGATGTGAATAATAATCCGCCCACTTTATCTATGGTGGACTTAGAGGACAAAGAAACAATGATCGAGGATGATGAACTTACAGAAGGAGATCATGAAGAAGGAGATTCTAGCCAAGATGGAGATGAAAGTCAAGACGAAGACGAAAATGAAGATCAATATCAGTATGATGATGAGGATGAGGACGACAATGGGGATGACTAATAATGCAAACTTGCATTTTAGAGACAAGACTAGCCAATATTTTGTTTTGATGACTTAACATATTTTGGAACACCTATGTCTATATTCACAAGTAAGAAACATCATCTCTTATATATATTTTTGTGGTTATTGTAATATTTATTTACGTGAATTTTCTAGGTTTTCACACTTATACTATTTTCAGTGTCATTATTAATTTGTTTGTTGTAATATAATTTAACTACTTGCTTCTTAATGGTTTCATAGATGGCATCGGATTCACAAATACAATCCCGTTCAATATTTGGTCACGATAGATGGAGAGAAACAATTGGTGAAGATAGGGACAGTCAAAATGCCCTTGTTGGTTCAGATGAGACGCAACCAACATTATTACCACTTGATCATGTAATGATAACCCATAGCTCATGTGATGCAACGGGTAATCCAGGTGCAAGAGAGGTTCTTTCCCTAGAGGGTTTATAATCAGTACGCCAAAATATGAAGTCCTATGTTGGAAGACTTCTATGCTGTTGGCATTTTTTCATATATTATAAGGTTGTTTTCTTAAAAGGTTTGACAATAATAAAGTATCTTGTCAAGTCACTCTTAGCATCAAAAGATACTATAGGACTCCTTACACATGTTGGAGGGAGACGCCAGATCACATCAAAGCCTTTTGGTGGAATACATTCAGAGTATGTCTATATATAAATATATGTATATTCTTACACCACAGGGGTCGTTTTTGGGTGTTTGTGGACTGATTTTGGGTACACAAGCTACTTTGCATGGATGGGAGTGGTTTGTTGTTGATAATAAGAATGAATTGCATGCTTTTGAGAATTCTTGTGACTTGGAAGCACGACCCACTGAAGTGCTATGACTATGGGGTGCCTACCCTATTTAGTTCATAGCTTCCTAGTGTTGCTTTATAACAATGTAGAAAAAGGGAATTTAGAGTACTAGCAGACCAATGGATAAATTCTCTAGCTTTTGTTACATAATAATGGAAATTACATTTGCTTCACTTGATCTTGTGTTGACATAACTTAATATAGGGCAGCAACACCAAGCACTCGAATTGGGTGATGGAGTTTTTCATTTAAGATACTTAGTTTTTGTTGTTCCATCTGATTCTATGACTTGTAATTGTTAATAAATGCAGGATTGATACCGATGGGCAGCTGAGCATGCATATCTTGTTAAGGAAGTTTATTGGGAGAAAGGACGAAATTGTCTTAAAGATATAGTGTGTAAAGTGAGTAAGAAGAAATTGGATGATGTGATACCTTGCTATCTCCTGGTGTACAGCAGAAGTTGCTGCATCACAAGCAGACCATTAAAGGTTTTTTTGAAGAGATCAAGGCAATCTAGGCTGAACAAAATCATTGGCCCTAAAGTTGGTACTCGTCATACTTAAGGATCAGTTTCAGCCACTGTAATTGCAAAGAAGATGGTACACATTTGTTTTTCTCAAGTTGCATTTTGATTATGTCATGTCATTTATAGCTATTAATTGCATACACGGTTTTATAATTTACTCATATAGCGAAAAGGTGGGGAGACAATTACTGCTGCAAAGTTGTTTTCCAAGACACGTACAAAGTGCAAGCAGAAGACTTTTGCAGATGATCGATAGAAGTTTGCATGGGTATGTATCAAACTAATTCATCTTCCCTTTTTTGGTTAATGTATTACCTCTGCATTAATTAAGGGTCAATACTAACACTAGCTCATTAAGCTTTGTGTATCTTTTAAAGTCGATCCCTTCTTTTCTTTTGAACCTGTGATGATCCACTGAGACTTGAATGAACTTTTCTGCATTGGGTAGCTCATTCAGCTTTGAGCTCATATAGGTGAATGCAGAACCTAATTAAGCTCCTTCTTGGAAATGTGTTTTGTATTCAGTTGTGAACCTTTTTTTTTCCTTTGTACCTGTTAAGATGCACTAAGACTATTTAGATGCCTGAAACTGCATGTAAGTGGGACCATGTTGCAAAAAATGTTACAAGTTTTGAGTGCATTCAAGTCTATGCAGGTTGATTATTGTATTTTGTGCCTTGGGAATGCGTGTTTTTATTTCCTAACGCAAAGGAGTACAACCCCTGATTATGTATCTTTCGGAAAATGTGTTCTACATTCACTATGTACCAAACCCCTTTTTTTTCCTTTGTACCTGTGATAATGCAGTGAGACTGTTCAGATGGCTGAACATGCAAATAAGTGGGACCATTTTGTGAAATATTTTACATGTAATGGGTGCTTTCAGGCCTGTGCATATGGATGTGTATGGCTAGAACTTATAGCAACCACCGTTGGCAATCTAATGCCCACATCAATACAGATCGATTTTTTCAGTTTATTACTCTTTGACATACCAACTACTACATGTAAGTCAGGCCTATGCATATGGCTGTGTATGGCTGAAACTTACAGTAGCCATCCTTGGCAAACTGATGCCTACTCCAATAGCTTGGATTTTTTCAGTTTATTACTCTTTGGGATACCAACTATTGCCTATAAGTCATCTCTCTTTGATGCTTCCAATTTGCTTTCTGCTTGTAGTTCCTACACCAGATGCAAGACAACAATATCACGCACATATACTTTTAAAAAATTATCAATTAGGGATTAACAATGATAGGCAAAATGTTTAGGGATATTCTTAAAATTAAACTACTGTCTTAGTACTAATAGGTGCATAGTTTCGTATATTGCATTTGGTTTTAAAGTCATAAACTCAAATCTACAATAAGGATCATAAACTCATAGCAAGGGGTAGAGGAACCAAACATCTCGCTTGCCTCTATCTCTTCACCTTTGGTAAAATGCTACATTTTCTAGTTCAAAGATGTCATGCATTGTAAGTATGGAACCTATTTAATGGACTTAATTCCCCCCTACAATTGAAATTAAAATTTTTAGGTTGGAATTCAAGCTCTAATATGTTAAGATTTTATTATTTTCCAACCCTAAGATTTATGTTTCCTTTGAAAAAGCACATTGTGCCCCCCTAAAGATTATTAATCTATAGAATAAGTTCCCACATAAAACCAAAGGTTAGATTCAAATCACTTCAGCCCAAGGCCACTAATTTGGTCCTATTTGGTCTGAACACTTATTATATCTGTCGTAGTGTTCTTTGTCTATCACTGATCTAATTGATTATTATCTTGATCAGTGTTGACCCCCCAAAACAAAAGGACATAAAAGACGAGAAGTAAATTATGGCTTAAAAAGATCATGACCCAGGGATTTTTTTGCGCATGTTTAAATAGTTGATGTGCATGCTTAGATAGTTGCTCTCCGTCAACATGAATTTTCTAGAGAAACATCCTGGAATTTCAGTTCAACCAAAAAGAAACTCTATTATAGGTGTTTTGCTGCTATGAGTGCCTGCTTATAGGTTGACAATTAGGGTACATGTTTTTCATCTCCACCATTTATTAAGAAGTTGATGTTATATCTACTCTTAGCTTTAGTAATTCACTGTGTACGTTGTCCAGATGAGGGTTTTGCCTTTTGATGGATGCTAGGAGCCTAGAACTTGTTCATGGTAGACTGGGAAGCAAAGTAATAACCTATTAGATATGATGTGATGCATAGTCGCATATGTTGTAGCTGTAATTGAAATTGCATTGATCAGTGTCTAATTCTTAAGGTGGGGCTGATTTCTGTATTGTCATCAATTTCTTCTGTTTTAGCTCGTAGCATGCTTTCATCCACTATGAGTCTATGACATAATTTTTATGCACTAGGAAAAAATAAATTGTTGATATTGGCAGTTTGATTGTTAGGTTGATATCATTTTCTGGTGGGCAATGGTTGTCTACCGTCTTATTTCTGTGTTGATTTGTTGAAAATGAACACTTTTTTCGTACCTGTGTGCTAATACTGTATCCAGCTAATGGGATTTCATTAATAGTTCTTACCGTAGCTTCACATCATTGGTAACGTCTTTCATTTTTTTGACTTGATCTTAAGTCTTCTACTGTAAATCTGATCTATTATTGTAATTTTTCAGGAGAAACACCAGTCATTGGAAATTGCAAAATAGGTTCTCCCATCAGAAGATGATGATAGCCTTTTCCTGGAAGCGGTTGGAGGATGGAGTGAGAGAGGCACCGTCTATGGCCTATGTAATAGTGTCACACTTTTCTATGAGAAACCTACTAATAATTCCACTGCCAACAAGCCTTCTTACACCTCCTTTGTTGTTGAACAACTTGAGACTGAACTAGATTCGATGAAGAGCTAGTTGAACTCCACAAAAAATGAAATACAACAACAACGTACTTCAATGGAAGAGCAGCAATGGAAGATGGCGGAGCAACAAAGACAAATTGAAGAGCAGTAAAGACAAATTGAAGAGTGGAAAAATGAATGACGGAGGAACAATGTAAGATGATAGAGGATCAAAAAGAAGCCCTACCAGGTATGCAATCCCAAATGACGCTCATGTCGAGTTTGTGTGAGACCCGGAGATTTGTCGTACTTGCTTAATGAACATTATGCCTGTTGGGTTGGAAAATTTTACTTGAATACCCGCCAACATTAGAAGTAGTTCGATGTTATTAAATCGAACCTAGAGAGATTTGGGAACAAATAGTTGATGAAGGGTTATATTATCGATTTGGGTTTAGAAATCGGTTTACGAATTAGACTAGCGGTGTTAAGTATGATCTGTCGAATAAATGAAAGAGAGAGGGGAAGGGAAAAATGGTAATTTCGCGCCCCACCTTATTTCTCCTCCCCCTTGCCCGCGAGACCCCCCCGTGCACCTGCTTCTTCTTCCTCCTGAAGCCCGAGCTCCCTCTCTCTCCTCTTTCTTCTTCTTCCTGCCTTCTCTTCACTGCTCATCACTGCCACGCCGTGCGACCAGACCCCAGGTGACGCCCACCGTTCTCCGGCGTCCTCCCCCTGTGCGTGGCCGAGCCATTTTAGCGCAAAACAGAGTCGACACCGGTGAATTCGGGGCGTGCAAGGTGAATTCGAACTCCTCATTCATCTATAAGTCGTATTCTTGACCTAGATTCTTCCTAATTGTGGTTAATTTCATCAGAAATTGTGAGTTAGGGTTTCGGGTTTGGTGGTGTCCGAACCCCACGCGAAGGCAAACGGGATTTCTTGGGTGTGGAGTCCGAATTCAGCTTCAACCTAGCCAAATTGCACGCAAATAGCTTGAATTCGAGGTGGGTAATCCTTTAATCCCACCTATTTTAAGAATTTCAAATGATAATTATGTGAATAAGTTTATTGATTTGGTAGTTCTAAGTATTTATGCCTAATGATTATGAATTATGCTAGAGATGTGAATTTGAAATGAATTACATATGTTTAGCTTCGATTCAAATCAATTTGGGTGAATTA
>JACYFF010010365.1:29065316-29121291 GCA_017589665.1 Selenicereus undatus | reverse complement strand
CTAGAGATGTGAATTTGAAGTGAATTACATATGTTTAGCTTCGATTCGAATCAATTTGGGTGAATTATGCTAGAGATGTGAATTTGAAGTGAATTATATATGTTTAGCTTCGATTCGAATCAATTTGGGTGAATTATGCTAGAGATGTGAATTCGAAGTGAGTTATACATGTTTAAGCTTCGATTCGAATCAATTTGGGTGAATTATGTTTGAGGTGTTGATTCGAAGTGAGTTATATATGTTTAACATCGATTTGAATCAATTGTGGTGATTTATGCTCGAGATGCTAATTCGAAGTTGTTGTATATATTCGATTGTATGTGTGGACAAACAAATGAATTAAGCTTATGATGTTTATAAGCAGCCTTATTATGTTTGTAAACAAACGAAGTCGGTTGTATGATTTAGCAAAACTGTCAAGTTAGAAGCAAAGTCGTTTATGATTAGGCAACCTTATTATGTTTATAAAGAACCTTTTAGTTGAAAACTAAGTCATTTTACGATTTAGTAAACGTGTTACCTCTATAAGAAGCTTTTAAGTCAAAAGTAAGGTCGTTTTACAAGTTAATAAACGTATTACGTGTTTAAAAGAGCTTTTAAATTAAAAATGAAGTCGTTTTACAAACTAGCAAACGATTTACGTCTATAAAAAGTCTTTTTAAATTTAAAACGAAGTCATTTTGCGAGTTAGGAGCCGTATTACGTTTATATGAAACTTTTAAATTGAAAACGAAGTCGTTTTACGACTTAACAAGCTTATTACGTTTTTAAGAAGTTTTAAGGTTTCAAAGGAAGTCGATTTATGTATTAATAAACTTATAACATTTATAAGAAGCTTTTAAGCTTCGAACTTAGTTTGAATTAAGCATTAACTAAACACGTTATATTTCAAACGAGTATCGTTTTACAATTTAGCAAATGAATTACGTTTTTACGAAGCTTTTAAGTTAGAAACGAAATCGTTTTACGATTTAGCATACTAATTATGTTTTTACGAAACTTTTAAGTTAGAAATGAATTCGTAAACGTGTTTCACCAAGTAGTTTACACGTTAGCAAATTGATTTCGATTATGAAAAGCTTTTAAACTATTTGCAAAATTGATTATGAGTTAGTAAACTTGATTTGCATCAAACTCATTCTTTTGCGTTTAAAAGGGTTGAAACGATCCTAAAAAGAGCAATTGGAGTTGTATTGTGAATCCTAGTTTTGAATTACATGCTAGTAACTACCCAAGTTTTGAATCGTGAGTTAGAATACTCACCATGTTTTAAGAGGTCTTTCTTGTTGTTTGCCTAAAGCTAAAGTTGTAAGAAAATTATGTTTTCAGGTTTTAAGTTCATAAAACCTATATATGAATAAGTATAAGTATGTTTTGTCTACTAAGTATGTATGTGTATGTAAGTATTTTTGTGTATGAAGGTTATAAGCTCGTAAGATATATATATGAATATGTATAAGTATGTATATGTACGAATGATTATGTTTATGTCTATGTATAAGTATGTATGTGTACGAATGATTATGTTTATGTCTATGTATAAGTATGTATGCGTACGAATGATTATGTTTATGTCTATGTATAAGTATGTATGTGTACGAATGATTATGTTTATGTCTATGTATATGTGGAGGAGCTCCTCTAGAAACTTTAAGCTTAAGTCTGAGACCCAGGGATGGTGGCTTAGTTCCCGCCTGGTATCAAGTATGGTATGTTATGATAGATTTAGGGATGGTGGTTTGATTCCCGCCTGAAGTCTATGTATGAAAATTATGTCTCAGCATGGTATGATGTCTGTCCGGATAGGCGTATGTTGCCGCTCGAGTTTGGCCGACTCGGGATGGCAGTAACAAAGTGCCTCTAAGAGTCTAGTCTCCTCATTTACGTGAATAAGTTACTATGTATGTTTTTTCAGTAAGTGAAACTCATGCGTGAAACCCCTTTTATGCTATGTTTCTGGGTTTACGTAACCTTATTATGGACGGTTTCTACTAAAGTTAAACTTTTTAAGTATGACTATTCCTTTACTTGACTTATGGGTTGAATGTGATGTATTATGTGTAAGTTCTTCAACTAAAATGAATTACAAAAGGCTTTTGTAAGTTAATATGTATTTTAAGTATGTTTTGGGAGAGAGGGTTTACTCACTGAGCGGTGGTTGCTCATTCCCATTACTTTCCCCCTTTTCCCAGATCCACAGGTATGTGATTGCTGCGTGAAGCGCCGAGAGTGGATTTGCTTGGACTGTGTTGCCGTGTTTATGATATTGTTATGTAATGTCGATTGTGATTGTAAGGTTATGTAATTAATCTTTTTCCTTGTAAAGTTTATGAAAAATAGAAAGCTCAGTATACTCCGGGCGTGTGGCCTGTAGAGTTGGGTACTCCGGCGTGTAGCCGTTGAGTTGTTGGTGTTGTTGACTACCTTATGTATTGCAGGGATATAATGTAAGGCTTTAAGCCTGGGAAACGGTTAGTTTTTAGGGGAGATTATGTCCGTTTCGTCCCAAAATTTAGGTAAAAAGTTAAGCACACGTGACGTTTTCGGCCCTAGGAGCTGGGGGTGTTACAGTTTGCCTGGTATATGTATATGCACAACATGGCATCTTTAAGGGTTTGACTTTTGGGTGCTTTGGATCTTTGGTATATGTATCTTTTCACTTTTGTAGATCTTGTCTAATGTTAGTAAATAAGCTTTAGATCATATTAGTGTGGGGTACTTTTAGAGTATTAGCATATTTACTAACCTTAGATGTTAGTAAGGGTTATCAATTTGGCAAACAACTCTACCTTTTGGAATCACCATTGTTGTAGAAGCTTTTATAACCATGTATTTTACATTTTAATTATAAATCTTGTGGCATTGTTGATTATATTTTCATATCGGAAGTATTATGAATTACAACAGGGATTAAAATCGATAAGCTAATGCTTATGGCTGGAAAGTGCCGTCACACTTTAATTTGTTCTCTAAATCTAAAGCCAATGAAGTTATTTAGTTCCAATAATTAGAAACCAATGATTCTAATCGGTCTCTAAATATTACCAATAGATACACAGGTTAGGTTTTAGAAATATTAGAAACTGATGCCCTTAATCGGTTTCTAAATATTAGAAACCGATGATTTAATCGGTTTTAGAAATATTAGAATTCGATGATTTTAATCAGTTTCTAAATACTAGAAACTGGTGCCTAAATCGATTTCTAAACATTAGAAACTGATACACATGTTTGGTTTCTGGAATATTAGAAACCAATGCCTTTAATCGGTTTGTAAAGTTTACAAATCGATGTATCTAATTAGTTTTTAAATATTAGAAACTGTTAACCTTTCAATTTCAAAACACGGTCTCAATCTTAGAAACTAAAATTAGTTTAGTTTCAAATCTATTTTTCCACCAAGCTTCCGGAAATGGATCCTTTTCGGTTTCAAATCAGTTTCCGATTGCATTTAGAAACTGATTTTGGCTATTTAGAAACTGAAAACATCAATTTATAAACGCGAGTTTTTTTGTAGTGTAAACAAACTCTCACTATCCCTTTCAGACAATAGAAGTGAACTAACCTCGATGACATGGTGAGTGTGTAAATCCTTCCCCTCAACAGGAGATAGTTGACTATCTTGCTGTGACTCATACAACTTTAAGCCCTTTTTTATTTCACAGACACCTGGGAACTCATCCTCAAGGAAATCAACTTTGCAGGAGTGAACTTCTAACATGACACTCATTTGGGTGTTCACCAGACATAACATATCCTTTAGAACGTTCAGGACACCTTATGAACACCATTTTTGTGGATCTCGGACCAAATTTCTCATGTTTATGGGTTGGGTTGGGTATATAACTAGCCGAACCCCATGAGCATAAATGATCCAAAGAGAGCTTTCTACTATGCTAACTCATATGGAGTGGCGGTGTACAATAATTTCGAGTGAGAAATAAAATGCCACAAGTATAAGACTTTCGTCATAATACCTGAGGGTTGTCTCCATAGGGACAATGATGGGATTAAGGACACTAGGTAAAATTACATTAGCATAGTAGGCTAAACTAACAAGAATCAAACAAATAATGACTAGAACGATTAACTCAAGTCCCAATTAATGTATCGCTTGACCATAATATCTACGATTATCAACTAAAACTTACTAAAACAAACTAACAAATGATAACATTCGCTAAGATGGCCTAACTTAAATGAACTCATTGCCGAATCCCAAAATGGAAGCAAACCTTAAATCAACCCAATAAACATAAACAGAGGTACGGGGAGAAGAATTCAGGATAAAGTAGGCGCAGAAACAACTCAATCTAACTTCCACAAAATATCAGCGTTCCAACCTATTCTCCCAAATCCGAAAGCACAGCATCAGAATAACAGAGCAACAAGCAACAAAAACCCAAATCAATTCATCTTGAATAACTAAAAACTAAGCACCAGAAAACCAAATAAAATCTCAGAACATAATCAACAAAAATCATCTAGGATCAACCAACAAAATCAACTCAACAAAATCACCTCAACAAACACACCCCAGCAAAACCTAATTAATTCATAAGCACCAGGGGAACATCAGAACAAACACCAACAAAAATCTAACTGAATTCGATTAAAGCAACCTTTGAACAGAGCATAGGCAGAATCGACTCCAGGGGGAATTTCGAGATTTTTAGCCACATTTAGCTAAAAGAATTGCAAGAGATTAAGCATAGAAATCAAACCAAATTTGTGACCATGAACAAGATGTAGTCGAGCTCTTGGTTTCGAACAAACAAAAACAGAGCAAAAACAGGGCCTCAAATAGTGCATGAACCACCCTTAAAATCAAGCCCAAGTCTGGAAATTTCACACAAGGCTTGTGAAAACAACTCAGAATTGACAAAATCTAACCCAATTACATGAATTCGAAGCTAAAGCATGGGTTTGAAAACGAAATAGCTGAAACGAAAACAAACTCTAAGTCACTAATTACTGTAATTACAACCAAAATACCCTCAAATTAAACGTAAAACTTGACCCTTAAACGTTCCCTAGACTAAAACCTTGATTATAATATAATTGATACCTAATTGCACCGCTGCCTCTTATTTATATTGAGCCCTCTTTTGATCTCCGCCCTTAGTGAGGAATGGCATGGACGGTTGGATGATGGTGTTGTGCTGGCGATGTGTGGAGTGTTGATTGTGATGCTACTGAAGGTGGGTGGTGCTGTGAGTTCAAGAGATAGAGAGATAGAGAGACGAGGAGATGAGGTAGAGAATGGCATAATAGCGAAGAAAGGGGGAGGGTTGGGTTTTTGGTTTTTTTTTGTGGTTCTGAGGCCGGAAGGCAAGAGAGAGAAAATGAGAAATAAAAAAGGGGGGGAGGTCATGCACCATGCATGTGGGGTTTGGGGGGGTTTTTTGGTTTTTCTTTTATTTTTTTTTCTTTTCTTTGGGCTAAAAAAAAGAAAAGAAAACAGCTTAAGGATTGGGTCAGGTTTGAGTAATCAGGCCCATTGCTTTATTTTCGGCATTTTTTTCATCATTTTCCGCATCTTTCCCAAATTATTCAATATCTACAAAACAAAATAAAATCAAATAAAAACCTAAAAATAACAATTATTACGAGTATAAATAAGGTATAAGGGTGTCGTAAAAATAACATATTTTTGGCATGAACAAATGCCCCCACACCAACATTTTGCTTGTCCTCGAGTAAAACCACTAAACTAACTAAAGAGAAACAGAAAATAAGAGAAAAGAAAATCCTAACTCACTATTGTAGGAATCACGGTTGCTTTTAGCGTATGCAACAAGCCCTTTAAACTCCTCGGTCTCTCAAGTGGACGAGTGAGTTCTCGTGAGGGTTTTCAAGTGAAATACCCGCAAAATCCAAAAGAAAATAAGAATAGAAAATCAAAAATATTTTTGGTTTTTCTAAACATAGAAAAAGATATACAAGTAATTGGAAAATCATGTTCACGACTCAAGCAATTGTGATATCCGAGCAACCAAGTCGCCAAGCTATGTACAAATAGAATGTACAATAAGAAGATATCCAATTCAAAAGAAGCATCCCGACTTTCATTTTTCATCCCACACTCAAAATGCAATTATATGTACATCTTGGTGCATGTGCTAATGTGTATCAACTCTTATGAATCAAGTTGCTAACATCGACACGATCCCTATTTCCTTGCCTAATTGCCTTATTTGCTTCTTTTTTTTCTTTTTTTTCTTTTTTCAAGATTGATAACGCACACATGCTAAACCGCTTGAGTTACAACTATTCGGGCTTCTCTAAAAAGGGTTTTTATTAGATTGTGCAGAGCACTTATTTCATTGCCGAAACAAATGTGAAATCAAGTAAACTAGCACATATTCAAGCCAATTAAATATATGAACTAAAGATAGTGGCTATGAACATTGATGCCTGGGTTTTTATTCACTTTTCTGAGACTTTTTTCTCATTTTTTAAGAGCATAGAAGGCAACTTTGACAAACCAAAAGTTCACATGCCAACTTAACAACAAGACCCTAAGAATTGAGGATAAGGTGAGCAAGGTAGCACAAAATCACACGTACTAGACGAGGTTATTATAAAAAATCGGATCTACATCTTCAACTAGACATATCATCATGCAAACTCTATTTACATATAACTCAATAACCTAGCACATGGGAGCATAGTTGCTTAATAAAGCACACAAAATCCCAAAAGAAAAACAAAAATTTTCGAAAAATATGTGCAAATGGGCACCTCAACCCCCCACCAAAACTTCACAATGTCCTCATTGTGGTAAGTAACGAGCTAAAAAGCAATCACATCAGCTATACAATCGTAAAACCACAGATGTATACAAACTAAGACACCAATACAAATCACAAACAAAACAAAAAACAAACACAAAATCAACAAAATCAAAATCTCACAACAAAAACAAAAACAAAAACAAAACTAACTCTAAAACAAACCAAACCACTAAATGACGAAAATCAAAACCAAACCAAGACAAAATAAAACCCAAACACAAAAACCAAAAAGCAAAATAACTAAATAAACAAAAACCAAAACCTAAAAAGAAAACAAAACCAATAAAGACCAAAACAAACATAATCACCCAAAATAAAAGCAAAACCAAACCAAGGATGTACTGAACACCAACCTAAATGAAAAGAAGCCTAAAACAAAACCAAATACAAAAGAAAGAAAAGCTAAATACAAAACAAAAACAAAAACACTAAAACAGCAAAACAAAAACAAAAAGAAACTATTAAACAAAAACAAGACCAAAGGAAAACCAAAACTCGCTAAACTAAAGAAACAAGACACCAAACCAAGGGAATAAAACACAAATTTAAGGAAACCAAACAACAAAACTAGAACATACACAAGGATAATCCTAGATATTCACAACCATCAACTATTCACAAAACAATAGCACAACCATGGGTGATCATAGCCCACACAGCCCAACAAATCCCAAATTGCTCCTCAAGATCGATCACCCATACAATCACAGTCCTAAATATCCACAACTAAGTACGAAAAGAATAAGATAGAAACGTTAGAACGATCATACCAGGTCAGGTGCAAAAGTACACCAAAGCTATATCTCTCGAAATCCGCTTAGCTAGAGGTCTTTGGAGCATCAACCACTCCCTATTAAGCTGAAAAGTGCTACTCAAATCAAAACTCGTCAAAGCACGTAGCAGCTTATCAAACAACGAAGCCCAACTCTCAATTGCATAGAAACAGTGAAAAGCAGGGAGTTGGAGCTAGAAAGAGTAAATCCACCTAGCCAATCAAGCACAAGTAAAAACCCGCTTTAACTTATCAAATAGTTGAGCCCAATTAGAAAGGAAATGAACATACTCAAAACCAGCCAGCATTGAGGTCATTGGCCTAGAAATTATATCGACATGAATGAGCAGTCTATGCAAAATAGTGGGTGCAAAGTTCACAAGTTTGTTAAGTCCAATATGCGTATAAGTCTGGTTTAAAGAAAAAATTTTAGTGGCATTGATCTCAGACTCAACAAATTCAGAATTGCAATATTCAAAAAGGAAGTTAGTTTGGATGAGGTGAAAAGAGAAGGACTCACAATCAGCACAAAAATCATCATCAGAACTTCCGTGGATATCAAACTCACAAGAAAAAGATTCATATTCTACATACAGAATATTATCATCTAATTTAAATAGAAGGTCAAGAATGATAGGATCAAAAGGGGATGATTCATGTTCAACATAAAAACCTACATCAAGACCTTCTGTAACATCAAACCCACATGAAAAAGATTCATATTCTGCATAAAGAATACCATCATCAAAGTCCAAAATAGTGGGTTCAGTTACTTCTTCGCATAACTCTTGTCAACTATCTTCCTATGAGTCATCCAAATCACAAGGCTCAACTTCAACTGTGATGCTTATATCTAACTCGCTAACATTATCAGATTGTTCACTCACCTCAAACTCACAAAAGTCGTTTAGAGTGGTGGGAGGGTCGGCAGAAACTAGGACATCATCAGTGCTGCCCTTAGGTGAGGTAGTACGGGGCGCGAGTTCAGGTGATAGAGACATAGGGAGGTCACTCTCTTGATCTAGACTAGGCAAATACATGTCTTCATTCAAGTGAGGCCTAGCAGAATAAGAGGGTTCAAAATCATCATAGAGATTAATGTCAGGTTTAGGAGATCCTAAACTAGAATCAAGCTCACTATAAGTCCCTTTATTTTGGTTAAAACATTGAGAACATACAACAATTCTCACTTTCATGGTCTCTATCATTTGATTAGTCATTTCATTAATCTTCTTTTCAAAACTTGCACATGTAGCATCAACATAAGCACGATAAGGACAAATATGAGCATCATGATCAGAAGATTCACAATAATTGCACAAAATAGGAAGCGCACACGAATGAGATGGGTCATATGAATTCATAAACTGGTCTGGAGGGTAAGGATTAGAATGAAAAATATACTCTCCATGAGTTGGATATCTAAAATTCTCGTTAGCTTGTTCAAACGCATAGGTTTCCAAAGCTAGTTTTTCAAAGAAATCCCCAACATCATCTTGAGTTTTAGACAATAATTTTATTAAACCTCTAGGACAAATTGATTCAACATAACTCTTTGACTCAACATTTAGACCCACAGCAATGACATCATAAATTTTTCATTTTTCAAAATTATGACTCAACTAAGCACGATAATCATTAAGCCTTGAAAGATAACTCCAAAAAAGTTCATGCTCATATTACAGGAAATGAAAAACTGGCATTTTGTCTTTAAATTTTTTCAATTTTTAGGGGTTTTCAAGTTTTCTATCTTTTTTTTTCCAATCTTGGGCTTTTCTAATTTTTTTGGATTTTTGAATTTTTCACGAAACGACCAAGCTAAGTAACAGGTAATAATGAAATAAACAAAGTACGACAAAACATATGCAAGTAATAAGAAAATAGCTAAGAAAATAAAAATATGACCTAATCTCATGTCGTCATCCCCGACAATGACGCCAAAAACTTGTACGATAATTTCCAGTGAGAAATAAAATGCTGCAAGTATAAGACTATCGTCACAATACCTGAGGGTCATCTCCATAGGGACAATGATGGGATTAAGGTCGCTAGGTAAAATTACATGAGCATAGTAGATTGAACTAACAAGAATCAAACAAATAATGACTAGAACGATTAACTCAAGTTCCAATTAATCTATCGCTTGACCATAATATCTACAATTATCAACTAAAACTCCCTCAAACAAACTAACAAATGATAACTTAAATGAACTCATTGCCGAATCCCAAAATGGAAGCAAACCTTAAACCAACCCAATAAACATAAATAGAGGTACGGGGAGAGGAATTCAGGATAAAGCAGGGACACAAACAACTCAATCCAAATTCTACAAACATTCAATCAACGTTCCAACCTATTCTTCCAAATCCGAAAGCATAGCATCAAAATAACAGAGCAACAAGCAATAAAAACCCAAATCAACTCATCCTGAATAATTAAAAACTAAGCACCAGAAAACCAAATAAAATCTCAGAACATAATCAACAAAAATCAACTAACATCAACCAACAAAATCAACTCAACAAAATCACCTCAACAAACACACCCCAGCAAAATCTAATTAATTCATAAGCACCAGGGGAACATCAGAACAGACATCGACAAAAATCTAATTGAATCCGAATAAAGCAACCTTCGAACAGAGCATAGGCAGAATCGACTCCAGGGGGAATTTCGGGATTTTGCGCCACATTTCGCTAAAAGAATTGCAAGAGATTAAGCATAGAAATCAAACCAAATTCGTGACCATGAATAGGATGTAGTCGAGCTCCTGGCTTCCAACAAACAAAAATAGAGCAAAAACAAGCCCTCAAACAGTGTATCAATCGCCCTAAGAATCGAGCCCAAGTATAGAAATTTCACACAAGCCTTGTGAAAACAACTCAAAGTTGACAAAATCTAGCCTAACTACATGAGTTCGAAGCTAAAGCATGGGTTTGAAAATGAAATAGCTGAAACGAAAATAAACCCTAAGTCACTAATTGTTGAAATTACAACCAAAATACCCTCAAGTTAAACCTCAAACTTGAATCTTAAACCTTCCCTAGACTAAAACCTAGATTATAACCTAATTGATACCTAATTGTGTTGCTGCCTCTGATTTATACTCAACCCTCTTTCGGTCTACGCCTTTAGTGAGGAATGGCGTGGACGGTTGGATGATGACGTTGTGCTGGCGATGTGTCGAGTGTTGATGGTGATGCTGCTGAAGGTGGGTGGTGCTCTGAGTTCAAGAGAGAGAGAGAGAGAGAGATGAGGAGATGAGGCAGAGAGATGGCCGAACAGCGAAGAAAGGGGGAGGGTCGGGTTTTTGAGTTTTTTTTCGGGTGTCTGGGGCCGAAAGGGAAGAGAGAGAAAATGAGAAATAAAAAGGGGGGAAAGGTCATGGGCCACGCACGTGGGGTTTGGGTTTTTGTTTTAGGTTTTCCTTTTATTTTTTTCTTTTCTTTGGGTTAAAAAAAAAGAAAACAACTTAAGGATTGGGTCGGGTTTGAGTAATCGGGCCCAATCCTTTATTTTTGGCATTTTTTTCATCATTTTTCCACATTTTGTCCAAATTATTCAATACCTACAAAACAAAATAAAATCAAATAAAAACCTAAAAATAGCAATTATTACGAGCATAAATAAAGTATAAGGGTATCGTAAAAATAACATATTTTTGGTACAAACAAATACCCCAACACCAAGATTTTACTCGTCTTCGAGTAAAACAACTAAACTAACTAAAAGAAAACAGAAAATAAGGGAAAAGAAAATCCTAACTCACTATCGTAGGAATCACGGTTGCATTTAGCGTATGCAACAAGCTCTTTAAAGTCCTCAGTCTCTCAGGTGGACGAGTGAGGTCTCGTGAGGTTTTTCAAAAGAAATACCCATAAAATCCAAAAAGAAAATAAAAACAGAAAATCAAAAATCTTTTTTGTTTTTCTAAAGATAAAAACAGATAAACAAGTAATTGGGAAATCGTGTGCACGACTCAAGCAATTGTGACACCCTAGCAACCAAATCACCAAGCTACGTACAAATAGAATGCACAATTAGACGATATCCAAGCAAAAGAAGCATCCCGACTTTCATTTTTCACCCCACACTTAATATGTAATGATATGTACCCCTTGGTGCATGTGCTAATGTATATCCACTCTTATGAATCAAGTTGCTAACATCGACACGATCCCTATTTCCTTGCCTAATTGCCTTATTTGCTCCATTTTTTTTCCTTTCTTTTTCTTTTTCCAAGATTGATAACGCACACATGCTAAACCCGCTTGACTTACAACTATTTGGGCCTCCCCTAAAAAGGGGTTTTATTAGATTGTGCAAAGTGCTTAATTCATTGCCCAAACAGATGTGAAATAAAGTAAACTAGCACATATTCAAACCAATTGAAGATATGAAATAAAGATAGTGGCTATGAACATTGATGCCCTTTTATTCACTTTTCTGAGACTTGTTTTTGTCATTTTTCAAGAGCATAGAAGGCAACCAAGACAAACAAAAGTTCAGATGCCAACTTAACGAGAAGACCTTAAGAATTGAGGATAAGGTGAGCAAGGTAGCAGAAAATTACACATATGAGACGAGGTTATTATGAAAAATCGAATCTACATCCTCAACTAGACATCTCATAATGTAAACTCTATTTACATATAACTCAATAACCTAGCACATGAGAACACAGTTGCCTAAGAGAGCACACAAAATCCCACAAGAAAAACAAAATTTTTTGAAAAATATATACAAATGGGCACCTCACCCCCACACCAAAACTTCACAATGTCCTCATTGTAGGAACTAAGACGCTAAAAAGCAATCACATCAGTTATACAACTGTAAAACCACATATGTATACAAACCAAGACACCAATACAAATCACAAACAAAACCAAAAACAAACACAAATCACCCAAATTAAAATCTCAAAAGAAAAGCAAAAACAAAACTAACTCTAAAACAAACCAAACCACTAAATGACCAAAATCAAAACCAAACCAAACCAAAATAAGACCCAAACACAAAAAATCAAAAAGCAAAATAACTAAATAAACAAAAGCCAAAACCTAAAAGAAAACAAAAACCAAAACCTAAAAGAAAACAAAATCAATCAAGACCAAACCAAACATAATCACCCAAAATAAAAACAAAACCAAACCAAGGACGTACTAAGCACCAACCTAAATCAAAAGCAACCTAAGACAAAACCAAATACAAAAGAAGGAAAAACTAAATACAAAACAAAAACAAAAACACTAAAACACCAAAGAGGAAAAAAAAAAAGAAACTGTGAAACAAAAATAGGACCATAGGAAAAACCAAAATTCACTAAACTAAAGAAACAAGACACCAAACCAAGGGAGCAAAGCACAAATTCAAGGAAACCAAACAACAAAACTAGAACATACACAAGGACAATCCTAGATATTCACAACTATCAAGTATTCACAAAACAATAACACAATCAAGGTGATCATAGCCCACACGGCTCAACAAATCCCAAATTGCTCCTCAAGATCAATCACCCATACAATCACAGCCCTAAATATCCACAACTAAGTACGAAAAGAATAAGAGGGAAAAGTTTGACCGATCATACCAGGTTAGGTACAAAATTACACCTAAGCTATACCTCTAGAAATCCGCTTAACTAGAGGTCTTTGGAGCATCAGCCACTCCCTATTAAGCTGAAAAGTGCTACTCAAGTCAAAACTCATCAAAGTACGTAGCAGTTTATCAAACAACAAAGCCCAACTCTCAATTACATAGAAACAGTGAAAGGTAGTGAGTTGGAGCCAGAAAGAGTACATCCACCTAGCCAATAAAGCATAAGTAAGGACCCGCTTCAACTTATCAAATAGTTGAGCCCAATCAGAAAGGAAATGAACATACTCAAAACGAGCCAGTATTGAGGTCATTGGCCTAGAAATTATATTGACATGAACAAGCAGTCTAGGCAAAACAGTGCGTGCAAAGTTCATAAGTCTGTTAAGTCCAATATGCGTACGAGTTTGGTCTAAAGCAAAATTCTTAGTGACAATGATTTCAGACTCAACAAATTCAGAATTGCAATATTCAAAAGGAAGTCAGTTTGGATGGGGTCAAAAGAGAAGGACTCATAGTCAGCACAAAAACCATCATCAGAACTTCCGTGGATATCAAACTCACAAGAAAAAGATTCATATTCTACGTACGGAATATTATCATCTAATTTAAATAAAAGGTCAAGAATGATATGATCAAAAGAGAATGATTCATATTCAACATCAAAATCCACTTCAAGACCTTCAGTACCATCAAACCCACATAAAAAAGATTCATATTCTGCATAAAGAATACCATCATCAAAGTCCAAAATAGTGGGTTCAGTTACTTCATCGCATAACTCTTGTCAACTATCTTCCTATGAGTCATCTAAATCACAAGGCTCAACTTCTAGTGTGATGCTTATATCTAACTCGCTAACATTATCAGATTGTTCACTCACCTCAAACTCACAAAAGTCGTTTAGAGTGGTGGGTGGGTCGGCAGAAACTAGGACATCATCAGTGATGCCCTTAGGTGAGGTAGTACGGGGAGTGAGTTCAAGTGATAGAGACATAAGGAGGTCACTCTCCTCATCTAGACTAGACAAATATATGTCTTTATTCAAGTGAGGCCTAGTAGAATAAGAGGGTTCAAAATCATCATAGAGATTAATTTCAGGTTTAGGAGATCCTAAATTAGAATCAAGCTCACTATAAGTCTTCCTACGTTGGTCAAAACATTGAGAACATACAGCAATTCTCGCTTTCATGGTCTCTATCATTTGATTAGCCATTTCATTAATCTTGTTTTCAAAACTTGCACATGTAGCATTAACATAAGCACAATAAGGACAAGTATGAGCATCTTGATAAGAAGATTCATAATGATCGTACAAAATAGGAAGCACACAAGAATAAGATGGTTCATATGAGTTCATAAAGTGGTCTGGAGGGTAAGGATTAGCATGAAAATCATACTCTCCATGAGTTGGACATCTAAAAGTCTCGTTAGCTTGTTCAAATGAATAGGTTTCCAAAGCTAGTTTTTCAAAGAAATTCCAAACTTTATCATGAGTTTTAGATAATAATTCTATTAAACCTCCAGGACAAATTGATTCGACATAACATATCTACTCAACATTTAGACCCACAGCAATGACCTCACAAATTTTCCATTTTTCAAAATTATGACTCAGCTGAGCATGATAATCATTAAGCCTTGAAAGATAACTCCAAAAAATTTCATGCTCATATTGCAGGAAATGGAAACTGGCATTTTGTTTTTAAAGTTTTAGGGGTTTTGAAGTTTTCTATTTTTTTTTCCCACTGTTAGGCTTTTCTAATTTTTTTTAGATTTTTGAATTTTTCATGAAATGACCAAGCTAAGTAACAAGTAATAATGAAATAAACAAAGTAAGACAAAATGTATGCAAGTAATAATAAAGTAGCTAAGAAAGTAAAAATATGACCTAATCTCATGTCGTCATCCCCGGCAACGACGCCAAAAACTTGTACGATAATTTCGAGTGAGCAATAAAATGCCGCAAGTATACGACAATCATCGCAGTATTTGAGGGTCATCTCCATGGGGACGAGGATGAGATTAAGGTCACTAGGTAAAATTACACGAGCATAGTGGACTAAACTAACAAGAGTCAAACAAATAATGACTAGAAAGATTAACTCAAGTCCCGATAAATCTATCACTTGACCATAATATCTACGATTATCAACTAAAACTCCCTTAAACAAACTAACAAATGATAGCATTCGCTAAGCTGGCCTAACTTAAATGAACTCATTGCCGAAGCCCAAAATAGAAGCAAACCTTAAATCAACCCAATAAACATAAACAGAGGTACAGGGAGAGGAATTCAGGATAAAGCAGGGGCACCAACAACTCAATCTAACTTTTACAAACATTCAATCAACGTTCCAACCTATTCTCTCAAACCTCAAAGCATGGCATCAGAATAACAGTGCAACAAGTAACAAAAACCCAAATCAACTCATCCTGAATAACTAAAAACTAAGCACCAGAAAACCAAATAAAATCTCAGAACATAATCAACAAAAATCAACTAACATCAACAAACAAAATCACCTCAACAAACACACCCCAGCAAAACCTAATTAATTCATAAGCACCAGGGTGAACATTAGAACAAACATCAACAAAAATCTAACTGAATCTGAATAAAGCGACCTCCAAACAGAGCATAAGCAGAACCGACTCCAGGGGGAATTTCGGGATTTTTAGCCACATTTAGCTAAAAGAATTGCAAGAGATTAAGAATAGAAATCAAACCAAATTCGTGACCATGAACAGGATGTAGTCGAGCTCCTGGTTTACAACAAACAAAACAAAGCAAAATCAGGCCCTCAAACAGTGCATCAACCGCCCTTAGAATCGAGCCCAAGTATAAAAATTTCACACAAGCCTTGCAAAAACAACTCAGAGTTGACAAAATCTAGCCTAATTACATGAATTCAAAGCTAAAGCATGGGTTTGAAAACGAAATAGCTAAAGCGAAAATAAACCCTAAGTCACTAATTATTGAAATAGCAACCAAAATACCCTCAAATTAAACCAAAAACTTAAAACTTAAACCTTCCCTAGACTATAACCTAATTGATACCTAATTGTGTCGTTGCCTCTGATTTATACTCAGCCCTCTTTCGATCTCCGCCCTTAGCGAGGAATGGTGTGGATGGTTGGATAATGATGCTATACTGGCGATGTGTGGAGCGTTGATGGTGATGCCGCTGAAGGTGGGTGGTGCTCTGAGTTCGAGAGAGAGATGAGGAGATGGAGTAGAAAGATGGCCAAACAGCAAAGAAAGGTGGAGGGTTAGGTTTCTGGGTTTTTTTTTTTTGCGGGTCTGGGTCGAAAAGGGAAGAGAGAGAAAATGAGAAATGAAAAAAGGGGGGAAAGTCATGCGTCATGCACGTGGGGTTTGGGGGGGCTTTTTAGGTTTTCCTTTTTTTTTTCTTTTCTTTTTTCTAAAAAAAAAGAAAATGGGCTTAAGGATTGGGTCGGGTTTGAGTAATTAGGCCCAATGCTTTATTTTCGGCATTTTTTTCATCATTTTTCCGCATTTTTTCCCAATTATACAATACCTACAAAACAAAATAAAATCAAATAAAAAGCTAAAAATAACAATTATTAGGAGCATAAATAAGGTATAAGGGTATTGTAAAAATAACATATTTTTGGCACAAACAGGCGTATATCCTCTTGCTTGGTACATTAAGAATATAAATTACCGTGAGCAACGCATCATCCCAAAAACTAATTACAAGGTTGACGTGTACCATCATTGACCTGACCATATTAAGCAATGTTCAACTCCTTCACACTGCCACATCATTTTGTTGTGGAGTGCCAGGAATCTTAAGTTGTCTTCGCATACTGCTTTCCTTACAAGACTCTTTGAACATGTTTGAGAGATATTCATGACCATGATCAGTTCGAAGTGTTTTAACTCCTCACTAAAACTGTGTCTCTACTTTGACTAGAAAACGTTTGAAAACATATCAAGTGCCTCAAAGCAATAAGATAATAAATACACATACCCATATTGTGAATTGTCATCTATAAAAATAAGGAAACAGATAGCCTCATGACATGTTTTAACATTCATGGGTCCATAAATGTCAGAGTGAACAAAACCTAGAGGCCTCGATGCCCTTGAAGCCTTATCAAAAGGCTCCGCAGTCGCCTTGCCAGCTAGGCACGACTCACTTCTAAGCAACTTAACCTTAGTGAGTTGGTCTAAAATACCTTCAAGCTAGCCTGCTCATTCTTTGTTGGACAATATGTCCAAGTCTAGTATGCCATTTTATAGATTCAGAATCCAAATCACCATACAAGACAAAGGCAGAAGATGAATTATTACAACAATCATCTAAATCAAGAACTAGGAAATTGTTTTTCAAAGTAGCGTGGTCAAACACATTACCACCGTACGAAAGGTCCAAACCATCAGTACAGGAATTGAAAAAGAATCCCAATTTAATTAAAGAAACTAAACGCAAAAGGCAAGCCCATATCCCAGGTGCGTAGATAGCATTATGGAGAAGTAACAGATTTCCTCCACGTAATCTAAGCTTATATGTCTCTACACCAAGAACATCATCTTTATTGTTGTTCCCAACATGACAGTTTCTGAACCAACTAGGTAGTGATCAAAGTCTACAAAGCCAGCTCTATCCCGAACCATGTGTTTGCTTGCTCCCGTATCCACAATCTAATTAGGAAAAAAATTAACTAATACATAGGAACAAACATATGATTACGAAGAATTAGGAGAGAAAGGTACGTGGGAAGGCTCTGGACAATCTCAAGCATAATGTCCTTTCTTGCCACTATCATCATGCTATGTTTTTCTCTCCACTGCCTTTAACCTTTTGCTTCTTGTCAATACCACCCTTAAGACCAACCTTATAAGGAGAGGGAGGGTTCTTATAATGTCTACCTTGATTGTTCTTATTACCGTTTGGTATATTCCCCTTAGCAACAAGAACCACATACGAAGAACTAAACATTTTTAGGCATTCTTCTCATATTTCAAGGTGGCCTTGGATCTCTGTTAAGGTCTTTATGTGCTCAGAATGAGTCATGTTAAGCTTCACATTTTTCTAATGCTCAGGTTGACTTAGAAGAGCCCGAATCACATTCAGGACTTGTTCTTCCTCTGAGATCTCTCGTCCTGCGGATGATAAGTGCTTAACTATATATCATTTTAGGGTCATTTTGCTGCATTTTTAGGACAATTGTATGCTTTATGTTACCATTTATACTCGTATTCTAGTTTTATGCTTGGTTATGTTTGTTTGATGACATTTGTAGGAATTTGGATCATTTTTACCCACATTTGACCCTCATTTGAGTGTCTATTGACCCCCCATGGATGCCCCTGAGATGCTATGCCCGTGGAGTAAGAGAAAAGCAGAGAATTTGGCTCCAACTAAGACCACGGTCAGACCGTGGTGCCTGCTACAGACCGTGGTAAATTAGTAATTGTGGCCTCTTTATCTCCCTTCGGTTGTGTGGCTGAAAAGGCTCAAGCTCTTGCTTAAAAACCCGCCCCTCAACAGTAGAAAAAGAGGGGATCACCACATAGATAGTCATTCATACTTCCCAAAATTTTACTTTTTTAGGATTTTAGTTTGATATTTGTGCAAGTGAGAAATCTTGAGTGAGGAACTCAGTTTTGTTGGCGGTTTGAAGACTTTGTTAAAGGCTATTATTGCCAAGCCCTTCCCTCTCCGACCACGTTGAATCATTAGGTTAGTTGTTTAATTTTTAATCATAAGTGAGTAGTTTATCTTGTCTAAGGATTTATTTGTTAATGAAAGTGTAGTTGGATCATTTTTATTCAATATAATTGTGCTTTCTTTTCTTGTTGGTTTGATTTCGTTTTATCAAGTGATAATCATGTTGTGAGTGGACTTGGCCAAATTTGCTTGCACTCTTGAGAAGATTGAATAAAGAACTAAAAGGTGAAATTCGATTGTTAGACTGCTTAATAAGACCTAATATAGCGATGACTTAAAACAAAAATTTGCATGTTGCGAGGATGAGAGAGTAATCAAAAATATTGAACTTAGATTAAGGCAAATTAGTTTGAAAAAAATGACTTTGGTTTAGTATGGATAATTTGGTTGATTTTGAAAGAACAAACTAACTTCTAAATTGATTGCAATTCCTCAAAATTATCCAATTACAGAAAAGCATACGTTAATGATATTGATCCAACACCTTTCTTAAATAAATAAATCCCTAGGCTTTTCCTTGATTGAATTTAGAATGAGTTAGTTAGAAGTTGCCGAATCAAAATCCTCGATTAAGTAATTGCTTAGCATTTTCTGATAGAAAGGACTCGATAGATTACTTTGGTCCCTAAGGAAGATCTTTTAATCAATTCTACGACACCCGTGCGCTTGCAAACGTGTCAAGTTTTTGGTGCCGTTGCCGATGACCAATTTGTTAACTATTGAGTTAGTCTTATGAAATTGACTAAGTGTTTTATTTTCTTTTGTTTTCTTTCCCATTTATTATTTGATTGCGCTGGTAGTGTTGGTGATTGTGCTTGTAAGAATCTTCCCCGTTTAGGCAAAATTCATTTCTATAGGAACTCAATCCCAAGATCGAGAGGACTTTCTGCATAAGGAGGAAGAGCAAAAGATTCAAGAACAAAGACGTGAGGCTAGAAGAACTTCAACAAATATGGTGGGAGGAAGAGGTGATCAAAGAAGGACGCTTAGGGATTTTGTTACCCCTAGAGTCCAAGGAATCGCCTCAAGCATCACTCGCCCTAACGTTGACACAAATAATTTTGAGCTCAAGCCAACTCTCATTTCCATGGTGCAACAATCCTAGTTTGGAGGCACCCATTTAGAAGACCCAAACTTACACCTCTCGGTCTTTTTAGAGGTGTGCAACACATTGACGCTTAATAGAGTCTCCACTGATGCCATCCGACTACGACTATTTCCCTTTTCACTTAGGGATAAGGCAAGAGTATGACTACATTCTTTGCCTTTGGGATGTATCACCACATGGGACAAGCTTACCAGAGTTTTCCTTGCCAAATTATTCCCACCGAGAAAAATAGAAAGTTTGAGGAATCAAATCACCAACTTCATTCAAAGAGATGATGAGACGCTCTATAAGGCTTGGGAGCAGTTTAAGGATTTGCTGCGGTTATGCCCTCATCATGGTCTTCAACGATGGATGATTGTTCAAGCTTTCTATAATGGTGTGACCCAGCCTGTAAGGTCCACTATTTGTGCGGCGGCAAGAGGAACTTTGATGAATAAAACTGAAGATGAGGCCTATAATTTGATTGCAGAGATAACACTCAACAATTTTCAATGTCCACCGAATGAGGCCAACCCAAATGGGTTGGAGGTAAGTTTGAAGTTGATGCACTTACTTTGCTTTATACTAAAGTTGATGCTATGACTCAAAGGCTGGACCGTTAAATGTTAATGCTGTGAATTCTAGTGCCCCTCCCCTATGTGAAATTTGTGGTTCTATTGAACATGTGACTTTGAATTTTTAAGTTAGGAGTTCTTTCCCCAAGACTCTAGTAAAGTCAATTATGTCCAAAATTTCAACCTGAGACCAGCCAATGACCATTACTCTAGTACCTATAATCCAAGTTGGAGGAATCATCTGAATTTCTGATATAGGTCTCTTCTAAACCCTCTGAATATGCCCCTAATGAATGCTAGGTCACCCCTCAATTTTCAAAGACCTCATTTCCCTCCACAAGTACCCCAAAAGTCGAACTTAGAGGCTATAATGGAAAGTACGCTTATGGCACAACAAAAACAAGATGAGTATATTAAGCAATTAGCCTCTAAGGTTGATGTGCATACAACTCACAATAAGATGTTGGAAGCCCAAATTGCCTAACAAGCTAGCTTTTCTTCTACACCCCTGGATAGACTCCCGAGTAAACCAGAATCTAACCCCTATGAACATTGTAATTTTGTTACCTTGAAGGAAGGGGTAGAGGACTCTATTGACCCCGAAGGCACACCATTTGAAGAGGGTAGAGAAATAATCATGGTTAAGAGTAAGGATAGGAATGACGGTGGCAAGGCTGTGACATTTGTAGAGAATGAAAGTTTAGAGATCCCCACAATTTTTCCACCTAAGCTTCCTGACCCAGGTAGCTTCTCTATCCCCTGTGTTGTGGGAAATATGGAAATTGAGAGAGCCCTATGTGATCTAGGCACACGCATCAGTTTAATGCCATACTCTTTGTTTCATAAGCTTTATTTAGGGCCATTATAACCCGCACCCGTTTCACTACAGTTAGCAGACTGTTCTGAAACACAACCTTTAGGCAAATTAGAGGATGTGCCAGTCAAAATAGGAGATATTTGGGTAGCAGAAGACTTTATCATTGCTGATATGACCAAGACCAATGATGCCCAAATTATACTAGGTAGACCCTTCATGGCCACCACCGGTTTCCATATTCATGTAAGAATGGGGCGGATAACATTTGAAGTACAAGGGTGTTATGCTATGTTCTGCCCTTTGGAGGAGAAAGTGGTTTCTCCTAATTCTTCTCTATTGGATGAATTTTGCCCTTTCCTTGAGATTGACATGGAGGATATCTTAAATTATCAAGATCTTCCTGACTTTGATTGGATTTCTATTGAGGACCCTAACCAAGGTATGTTAAGGTGGAGTTTGCTACTCCTATGCCGCCTAGAATACCCAAGGTTGAGACCTATGCTTCTAATGAGTTTGCTATGAGTGATTATTGCAAGTTTGCTCAAGTTGTTCTCTTTTTGCCCCCTATGGAAGGATTTGAAGCAGATTTTGATTTAGGAGCTAAACAAGGTGATAGTGGTCAATCTACTAGGCCACATATGCGGTTTGTCCTGTACACTGACAGTGCGCTATGGCATTAATTGATGATGATGAAGGACCTCCAATCTAAACTTTTGAGGTGGTACCTATGTTTAAAGAAATTCGACTTTGTGGTTTGTGATAAAAATCATGCCCATACACTCACTAATCCAGACCAAGCATAGAAGTATGGTCAGGCTCTTGACCTTAAAAGAGTGCTTCTTGGGAGGCAACCCAAGCACTTTTTTTTTTTGGTTAGCTTTGATTTTCATTATTTTTTGTAGTTTTTCATAGCATAAAAAGAAGAGAGAAAAGAGAAAAACAAAAAAAGAGACACAAACCAAAAAAAAATGAAAAAGAAAGGGAAGAACAAATAAAAAAGAAAAAGAAATGCTTGGCACCACAACTAGCAGCCCAGCATCATGGCCGTGGGGTGCCAAATTGGGAAAACCAAACAAATTGGTGTCCGGCAGACAACACAGTTTGCCCACGGTGACCCCCTCGGTCCGTGGTGAGCTACTGCGGGCCGCGAGAAAGGGTTAGTGACCCTTCATTCTCACCCATCTTCTTCTTCGTCTTCGATTGTCTCTCTCTCTACCTCCCTCTTTCTCTCTCTAAACCCACCATTACTAAACCTTCAATTCTCCCTCATTTCTTCTCATTTTTACTCCATTTTCACTCAATATCCTTTCTCTTCACTTAATCTTTCTCTTTCTCCCATAAATTTGACCTCTTTCCACCATTTCTTCTTCAACCTCATTTCACCTTCACCCATCCTCCATAAACATCTTCTTCCCTCTCTAATTCTTCTTCTTTTCATTTAAATTCTTCATTTTTCTTCCGTAAATTTTATTTTTAGGTTTTAGTTTCAATTTTTTTTCTATTTTCACACCCATGGCACCCACCAAAAGATAAAGGAGTATCAAGGAGGTAGGATCATCAAACTAGGCACCATCCTGGCCCCACCAGACCTCCCAAACTTCCACCAATGCACGAGTTCAAGGTAACATTCCTCATCCTCTTAGTTTAACCAATCCCGATCATGTTGCCAGATGTGTTTGTTTGAATGAACGCATGATTGTGGCAACTCGTTATTATGATGAGGAATTGTTAGGATGTTTAAGAATGTTAGATGATATTTGTGGTTGTTTGCATGGGGTGATATGGAACATTTCATAGAGATAAAGAAGCATACATACAGGGGCCTTGCCTTAGAGTTCCTGAGTACACTTCATGTCGAGGTTAATAGAGGGCCTCAAAGTTAAGCGGGTTACACTTCATTTTATTTGCAAGGACAATTATATGAGTTGAACTTAGGTACCTTCAACAATATATTCAGTTTTTCACCTAGTATGGATTTACCAAACCGACAAGCCCCCCACAAATTCAACCCAAATGCATTTTGGGGCGAGCTTTCGGGGAGTATTAGGTACAGTACTAGTCCATCTAAGTGCACACCTATTAGGAACCCTTACATTCGGGTAGCTCAGCGTATCCCAGCTTGTTGTTTCTTTGCTCAGGATGATAGTCTGAATGTCTCGAGATTATCTAAGTTATATTTCTTATCTTCTATGCTTGATGGTCTCCAGCTTGACCCCAGGTCATTTTTGGCCAGGCAATTGTATAGTGCTGCTATTAGCACTAAGGGTAGGATAGTCATTGGTGGTATTATCACAACTATTGCTAGATGTTTGGGTATTGAGCCCCTACACTGAGGATAGAGTCTCTGGGTCTGAGTGGCTTGATCAAGCCACTTTTGAGACTATGAAATTTTGTAAAGTAGAGGCTGGACGTTTGTGCTGGATTTACCCTGGGGATTAGCTTTTGCCTCTTCCTAATGTTGATCAAACTACATTACTTCACCGGGCTAACCTTTATTGGGTACCAGGCGATGCCGAGGTTGTTCAGCCTGCACCCCCTCCACCCCCTTATTATAGTCAAGCCGGACCTAGTTCTTCCTTTCGACCATCCCTTACTGACAATGCTAACCTCCATGTCAAACTTAGGTCCATTCAGGAGGCGCAAGTATCCCTTTGAGCATATGTTACTTTTGAGAACACCGCTCTTTGTGACTTTATCCAAGAGCCCCACGACAAGCTCCGTGGGATGCTTACTACCCAGACTCAATACTTTCAGGATTATAGGGCTTGTTTAGAGGCCTGGCAAGAATGGCATGATGGCCAACCACCCCATCCTCCTCCTCCACCTCCTTTCTAATTGCTTTTTGCTACTCTCCTTTCCCTTTTTCTACTATGTGCACATATTGAGGACACTGTGTTATTCAAGCATGGGGGAGTTAGTCCTTATTTAATGGCATCTGATGCCTAATTTGGTTTGGTGTGCTTGTGTATTGTATGTATTATTTGATATAGTTTTTGGAGTTTCATTGTAGGTTTTAATTTTATGCGGTTAGAAGCATGTTAGAAGTATATTTAGGTTCCTTTTCATTCTAGATTGCATTTTAGTTTTCTGTATATAGTTTTTTTTATATAGTTTTTTTTATAGTTTTTGCATTTTTCTTTGCATTGTTATTATGAGAATGCACGTATATAAAACAAAACAAAAAAAAATGAAAATATAAAAAAATAAAAATGAAGAAAAAAATCCTTTGACGATGATCTTTGTAGAATAGGTAACCATCTTTGGTTTAGTTTGATCCTTTGATTTGCCCAATTGTGCATAAAAATGTTTGGGAATGAGTTCTCAAAAATGAGCTTCATGTTTTGACCATATGTTGAGTGCAAGTTAATTACCCCATGACTCTTTACGTGAAGTTTGGCATGTGTTTACTAATGAGCTAGTTATGACCTTGGTAGATGTCCCGTGATACTTTGAGCTTTTAAAGACTAATTTATCAATTTAGTCTCATGTTTCTTTTATGTACGACTCTTTTTTGACATCATTTCTCTAGAACTGGCTTTGATTCTCATTCAAGATCACATCTCGTATATGCATTTAGGCAATATGATTGAGGAATCCTTTGACTTATTAAACCCAACGACCAAATAGCCACCTTTGTTACGTATTATATCCATCGCTAGCCCCTTTGAGCTTATATCCACTTTTATTGATTTGAACCTCCTACTATAGCTTATGGTCAAATGATTATCTCACCCTTAAGCCAAGACTAGAGGAGCATTTCATCCTTGTGCATCGAGTTTAATTGGGAACTAGTAAGGAGTATTGAGATCATTTTTGTGGATTTGGTTGTTTGATGAAGGGATTTGTGTTCTTGTTTGCTGTAAGAAATCCCGTGTCTTGTTGTACAAGTTTAGAGAGGAGTTGAAATTCAAATTTTGGTATGGATTTCCCTTGGCTAACTCTTTAGAAAAACAAAAAAAGAAAAAAAGAGGAAAAACAAACAAAAACAAAAAAAGGGAATAATGAAAAGAGCGTTAGCCTTGTTGGGATTGTAAAAAGATTTATGACTTTCAACTCTTTATCTCTTCAATTGGGGACGTATTTTGTCGAGAAATTGTATTGGTCTAGGGAGGATGTTGTATGATGCATTGGAAAAGTTTCGCTCTTAGTATATGGCTTCTAGGTCCACATTTTCAAAACATTTGTTTCCCCCCTCACCTTTACCCATGGCCCCGTTACAACCTTATGAAAGTTCTCATGATTGTCTATTGTGTATTGAATTTTAGTGATGGTGAATTAGAGAGTCTTGCCAAGTTTATGTTAGATTTGAGTCTATGGAATAAGAATTGAGGAAACCTTCATATCTTTTCAAACACATGAGTGATGAGTGTCATATGACTATAGTGAGGTTCTACCAGTATTGCTAGCTCCATTTGTTTCATATGTTAAATGATTGTATTTCATGATTTGGGAGGATTGATTCAAATTTGACATTGTGGAATATTAAGTGGTTTTCGAAAATTTTATTCCCTAGTATGTTTGCTAATTGATTTTTGCACCTTTTTGGGCTACCTTTGGAACGGGCTTGCCATTGAGATGCTACCAATGTCTATCCTGAGGAAGTTTAGAATAACTTTTGGTCTTAGCATTGCTTGAGGACAAGCAACAGTTCAAGAACGGGGGAGTTTGACAAGTGCTTAACTGTATATCATTTTAGGTTCATTTTGCTGCATTTTTAGGAGAATTGTGTGCTTTAAGTTACCATTTATACTCCTATTCTCATTTTATGCTTGGTTATGATTGTTTAATGATATTTGCAGAAATTTTGACCATTTTGACGTAGCCTTTGGCCCTCTTTTGAGTGTATATTGACCCCCCCCAACGGATGCCCCTGATATGCTATGCCCGTGGAGCAAGAGAAGAGCAAAGAATTTGGTTCCAGCCAAGACCATGGTCAGACCGTGGTGTCTGCCACGGACCATGGTAAGTTGGTAACTATGGCCTCTTCGTCTCCCTTCGGCTGTGTGGCTGCAAAGGCTTGAGTTCTTGCTTAGAACCCATCCCTCAGCAACAAAAAAAGAGGGGATCACCACATATATGGTCATTTCTACTTCCCAAAATTTTACTTTTTTTAGGATTTTAGTTTGATTTTTGTGCAAATGAAAAATCTTGAGTAAGGAACTCGGTTTTGTTGGCGGTTTGAAGACTTTGTTGAAGGCTATCATTGCCAAGCCCTTCCTTCTCATATCTCGCTGAATCGTTCATTTAGTTGTTTGATTTTTAATCATGAGTGAGTAGTTTATCTTGTCTAGGGATTTTTTTGTTAATAGAAGTATAGTTGGATCATTTTTATCCAATAGAATTGTGCTTTCTTTTCATGTTGGCTTAATTTCGTTTTATCAGGTGATAATCATGTTGTGAGTGAACTTGGCCAAATTTGCTTGCACCCTTAAGACAGTTGAATGAAGAACTGAAAGGTGAAATTTGATTGTTAGACTGCTTGATAAGACCTAATATAGCGATGACTTGAAGGAGAAATTTGCACGGTGGGAGGATGAGAGAGTAATCAAAATATTGAGGTTAGATTAAGGCAAATTAGTTTGAAAAACCAACTTTGGTTTAGTTTGGGTAATTTGGTCGATTTCGAAGGAATAGATTAAATTCTAAATCGGTTGCAATTCCTCGAAATTATCCAATTAGAGAAAAGCATGTGTTAATCGTATTGATCCAACACCTTTCTTAACCAAATACATCCCTAGGCGTTTTCCCTTGATTGAATTTACAATTAGTTAATTAGAAGTTGCCGAATCAAAATCCTCGATTACGTAATTGCTTAGCATTTTCTGATAGAAAGGACTCGATAGATTACTTTGGTCCGTGAGGACGATCATTTCATCTATACTACAACACCTGTATGCTTGCGGACATGTCAGCGGCCTTGAGATCACGAACCACGACACACATCGTTGACAAATGTTCAGCTATAGTATGATTGGATGCCATCTCGTACTGCATCTATTTTAGGTGCAAGGTATGAAGTCGTATCACGGATGTCTAGTTGAACTAGATCTTAAGTTTGTCCCACATGTCTTTACTAGTGGGGCACACCTCAAACTCTCCTATTAAATCATCATGCATGCAATACAACATAGTAAAACATGCCATGTCATTCTTCTTGGATCAGTTTTGGTATGCTATTAGACTTTCTTAATACTGCACGGTAGTAGTATCAATGGGTTTGCCATCTTTGTCTTTGTCTGATGACAAATACTTAGTGACCGACAAATGTTCCAACAAATCTTTTGCATTTAGAAGATATTGAATCTTCCAGTGCCACATATTAATATTGTTTGTGCCATTTAGCTTTCGGTTGGTGGGCAATCCACCAATCATAGCACTTTTTGTTGCCATATCTACAAGTATACATGAAATATGGACATTAGGTACATTTTCTATTTTCTTAAACAATTAAATTATCAAAATTTCATTATTCATATCATATGATCGAAAATTTTGCTAAACTTATAACCATCTCATACAAACATGACCTAGGAATTTAAATGATTTAATTAAAACATTTCTATAAAAATTAACATAAATCTGAATATCACATAGATATTTATTAAATTCATGTAAAACAAATGTGCTTAATATAAAACTAATTTATATCGCATTATACAAATGAATTTGTATAATCTAAACCCATTTATTAATCATATAATGTGAAAATTTTATTCATGTAATACGAAAAATATCATATAAAAATTAATCATGTAATACGAAAATACAATCAGATAATTTCATATCGACCCAAATATTATATAAAACTTATTCATATAACATTATACATTTGCATGTAATATAAACACACTCACATTAAACATAGTAATGTTATAAAACAAGTCCAACAACAACAACAACAACAACAATACAACACCTCTCAGCATGGGTTCCACTTTTAAGGAGTCTGGGGAAGTCCAAATGTAGGCAACCTTACCTCTATAGGCATTCCTACTCATAGAGAGACCAATTCTACGAGACCCATAAAAAATAGGATGTTGTGAAAATATTTTGTAGAAAAAGGATCTTGTCAAGACATTTTATAGACAAAAGATAAGCAGTAGGGGATAAACTAAAAAAATACTAATAAAACAGGTGACGATAACTATGTAAAATATAAGTATGACATAGTAGAGGAAAGTACTATGCCTTCAAACAGAGGTAGGCAAACCATATCTCTTCCTAAATGTATATATTACCTACATATAAACACGACATACAAAAAAAATAATCTAGAAACACACCACAACCAAACCTATGCTACTACAACCGAATGACATCTGTGACGCCATCTCTCTATGATCTAAGACCTAAATCCTATCCCGCCACAGTCTCTAATCTTGAGTCATGTCCTCTGTCAACCCTACAACTTTCATGTCCTCTCTAATCACCTCGTCTAAGCTCTTCTTTGGTCGTCCTCTACCTCTTCTACCTTCAGGGTTGTTAATCCTCTCACATCTCCTCACTGGAGCATCCACACTTCTTCTCTTCACATGAGAAAACCATCTGAGCCTAGTTTACCTCATTTTATCCTTGATGGAAGCCACTTTAACTATGTCTCTAATTACTTCATTCCTAACTCTATCTACCCTCGTATAGACTCACATCCTTCTAATCATCCTTATCTTTGCTATCATCAACCTTTGAATGTGTCCCTTTTTTACATGTCAACACTCTGAGTCGTGCAACATAGCAGGTCTAATTGTTATAAAACAAGTTCATGCATTCTAAACAAAAGAAATTGACATATTTAACTCAATTAAAACTTATTATATACAACGCATAATATAAACTAACATAAATCTCAAACAAAATGAAATTACGTAAAATTAACTTCATAGTTAGAACACGAATTATAACAAAAAAAGACCTAAACAATGAAACACTGACAAAAAAAAAATCCATTTAAATCTCTCTCCTCCCCTTTTTAAAAACCTCTTAGTCTCGCTAAACTCTTAAAGCCCCCCTCTCTTTGACCTACTCTCTCTCTGACTCTTTATAACGTAACCCTCTTTCTCCCTCACACCCTTCAACCTCTGGACACCACCACCCCTTTGGCCCTCTCGTCCTGGCTTTCTCCCCCCCCCCCCATTGGCAGGCATGGCTGCTATGAGAGAGGTGCAGCCGGTTGGTACGAAATTCACTGCTAAAAGCCACCGAAAGGATGACACTGCAAGGGGTGGCAATGGGACAGGTACGGGGCGGGGTTTAGCCATCCGATACCCATTTTTAAAATTAATACCTATACTAATATCCATACCCATTGGGTATTGTAAAGTTATACTCACAGTCATACCCACTAAGCATAGCGGGTATCCAAGTTTTATTCGGGTACATATAGATAAAAAAGAATTAAACCCATTTTGTATCCATATTTGACATCAAATAGTCAATATGCCACATTAACATCAATTTTCCAACAACATATCATATCATATCAAATACAACTAAAAGTTTGTCAATCTAAGCATTCAATTAGCACTTGACAATTACAGTTTTAAACAAAATGTTCCACCGAAATCTTGAATATCATACAACTAGCAAAATATTCAAGTACAAATGACAAATTAGAACTTTAAATAGATGGGTATGTGTTTTATAAGAGGCGGGTATGAGACGGGTACGGCGGGTATGAGACGGGTACGGCGGGTATTGATAAAACGGGTATGTGGTGGGTAGGACCTATACCCATCCTCATACCCATACCCATACCCATTTTAGCAATACCCGCCCCATACCCATACCTATTAGGGTAGGTTTTGTGGGTTTTAGGCTAGTATGGGTTTTTTTGTCGGTTCTAGACACTGCCACCCTCTCTACTGTTGAACCAAGGCCCACAGGATTCATCTATGTGCTACTCCAACGAAACGACCCTTACACCATGCAAACCAACTACCAATGCGTTGATTAACATCATCAACTCTCCCAACAAGCCATCTAGATGACGACACGTGTGGTACATGCGCCGCTTAGTTGGGTTTGTTTGCATAGTTTTTCACCGAGAAGGTGTAGATTAGTGAGTGCAAAGGGATATTTGGAGGAAGAAAACAACCAAAGTTGTCTTTGATGTATGAGACATTATAATCCTCTTCTCTTTCTACTTCTACCCCTATCCCATGTTTTTAGGTTCAAGGGTAGGTGGAGGTCTTGGAATTTCATTTAGGTGGCCAAGAAAAAGGCCCTTGCTTGGGTGGGCTGGTTACAGCCTCCTACCCCGCCTGTATGGCGAAAGTAGGCCTTGGGTGGAGGTCCAAGGGCCGAGGTCAAGAAAAAAGCTTTAAACAGTGAGTCAGGTTTTGGAATTCTGTGAGTCGAAGTCAGAGGGTCAGTTCTTGGAGAAAGGCGAAGCATCTATTATAATACAGGGACACACAGAGAACAGGCTTTTCAAAAACAAATAGATAGCATAATTTCTAAAAACAAACAGATAGCTATAACTAATCTGAGTCAATCGCGATTAGAAATAGACAATTGAGGCTCTGATACCACTGTTAAAAAATTAAAACTGGCCTTAGTGCAGAAACGATAGGATCTGATTGTTGTTTTCTACCCATGATCTGAACCTAAACCGACACCATGAGCATAGCTAACCACAGTTGAAAATGATTTGGTAGCTACCACAGTCATTGAAAATATCACAACCCAAACCCAAATTTCAGTTGATGGTTGGATTAATGTGAATGAAAGAGCAAGATAAGCAGAGGGTGAACACTGAATTCTTAGTAATTGATTAGCACACTTGTTGCTATGTAGAGAAGCCCCTAATCATGTCCTTTAAAGGATCACTAAGCTTCTTTAACTGACAAAAGTGGTTAATGCAAAAGACTAATATTCCCATAACCGCCACTTTATGTGGGCTATTATTGTGATTGTTACATTTGGTCAACACATCTCTCGTGAGAATACATTACGCACAACATCTTGTGATGAAAACTCTCCCTAACCGAAGCCTTAGTTCTTGGATTGTGGGAGTTCTTAACCTCTTATAGGTAGGGCTTCTGTTAATCATTGGTGACCTCAGAGTAGGCATTGCTCTGATAACTTAGTTTGCCTTGTTTCCTATGGGTAGCTTTCTAGGTTAGGGTTTCTTTCACCTCTTTTAGATTTCTACTAGCCAAAGTAAAGTTCACCATGGCAGATATGTTAGAAGATGTGTGGAGCAAATTGAGTATGACTGAAGAGGAATCACAAGTGGTTGTTTTCAAGGGTGATACACCAGTGGAAAAATCTGAGAAGATCACGTTGAGGCTCCTCGGAAACTGATGATAGACAGTAGTTTTAATGCATGTGTAATAAAGACTATCCTCAAGAATATTTCAAAGCCTTTAAAGGGGCTTGTGATTGGGGACTTGGACACAAATCTTTTCGTGTTCTAATTCTTTTTAGCTGCTGATAGAAGGCACGTATTGAACAAGGGACCGTGGGCTTGTGATGGTAATTTTTTGTTGATGAAGGAGTGGACAGGGATGGAACAACCTTCAGATTAATTTTAACACAACAAGGTTTTAGATTAAGGCTTGTGACGTTCCAGTGGTGAGATGAACAAATCCTTTGCTGTGTTTTTGGGTAACCAAGTGTGCAAGTTTGTTAATTGTGGGGAGGAATTCATGTTTTGTGCGGACAAATTCTTGTGCTTTCATGCAGATATTGATGTTGCTAAACCTCTATGGTGTGATCTTAATGTCATGATAGGGGGAAAAACATATATGGATTGGAACCGTAAGTTTGCCAAACTGTGCGATTTTTGCTATAGTTACATTTTCTTAATGCGTGTCAAACAATGGGGGAGTACTTGGATGATTCCGAATTATAATATGGCAGTTGGCTTCGTGCGTCCCCTTTGAAGACTCGTCGTAGAAATCCAGAGTCAGAGCTGTGAGAGGAAAAAAAGGTTATTCATGGCATTTGGAGGAAAGGTCAGGGGAAGGGTACGGTCAAAGCTAAATTTTGATGCAGCCACGATCATTGAGAAGCATGGGTCAGATGCTAGCAGGGTGGAGCTAAATCCCCTATTGAGCATGGTGATTGATGAAAAGGTTGTGGTACAACAAGTAGGGAGGTGTTTTGGATTATGGACAAAAGCCTAGAACATGGTCCTAATAATTTTGAAGAGGCAGAGGTTGCTGCACAGCCCCAGCTAGTGCAATGAGCATTATTTGCCTAAACTACCAGGGCTCGGGCATGTTCCGAGCAGTTGACGACCTTCGTAAGTTTTTGCAAATGTATGAGCCTAAATTAGTCTTGCTTTCGGAGACTAAAAAGAGCACAACTGATGTGGAGGTGTTGGTGCCTCAATGAGGGGATTTCTTTGGTTTTTGTGTGGATAGTAAAGGGAGGGCCATGGGTATAACTTTACTGTGGCATAAGGCCCTGGATGTGCAACTTATTTCTTACACAATGCATCACATTGATATGTTGGTGTGTGAGGGTGTAAGGGAGCCTCAGTGGCATTTTACTGGGGTAGATGGATGGCCAGAGTGTTAAAACAAATGGTGTATTGTGGCCATGCTGTTGGAACTTAAACCTTTGTCGGACTTACCTTGGTTGGTAGATGGGGACCTTAATGAGGTTTTCTATAAGGAAGAGGAAAAAGGAAGGCCTCTTAAGTCACAAAACGGGATTGATTCCTTTCGTGATGCTTTTGTGAACACTGATACTTTTGACTTGGGCTTTGAGGGCCATGATTTCACATGATGGAATAGGGTTGAAGATGAAGGTTCAATCTAGGAGCTTTTGGATAGATTTTGCAATTCAACAAAGTTGTCCCTCTTGTTCCCGAAAGCTCTTATGTTTCATATCAAATGGGATTTCTCAGTCCATTTGCCAATATTATTGTAGTGTTTCTTAAGCACTCATAGGCAAGGCCTAGGAATCGAAAAATTCAAGTTTGAAAATATGTGGGTGTTGGGACCCTCTTGTTTGGATAGCATTTCGAATGCATGGAATAACACGAGGGATGAGAATGCAGTTCGAAACTTGATCATTAAATTGGATCATTGTGCTACTGATAAAACGTACAAAAGCTCTACTTAAAGGGGCGACTGATGCCAGAGCTCAGACATCTATCCTGGCAATATCCAGATCTTGAGGAGGAAGGAGGAGGTAATGTGGTGGCAAAAAGTAAGGAAGGATTATTTAAAATATGGTGATACGAATATGCGATGGTTCTACTTAAGAGCCTCTATGTGTTGAGCATCTAATTATATTACCTAGCTTATATATCTTGAAGAATTATGCAATCAGGGAAGCGGGACATAGAAAATATTGTGCTTAATATTTTTTTATTGACTTGTTCACAGCCTTGGGAGGGCTAAATTATGATGAAGTCTTGGATAGTGTGCTACGCAGAGTCACTCAAGAAATGAATGAAGTATTGTGCATGACTTATTCAGGGAGGAGGTGAAGGTTGCTCTTTGTCAAAAACACCCTCATAAGGCGGTCATGACGGTATGAATCCTTTTTTCTACCAAAAATATTGAGATTCGTTGGGAAGGATGTAAAACAAGCAGTTCTTTATATCTTGGAGGGTCATTCTTTTCCTCCTAACTTCATTCATAACTTTGTCACTCTAATCCCAAAGAAACCAAAGCCTTCTTCAATGAACGAGTTGCACCCGATAAGTTTGTCTTATGTAATTTACAAATTGGTGATGAAGGTGTTGACAAATAGATTGAAGCCTCTTTTATCTTAGATTATATATGATACTCAAAGTGTCTTTACACTAGGGCGCTTGATTACGGATGATATACAGGTGGCGTACAAGGTTTTTTACCGTATAAGAGGTAATGCTAAGAGCTTGGGGTCGATGGCAATCAAGTTGGATATGTCAAAAGCCCATGATAGAGTGAAGTGTGACTTTCTGAGGAGGGTTATGATCAAGTTGGGCCACCGAGTTGATTTGATCAGTTTAGTTATGAAGTGTGTTCATACGACTTCGTTCTCTTTTTTGGTGAACGGAGTCCCAAAAGGACATATATTACCGTCTCTTGGGCTTCATCGAGGAGACTACATCTCACCATATCTATTTATGTTATGTATGGAGGGGCTCTCTGGTTTATTGAGGTGCAAAGTCCAGAGAGGCACACTGCATGGGATTAGAATTTATCCTGAGATGGCTTTGACTTCCTACTGATTGTTTGCGGATGGCACAATGATTTTTTGTGAAGCAATAGAGGAGGACATATCAATGGTAAAGAGGGTTCTTGCTAAGTATGAGAGTGCTTCAGGCCAAAAGGTAAATTTTGATAAAACTAAGGTATCCTTTAGTAAAGGTGTCAAGGTGGAAAAGAGGCGTTGCATAAATGAATGTATGGATATTAGGGAGGTGCTAGGTCATGATAAATATTTGGGTTTACCCTTTTTCATCAGGAGATCTAGGAGGAAGCCTTTTCTTGGTATCGTTGATCGTATTAAAAAATGGTTGTCGAGGTGAATGGAGAAATTGGTGTCTTGGGCCGGGAGGGAGGTGCTGATAAAAGTGATTACACAAGCAATGCCTACCTTCATGATGAGCATTTTTAAATTTTCGTATGACTTATGTCAATCCATCCAAGCTTCTATTTGCTATTTTCAGTGGGGTCATTCGAGAAAAGGGAGAAAAATCTATTGATGCTTCCCGGGATAAATTATGTTGTAGCAAGATCTTGGATGGTTTGGGTTTTTCATGAGTTTGAGCAGTTTAAAGAGCTGCTTACAAAATAAGGTTTGGAGCCTTTATAAGGATTGTGATTCTCTAGTGGTAAGGTTGATCAATACCCAAACTCAAACATCCTTGCAGCAAATTGGGGCCTAGGGCAAGTTACGATTGGAGGAGTATAAGGGGGGTGAGAATGGTGGTTGGGGGGGGGGCTCTCAATGGTTGGTGGTGGATGGGAGATCGCTTGATGTGTGGGAGAGTGGGTGGATACCAAGCACTCACTCATTGAAAATTATTATGCCAAAACCTGAGCGGACTCTTAGCTCCTTGGTGAGTAGATTTTATTGATTTTGAGCAAGGATTCTGGAAGGAGGAGTTCATTCATAGTACCTTTTTTAGAGTGTGATGCTGAGGTGATACTTAGCTAATTCATGGCCAATTGATAAATTAGTGTGGCACTAGGAATTGAAGGGGGATTTTTTTGGTCAAGTCGGCATACCATCTAATTAGGGAGTGGCTAAGTCAAGATGGGGCTTCATCATCTGGATGTGACATTGGTTTCTGGAGGAAGATTTGGAGCATAAATGTGCCGCCTCAGATCCGTCTCTATGCATAGAGGGTTTGGAATAATGTTATGGCTTCAAGAGCCAACATCAGAAGACTACTCGGACACTTTGATGCTAGCTGCGCGATCTATGGCTTCAGTATAGAATTAGACGTGCACAACCTTCTTGAGTGTCCCTTAGCCGTCCAGATTTGGGAATGTTGTGAATTCCAACCTACTATTTGGTAGCCCAGGCACCCTTCTCTGCTTGATTGTTTGTCTTCGATTATGTGCAAGCTAGGCTGGGAAAGCTTCGAGGAGTTCGAAGCAGTTCTTTGGGAGTGCTGGAATGCAAGAAATAGATTTATTTTTCAATCTCCAAATCATAATCTACGGTGCTTGAACGAGAGGGCGACTGCGTTCGTTCACAACTATCGTAAGGCTCGGGAAGGTGAGGCTGGGACAGGAATCTGACATCCGTGTGCTTGGAGACCTCCACAGGCGAGTGTAGTAAAAGCAAATTTCGATGGGGGAAAGATGGGAGAAACTTGTTGGCGCAAGGGTGTTCCGCTCGTGATCATTGGGGTAATGTTTTGGGTGTAGGCACAAAGCAAGGCAAGGGGTCTATCAGTCTCGAAGTGGAGAAGAAAACAACATGTTTGTACGTGATGCAAATGCTAAGGGCTGCTGGGTATGGACAAGTCATTATGAAGGGCGATTGCTTGGTGCTTATCAAGCTACTCAAGAAAAAACAAGTTAATAGCAATTTCGTGGACCTGGTTGTAAGGAATATTCTTGCTATGGTAGATAGGAATGGCAACGGGGTGGGGTTTCCTTGACCCCGTTGGGGCCCCTCCCCGAAGTGAGGAATTTTCCCCGGACCCATCGAGGACGGGGGAAAATTCCTCCCGCAGCCGTGGGGACAGGTACGGGGCGAGGGAAAATTCCCCCCCCCCCCCCGGTTGGGGAAATATACCCGTCCCTGAACTCGTTCTCTACCCCGAAGATTAATTAAAATTACATATATACCCTTAGTTTAGTAGTTCACTTTTGACACTTTAGAAGGGCATATAAGTAATTTTGAAAGAAAAGAAAAACCGTAACAACTACTCAATAGCCTCCAAACTACTCAGTAGTCTCTATCTCCTCCATTATTTTCAATTTCACATCTGACTTTCAAGTTTCATCTCTACAATTCTCCTCTCATCCCTCGTCGTTCCGGTACTGTTGGCTTCTCTTCCACCTCGATTATGTGCTCTCCGGCTTCTCTTCTACTCAGTTCTGTGCTCACCGGCTACGTCTCAGACTCTCGGTTCTTCTCCATTTTCGGTACTGTTGGCTACTCCATTTCCGGTACTGTTGGCTACTTCTTCCACTCAATTTCTGGTTTTTTTTCCTATTGCTCTATTCTTGTCTTCTTGAGTTCTTTGTTGGCTTGTATTTTTATATATTTAAGGACAAAGCTTCACCTAATCTACAGTTCATTTCGGAAAAAAAAGATAAAAAATAAAAATTTATTAGCGTTTGGAATTTGGAAAAGTGTGAAGAGTAAAGCTTGGTAATTCATTTATTTATTTCTTTCTTTCTTCAATTCCTTCTCGTACACAACTATACAAGAGGTTGGAAGAAACGAAAGATATAAAACAAAATAAAATTTCTTTAAAAAAAAAGGGGTAGAGGGCAAACTATCCATTACCATTTAATACTCCACTAATATTAGGCCTTTTATTTAGAGATATTATTGGCCATTTATTGTTCAAAAATAAATAAATAAATTGGTCATTAATTACATTATATATTAAAAGTCATCAAATTAAGCCTGACAATTTGTATATAAGTGTTGAATTTTTTGTCCTACATTATATATTACAACTCTATTAGTCATTAGAAGGTAAAAGAATAGTAACATTATAACATGAAGTGCCACTAACACATTTGCAAATTTTATTCACGAGAATGATAGTTAATAATCATGTGTAGAAATATTGATATTTGAGGATAGCATTCGAAAATTATGGATTCGACAAATACTTGGATTGCTTTAGCTATTCATCCCACATAGTTGAATAACTTCTTATTTGAATTTGTTAGTTTAAGATAAATTAGTTTATATGTTGATGTACTTGTTTAATTACATTAATTGATTCATTTGTAAATTATTTATGCATGCACAGATTATGGCCAGTGGACCTAGTGGTCCAAGCGAACTGTCTCCATGTTCTACAAATAAAAACATGGACCCCACAAATCCAAGTACGACTCCAACAACTAATACCGATGTGAATGTTGATTCATGTGGAACACCACATGCTATGGAGGATGAGGGGGATACACTAGTATTGGGAAAGCAAAGGAGGTTCGTTTCTAAAATTTGGAAGCATTATGATTATGACATTATTAGCAGTGTACCGAAGGCTATTTGTAAACATTGTAAGAAAAAACTTGGTGGTAACTCAAGAAATGGGACTAAGCACTTGAATGATGATCATGCAATTTGTCCTATGAAAAGACATAGTGACACTACAAATGACTTTACCCAAAAGACGTTTGTTGGCCCAATTTGGCTAGTTAAATCACCCTAGAGATGAGTAAATAGGGTGATGATCAAAGTCACAAATTAATCAAAATAGAAACGCGAAAAATGTAAATGTGGACAAAACACACAATTTATAGAGGCTCGGCCACGCCTAGTCCTCTACCCACGGGCGCCCCTCGCCGATGGGATTTTGAACCTCTTTCTTTTATTAGGTCGGTCGATTATACACAATTCACCAATCGTACAACCTACTAGTTGACCCTACAACTATAGGTGTCCCAACGTATGCGTTGCTCCCCAACCGTACTTGGGTAGTCGGCCCTCCGACTAATCAACCCAACCCAATACAAGGAAAGGTAACAATTATAAGATACACTTTTTTGGTAGAGAACAAAATAAATATGCCATTGTAAGTTCAAACTCTTGTCAAATTCCTCCTCTTGATTTGCAAGTGTGTAGCTCTCTTTGTTCTTCTTTGCTTGTGCTCTCTCTTGTTGTGTACTCCTCAGCTGCAGAGTCTTCCCTTTTTATAACAAAAAGAGTTGAAGTAGCTGTTACTGTCAAATACAGAAGGAAAATCTTCAGTTGATCTTCAAACTCTTAGAATCCAGGTTCAAGGCCTTGAACTACAAATAATTTTCAATAACAGCCCCAAATCTTCAACGACTATCTTGCTGATTTCTTGCAACGGCTAGTTGATACTAAAAATCTATTGTGCTATTTTTTGGCCAAACAACAACCAGAATTGAATTTTAAAAGATATGGCCATATTTAGAGAATCATAATATCATATTCAAATTTGAATCACACAATGTAATATCATAAAGATTGCATATTCAAATTTGAATATTAAACAATCTCAAAGATATTGTGACACCTTATATAAAGACAATTAAATCCAACATCCACTTCAAAATATAGCACATTTAAACAATAATTATTATCAAGATAATTCAAATATAACATGATGAATATGTCAATTGATTAATCTCTTTTTGTCTTTCATCAAAATATATTAAAAACCTCAACGTGAGCTTTTTAAAAAAGCTAACAAAGTTGAAGATAAAGCCTTCCGGTGAAAAAAAAGGGCAAGTTATTTTTGTTAATGGGTTTGATAAAGAGCTTGCAAGGAAGGATCTCGCGCATATGATCATAATGCATGAGTATCCTTTTTCTACGGTAGAGCATGTTGGGTTTAGAAGATATTCAAAGGCTCTCCAACTTTCTTTCACCATGATATCAAGGAATACACTCAGAAAGGATATTCTCATAGTGTTTGACTTTGAAAAGGGCAAAGCCATGAAGTTGTTGGGGAGTGTTCAAAGCAAGGTAGCCATTACCGGAAATATGTGGGCCGCTCAAAATGAAAAACGTGGTTTCACAGCCATAACGTCTTATTGGATTGATAGTTCATGGAAGTTGCAAAACCGGATTTTGAGGTACGATAATTTTGTTTTTACTTTAAGCTCATTCATTACAAGTCATCGATGTTTTTCCAGCATGTGGATAAAATATTTAGTTATTGTATTATTTTCTCTTACATTTAATTTTTAATATAATTCTGATAAACTTTTTTTATTTTTTAATAAAATTTCTAGTTTGTTTTTCTTTTAGGTTTGCAAATGTGCCTTGTCCTCATACCGCTGACAACATTGCAGAAGAGCTCTTGAAGTGTTTTTCAGAGTGGAACATCAATAGAAAAACTTTATCTCTTATGTTGGACAATTGTTCTTGCAACGACACAATAATTGGCATTCTTAAAGATCGATTGGATTTAAGGGCACATCCCTTAAGGGGTAAGTTCTTTCATATGCGTTGTTGTGCACATATTCTTAATATCATTGTTAAGGATGGATTAGAGGTGATTGAAAGCTCAATTGAAAAGGTGCGTGATAGTTTAGCATATTGGAGAGCAACACCTAAAAGGGAGGAAACCTTTAGAGAAGTTTGTGATAGCTTAAGTGTGCCTTACTCAAAGAAATTAAAATTGGATTGCAAGATAAGAGGAATTCAATTTTCTTTCTGCTTCAAACAGCTTTGTTGTATAGAGAAGTTTTTCCGAAGTTGGCTAAGAGGGAAAGTAATTATAAATCTCTTCCTATTGATGAGGAATGGGAGAAGGCAAAAGATATTTGTGGGAGGTTACAAAACTTTTATGATGTGACTCAATTATTATCTGGCACTAGCTTCCCCACTGCAAATATTTACTTTCCAAAGGTGTTTTAAGTTTTCCTATCTATGAGTAGTTGGCTACATGATCCGGATGTGATCATTAGGACCATGGATCAAAAGATGCTTGACAAATTTTTGAAATATTGGGATGTCATTCATGGGATATTAGGAGCTGCTTGTGTTTTAGATCCCAGGTTCAAGTTGAAAATGGTGGATGTTTGCTGTAGGAGGATTTTTGATTTTGATGTGGATGAAGAGGTTGAAATGATCAAAGATGTTTGTTATGCCCTATTTATTGAATATCAAGAAAAATACAAGCATTTGAAGGCTCCTATTCCTAATGCTTCTGGTGATTCAACTAAGACCTCTTCTGACGCTTCGGATTCTAGTGGAGGTGCGGGCTATACACAAGATGACATCTTTGAAATATATTATACAATTGTTGTAAAAGATCCACAAATTCCACAAAAATCAGAGTTGGATTTTTACTTGGAAGAGCCACTTACCCTAAGGACTAATAATTTTGATATCTTGGTTCATTGGAAAGCAACTACAAGGTATCCTATTTTAGCTTTCATAGCTAGAGATATCTACTCCATTCCTATTTCCACCGTAGCATCTGAGTCAGTATTTAGCACGAGTGGGAGGTTTATTAGTCCACATCGCAATCATCTCCATCCAAAGACTTTAGGGGCTTTAATGTGTGGTAGAGATTGGCTTTTGACTACAATCAAGTCATCTTCAGAAGGCATATTTTTGATTTTTTGTTGTACTTTTAGAATATATAGTTAGATTTCTTGATGTTTAAATGTTATAATATTCGATAACTTGATTACTTTAACATATCTATTATGTTGTAGATGAGGACACCGCCTATTACCATGGTACTTTTGATGAAGATTATGATGTTGAAGTTGATGAAGACTTTGATGGCTAATTGGCTATATGGTGCATTAAATTTCTTAAGGATATCTTCTCATATGTGGACTTTGCATTGGACCATTGGTGTTGCCTCTTTGAAGCTTTGATTTGTATTTTGATTGTGCTGAACTTCGGTTGTGTAATTTTCCTTGGACTTTGAGGACTTGATCACTTAGATCTTGTGTTGTTACTTGTTATCTTTGAACCTTCAGGACTTTGGATTGAACTTTCAAGTGGTGTTGTAATTCTTGAGTTTTAACTTTGAATTTTGGGCATTAGGTTTAGTGTTGAACTTCAATGTTGAACTTTCAATGGCTTAAGTTAGGTTTAATTTCTCTTTGTTTTTAGGGCTTATTGTTTGATTTTTTTTTAATTTTGCGCTCATAATTTTTGCCCTAATTGGGCTTGCATTTTGTGTGATCTCGTCATTAAAACTTGGAAAAGCGGGGCCCAGGCAGGGAACGGGTCCTCAACAAGGCAGGGACGGGGGGAAAACCAACCTCGACAGTAGGGGCAGGGGAATATTCCCCAGTCCCCAATCCGTCCGGTTGCGAACCCTAATGGTAGAGTCTTTTGAGCTTGTTTCGTGGTCTTTTATTAAAAGAGGGGGGAATAGGGTTGCTCATGAGATAGCGCATTGGAAACCATTTAATTTTCTTCCTTTAGGATTTAAAATTTAGTCTAATAAACTAAAAAAAAGGGCAGTCCGGTGCACAAGCATCTCGCGTTCATGCAAGGTCCGGGGAAGGACCGCACCCCAAGGGGTGAATTGTAGGCAGCCTAACCTGACTTTGTTAGTGACTGATTCCACGACTTGAACCCGTGACCTTTTGGTCACACGAAGACAACCTTACCATTGCTCCAAGGCTCCCCTTCTTTTTGAAAGTGATGCTGCAACGCCATATATAATTCTGACCGTTGAGCCTTCTTGGTTCTTAATGCAATAATATTATACAATGATACAAATTAGAGTTTCTTGATCCAATACTCATGTTGACGGTGGTAGTTTCCTAATATTAAGTTCTTGTATATGCATAAAATATATGAATGAAAATCGTGTATGTAGGCTTTGTATTACATAGATTCAACACGAGGTATTCATTGGACTTTTTGGTTAATAAAAAAATCTATGGGTGTAGTACTGGGCTTGCTTTCTACCCTAATTCACGCTTTCTCTACTTTGACCTCTAACCACCCCAAAGTTGCTTTTTTTTTGTTTTTTTCCTTCAACGGGTTTGGAAAGAGGCTCAACTCGTTGATATTTTGGTTTTGTCAACGTAACCCCCCTCCCCAAAAAAAGGCGGGATTATATGGACAATTCAAGTCTAATCGACCATAAGCTCATCTAGTGGCCTCACCTGCAGTTACACATAGTGTTTGACCCTTGAACCTTGGCCGCCCCGCTTTCCCATCTTTGAGAACGTCGGGAGTTAGTGATGTTGTCGGCATTGCGCTTGAGCTTCTTCCCCGTTCCCTTCGCATCGATTGGTTCCTTACTTAGATTTAATTTCCTGGAGATATATAACTTAATAAATCACCCAGCATACCTTGTTAAAAAAAAAATACTAACAATGTTGATAGCCTTAATGTTTCAATGTCTGATAATTTATCAGATCACATAGACCCCCTAGTTCTACTTAGGGTCAAAAACTGAGTTGTTAAACTTAGTATGCCAAGTGACAAGGATATAATTCGATGAGAACTAAGTGTCCCAATAGTAGGGCTTCTTCAATCATAAGCTCGGAGGCTTTATTCCCCTAATGATACCACACATCATCTAATACGAGCTCCCTCCTTATGTTTAACTCATATGCCTAATTATGCTTGATGTTAATGGAAGCCAAAGGGCCTACTTCACCTAGCAAAAAGATGGATATGTTTGCATGTGTCAGTTAAAAATAATAATGGCTACAATGCAAAGAGAAAAGAAGGGGCCAAACAGACATATGTCAGAGAAGACACCGGAAAAAACGTAGTCCCATACTCCCAGGGCATTTTTTTAGTATAAATAAGGAAGTTTGGGGGCATAAATAACAAAAAAGAGAAATTTGGGGGAATGGTCATAGAGGAATGCCATTTGAGAGCATCCCTAGCATCAGCCTTGCAAGGGAAAAAGAAGAATAAAGAAATAGGGTGAGGTGGAGGGAGCTTTCCATTGGTTACCTCGTGCCTCATGTCTTGCGTGGAAGCTCGCAGGGGTGAGCCAACTCGCTGGAGGCTTTCATCCGCTTTTTTATTTTTTAAAATATTTTTAATTAATTTTTCTTTTTTTATTCTAAAAATATTGTGTGTAATCAAATGGGTTCATGGGTATTATTTTATTTAGTAAGCCAAAGTGGTGAGCTTTTTATTGGAGAGAGGGAAGATTGTGAGCCAAAAAGTTGGATCACAAACTGATGTGGCAAAGGTAGGCCCCTACTGGTGAGCCAAAAAAATGGCTCACTACTAAGAATGCTCTGACAACCTTAGAAAATAGAAATACAACACCCCCCCCCCAACAAACAAAAACCCCAAAAAATTAAACAAAAATCCTGTGGCTTGAAACATCTAACCTAAATCATTATAACATCTCATGCATAATTTCATTTTTTGGAACTCATGCATACTACGTCAATAAAAAAATTCAGTTTTTTAGAACTCACATTTTATCATTTTGTTCAACTAAAGAAACTCCAATTTGGATCATTAAATAAAATATTTATCGTGAATCCACTTCATAACATACAACCTGATTATTTTTTTGTGAAAAAGACGAAGTAAAACAGAAGGCAAAAAAATGGTACAAAGTGCAATGCAATTATGACCAACCTGGACGCCCAAAAATAGAACATAATAAACAATTATAAAAAAAGGAAAAAGGCAGAACGTTGTTTCACAAGTAAAAGTCGTTCCTCCATCTACAAATGACCTTATGTTACCAACATAACTAACTTCTTCAAACTTCTGAGGGGATGTTTAGTGAGGAAAAATGGAATAGAATTTGAACCTGAGGTATCAAGTTTTATTCCTTGATGTTTGGCGAACATTTCAAGGGGACGGAAATTCACTATAAAAACGATGCCAAACTCCGACGGAAAAAGCAACGCGAGGGACGAGCGTCGAAGAATGTCAGAAGACCCGACGGAAAAACAGATGGGCCCGACGGATGTCAGAAATTCCAACGGAAACGGTACCTGTCGGAAATCGTCGCTTGACGTTGGAATTTCCGTCAGTCGACTTTTGCGGTGCAAATCTCGAGGTTCGCTTTGTGGGTTTTAAATTTTGGGGAGGGTTTGGTTTCGCCGAGCATTTGAAGTATTAGAGAGAGAAAGAGGTTCGAAGAGAAAGAGGGGAATGAGAAGGAAGAGAGAGAAAGTGAGGTTTGAAGGTTTTAGTGGCCGGAAAATTGAACGGTAAGTAATTTTTTTTGTTAATTTGTTGTTTAAAATTGAAATAGTTAAGTTAATTGATATTTTTTACGGTCTTGATTTTTCAAGTTTTGCTGCTGCCGCCGCCGGTAATACACTTGATTTTTCAGGTTTTAAAGGTTAATAGAATTGTTTCACTTTAAAATTGTATTAATTTGATATGTGATGTCCATTTTTGTGAATTATAATCTTGAAGCATGTTTGTTTAATTTGATGTATTTATTTTTTTCTTTAGAATATGAATGTGAATTGCGTTAGTTTTTTATTTAATTTGTAAAATATGTTTATTAGAATAAGTGGAGTCAAACATATTAAGTATGCATATATGAAATAATTATTTAATTAATTTAAAATGTTAAATATGTTAAGCATGTATAATATGTTTTATTGATGTGAGAAATTTAAGTAAAACAAGTTTGTTTATTATAAAATGTTAAATATGTTAAGCATGTATGTTTTTTGAGATATGTATAATTTTTTCATGATTTGTTTGATATGTTAAGAATTTTTCCTATATTTTTACAATATTTAGGTATGTTAAGTATATATTAATTTAATTTTTCCAAGTATGTTAATAGTATTTTGTTATTTTTGTTTTGGTTTGTTTAATTAGATGAAGTGTGAAATAAGTAGTTTAATTAGTGTTGATGCTTAATGAGGCTTATGTGGAAAAATAATATTGTTATGTTAAATTTATTATTTTTAGCATATATGTTTAATTACATTAATTGTTGTACTTTAGGTTTTGTGAGAATTTTTTTTGATTGGAAAAAAGTATAATGTAACTCTAATTTAATATGTAATGTATGTTAATTTGAATAATTGAAATTGTTGTGAGTACGTAAGCATGTGTAATATATGTTTTGTTTTGGTAAATGGTTTAAGAATGTTAAGTGTGTTTATTTTTTGCTCGATTTGTTGTGTATATTAATTTTTGGTAAGTATGTGAATAATATTCTTTTTTTTTTAGATATGGTTAATTTTTCGTATGATTTGGTTGGTTTAATATCAAATTTATTTTTTTTTGTAAAATATGGATCTGAATTATGTTAAATTTAATTTTATTTGTGAAGTGTATTTATTTGAATAAATGGAGTAAAATATGATAAGTATGTACATTTATAATAATTATATAATTATTATGAAATGTTGAAGTATATTAGACATGTGTAATGTGTTTTGTTTTAAGGAATACTTTAAATTTCCTAAGTATGTTTGTATTTTGTTTGATTTGTGATATATATTAATGTTTTGTAAGTATGTGAAGGGTATGTGTCTTTTAGGTATGTTAAGTATATATTGAGGTGTGTTAAGTATATATTAATTGAAGTTTGCTCATTATGTTAATTGTATTATATCTTATTAATTTTGTTTGGATTTATTTATTTGGATGAAGTACAAAGTAATAATTTTATTTTTGTTTGATGCTTAATTAGATTTATTTTTACAAATAATGTAGTGATGTGAAAATTTGGTTGAATTGTTTAAGTATGTTAAGTATGTTTATTTCTATTTAAGTATGTTAAGTGTGAAATAAATTATGCAATTTATGTTTGATGCTTAATTAGGTGTGTTATGATATATTTAATAGTTCGATTAAATATATTTTTATATAATACATATATATATGTTGAACTGGTTAAATAGATTTCTAAAAGTTTTTTATTACAATTACTTGTAGTTTACATAACAATTAAGGAAATCATATTAGCAACATATCGATGGGCCATTGCATCGTCAATGGATGTATAGGAGAAGAAATCATAATGGACATGGACTTAGAGATGAGTGGTTGATGGCAGTTAATATGTTTGATGAATTTGCACGAAATCAGGATGAGTATAGAATTAAAGAAGTTTATAGATGTCCATGTGGGAAGTACAAGAATATGCAATATTTTTGCACCTGACGTTGTAAAGTCTCATTTGTATAGAAAGGGGTTTGTGAAGAATTATTGGTATTGGACAAGTCATGAGGAAGAAGATAATTCGGAAGTAGGGGGTGCAAGTAGTTCACATTCTATGAATTTTGATTACGATCACAACGATCATAATCATATGGAGAACATGCTTCATACTGCCTTCCAAGCTAATGAAATGAACATGAGTAGCCATCATGACGTAAATCCTAAGGCATTTTACACTATACTTGAATCTGCCCAAAGATTGTTGTATGAAGGGTGTAACATAAGTGAACTTGAAACATCTGTGAGGGTACTTAGTATTAAATTGGGGCACAACTTGTCTCAACGTTGTTTCAATGAAGTTGTTGGCCTGATGAAAGATATATGCCCTTATGAATATGGAATTCCCAAAAATTATCATTAGCAGCTCAGAAAAGTGAGAGATTTAGGTATGGATGTTCAAGAAATTGATTGTTGTCCGAATGGTTGCATGCTTTATTATAAACAGGATGAGGGTTTGTCCACATGCAAATTTTGTGGACATGAAAGACAATTACCAAATAAATCCAACCAATGAGGTCATAAGGATGCTTCATATGCTAAAATGCACTACCTACCTTTAATCCTAAGATTGCAACGACTGTATGCCTCAAAAAGGACTGTTGTCCATATGAGATGGCATCATGAGCACCGCCAAGAATCGGGTGTTCTCTGGCATCCGTCGGATGGATTTGCTTGGAAGCATTTCGACCAAAAGTATCCAAATTTTGCAGCAGAGCCTCGGAATGTAAGGTTAGGTCTTTGTGTTGATGGTTTCACACCGTTTTCCATATCTGGAAGATCGTATTCTACGTGGCCAATTGTTGTTACACCTTATAACTTGCCTCCAGATATGTATATGACTACTCCATACATGTTTTTTAGTTGTATTATTCCGGGTCCAACAAATCTGAAAAACAGGATTGATGTGTACTTATAACCCTTAATTAATGAGTTGAAAATGTTGTGGGATGTTGGGGGTAGATACACTTGATGTTTCATGCGGGGAAACTTTTAGATTGCATGCTGTGTTGATGTGGACAATTAATAATTTTCCCGCCTATGGTATGTGATCCGGTTGGAGTACTCGTGGATTGTTAGCATGTCCGGTTTGTATGCATCAAAATTGTGCATTTCAGTTACAGCATGGCCGAAAGCCATATTGGTTCGATTGTCATCGTCGGTTCTTGCCTCGGAATTATTGTTTTAGAGCTAATAAAATTGCTTTTCGTAAAGGGAAGAACATACACATTGGCCATCCCCAAAGGATTTCTGGTGAAATGTTGTCTGATATAGTATCGACATTGCCTAAAGTGACTACAGATATCCATTTTCAAATTTCAGGATTTGAAGAAAATGAACATAATTGGACAAAGCAAAGTATCTTTTGGGAGTTACCGTATTGGAAGCATCAACTTCTAAGGCATAACCTTGATGTTATGCATATTGAGAAAAACTTCAGTGAAAATATTATAAACACAGTGATGGATGTTTCCGGAAAAACAAACAATGATATCAAAGCAAGGATGGATATGCCTATTCTGTGTAGTAGGCAAGAGTTGAACTTGGCTACAAGAGGGTCAACTTATAGATTGTGTAAGCCAAAAGCCAAGTTTGTACTGTCATTACCTCAAAAAAAGGATGTCTGTCAGTGGTTGTGGGAGGTTCATGTGCCTGATGGTTATTGTTCTAATGTGGAAAATTGGATGGATTCATCTAACACACAGTTGCAAAATATGAAAAGTTATGATCATCATGTGTTTTTGGAGAATCTTCTTCCAGTAGCTTTTGTTGCTCTTCCGAAAGATGTGTTGGGACCCTTGGTCGAATTGAGTGAATTTTTCAGAAACCTATACTCTAGTGAGTTACATGTTAGCATGCTGGAAGAGATAAACAAGAACATTGCTATAATTCTTTGCAAATTGGAGACAGTTTTCCCTCCTGGTTTTGGAATGTCATGGAAAATTTGTCCATCCATTTAGCCGAAGAAGCTTTATTGGGTGGTCCTATTCAATATCGATGGATGTATCCTTTTGAGAGGTACTTTGGCTGGTTGAAGCCTACGGAAAATAATAAAGCTCGTGTAGAGGCATCTATGGTTCACGCATACTTAGCATTTGAGATAAAACATTTCGCTGAGTATTATTTTCAATCAAGCTTGCATTGCCCAAGTATTAGGCGTCATAAGGGTATGCAAGAACCTGAACCACAAATACGAACTCTTTCGATGTTCAACCGTAAGGGTACTCTATTTGGAAATCGAGGAAAAAGATATCTTACTGAGCCGGAGCATTGTGTTGCTCGCCTTCACATTTTACTGAATTGTGATGAACTGCAACTATATTTGGAGTAAGTATATATATCAATTACTGAAAGTTTCATCTGAATGCTTAATAATTGTTGAATAATTAATTAATTTCATTCGTTAAATATTACAGTTGGTTCATACATCAATTTTGCGGTCATAATCCAAACGCTAGTGATGTGGAAGTTGACTTGTTTATTGAGGCAAATTTTACACAGTGGTTTGAGTATAATGTAAGTAATTTCTCTTAAATAACATTCAATTCCTAAAAAAAAATTTGTAACTCTAAAGAGGATTACCTTCTTTTTTCTTCATAGGTCAATTCTTATCGGATGTTTAATGATGAGAGGTATCATTTTTTGGTGAACTTATCTCATAGACCGATTATGGTAGTGGAATGTTTTTCTGGCTATAAAGTTAATGGTTATCGGTTTCATACCAAGACTAGAAATGAAGGTAAAGCAACATATAATTGTGGCGTGTGTGTCAAAGGAGTTGGCGAAGGTGATGAAGTATCAGGGGATTATTATGACATTCTTCACAAAATTGTTCGTGTTGAATTTACGGGTGAGCCAATTAAAAAATGTATACTTTTTAATTGTGAGTGGTTTGACCCGGATGTTCCTTGAGGGCTACGTTATCCTAAATTTACCCCATATCCTGAGGTTAATCATAGCAGACGTTACAAAAAGTTTGACCCATTCATATTTGCGAATACTGCAACCCAAGTGGCATATCGTAAGTACCCTGAGGGGATACCATGAAAAGCGAATTGGTGGGTAGTTATACCAAACAAACCTCGCGGTGCTCCTAAAGATAAGGATAATCTAGAATTTGCCTATCAACAGTTAGGAATGACAACTACGAATGTGGATAATGTAATAGCCAAAACATTAGTCAATAAAACTGCACAAGCTGATGATGTTGATGAACATGAATTGGGTGATGATCATGATGGGAATGGTGAACATGATGATGGTGATGCAGAGGATGAAGTTGAAGACACTGATGATGATGATGATGATGAAAATATGGCATTGCAAAGTGGTGATGATGATGATGACGAAAGGTCCCACAATGATTGATTTAATCTTTTCGTTGTATGGATATTTATGCATGTGTATGTAGTTTTTCTTAATTGCAAGCCCAGAAAAACAATTGTATATATGTACTGTAGTTTTTTCACTAACAAATACTATAAATATTTGCGTTGTTGGTTTTTTCATTTTATTCTTATTTATTAGATGTCTGGAGTTAATGGTGGGCGTGGTCGAAGTCGCACGGTTAAGAATGATACGGGTATAGGAGCACCACAAATGACCTCACAGTATGATCCTACTGATCAAAACTATGAAACAAACACCTTTAGTGGAATGTTTGGAGGTTTTTTTGATCCAACTCAACCATTCGAAAATTATTTTGGTAGTATGAATGAGCAACCCCATATGCAACCACCTTTTTTTGGTGTGGGTATGCAATCACCAATCCAACCCAATGTTCCTTACATCGGTGGTACTTCAACTACTCCATTACTCTATCAACAATTTGGTACTGTTAGTCTACATTACAACAGTAATCAGATTATGGGTCAACCTAGAATGCCAAGCCACTCAGTCCACGACGAAGGGGTCCAAAATGAAGGGGTAGGAATAGATAGACAAAGTCCTACATTACAACAGTAATCAGATTATGGGTCAACCTAGAATGCCAAGCCACTCAGTCCACGACGAAGGGGTCCAAAATGAAGGGGTAGGAATAGATAGACAAAGTCCTGCACTTGATAGTGAAACTACAAGCACAAATAATTAGATATATTTACAACCTGATGGTGATACGTAAGTTCATTGCAAATTTTCTAACTTTTTCAGTAATCATATTCTTTTCATACCTACAGTAATTACTTTTAACAAATTCTTTTTTTTTATTAGTTTTGTTCCATATCAGGGCATAGTTCAAAAAATTATTGAAAGTTTTGCATGTAAGTACCCACGTCCTTGGACCATGTGGGGGGAAGTTCTGCAATCTCAGAGAGACATATGGTTTAATGAGTTCAATTAATTTTCTGTACAACGAATTTATAAGTCATCATTGGATTGTTTGAGATGTTTACTAATATATTTCAACTTTGTCACAGAAACACTACTACTGGCATCCAGATAATGAAACTCATATACGGCGTAACTTTGAGTACAGAGGTGCAACTCAACTTATGGACACTCTTGGGTATGTCAGGAAGTATAATAAAAAGTCAAAGTGGTTACTACCTAGTGTTTGGAATGAGAATGTCAAACATTGGAGTGAGGATCACAAGTTCCAGAAATTGAGTCAACAAAATAAAAAGAATAGATTGAGTGATGCAGAAGGTTTTGATCCTTCATTGCACACACGTGACTCAATTCCGATTAGTGAAAGGAAAATGCGCCTGGTAAGTTATGTGATTATTAATAAGCGTATTTTTCATATATAATGTACGGTATGGATTGAGGTTTTGGTCCTTGTTTACATTTAATTACCCTTTATATATTTTTTTTAGGCCAAAGCATTAGGTAGGGAACCAACATGTGAGGAACTGTTTAAGGACACTCACTGCAAGGTCAAAGACAAAACTTTCGTTGATAAAAAATCTGCAAAAAAATATGTAAGTTTGACTCATTTTTTTCGAGAGATTATTCATAAGTTATAATATTAATTGTTTGTTTAGTGTGAAATTAATAGTTTTATTTTTGACAACTTTCAAGAGGATTATCACAACAAATGGGAGGAGTACACTCAATTTGCAACTCAAGGTAGCTCCCAACTGCCCCCTATGACCCCAGAAGAGTTTTGGGTTAAAAAATATCTGGACAAAAAAGGTAGTGTATACGGTTTTGGCACGGAGAGGGTTAAGTTGAAGAAATCATCTACAATTGCAGCTACACGTCACTCATTAGCTGAGCATTTTGATCCAAGAGAGTAAGCGCAACTCCTCAATCAGTGCATTACCAAGCAAGCAGATGCAATAAGTAAAATTGCCACGAAACAGGCGAAGACCGAGCAGATTATGAAAAAAAATTTAAGATTTCTTAAAGGACAAAGTGCAGGTTCTTCTAGCCAAATCAACTTGGACCGTGATAATGAAGAGGACTCCGAATATGACAATAACGATGATCCCACAAATTTATCTGATTCTAATTAATGTACATGATCTGCGTGCAGATCCAAAATAATTGTGTTTGATGGATATTGTGGTGAATGTTTTTAGCACATTTTTAATTTTAGATATAAAACTTTATATTTGGTAATTTTTACTTTTATTTCATGTGATGGTTTAAGTTTTTGCGATGATTTAAGTTTTTTTTTATACAACTAAAAGTGTTCAAAAAAAATGGGGGGGGGGATTCCGTCGAAATTCCCCCCTCTACAATTTTGCCTGCGCTCCAAAAAGGTTGTTCGCCGGGTGTTTTCCGTCGGATTCCGTCGAACCACTTTCTGCGACGAGTTGAATCCTGACAGGCTGTTTTCCGTCATATTTTTCGCGAAGATGCTTTTTTTGTCGAAAAAACTACCTTTTCCGTTGGTATTTCTGTCGTAGATTTGATGTATGTTGTACTTAATATTTGCGGTATCAAGTTCCCCATAACCCCTCAGGACTTAACCCTCCCAAAATCAAAAGAAAAATGTTAACTAAGTTTTTATTTTGCCCAATTTTTTGTTGAGTTCTTCATTTGCACATGTTGTCCATCCTTTTCAAAACCCTAACCACAGAGGTAGAAGTAGAGAGAAGAACCGGTGTTGCAGGTTGTAGGACACTCGCTGACGGTGGGCCAATGACGAGGAACGAAGATACCGTCATCGTGACCCGCCCCACTCATGTTGACGGCAACGCGCAGAGAGAGAAGTGGAAACAATTCAGTCACCACTAACCGTCAACGAGGACCATGACCCAAAAGAATTGGTGGCAGATTTGGGTGAGGGAGGGAGTAGTAAGAGGAGATGACTTGCAGATTAAAGCGTGGAGTTGGTGACGACTGGAGAGATGGAGGAAAAGAGGATATGCCCGACTAGAAAGATGGAGAAGAGCAAGAAGAGGAGCTACAGATTTTTTTATTTTTTTATTTTTAAGTTGTGCTGAAGCAATTGTTTTATGTGGAGCTATCGAATTGTGGATTTACAATACTGGGAGTTCACATCTCGATTTTAAGATCTGATTTTTTAAAAAAAAAATTTATGAGTTTATATGTTTTAGTACTTCAATAAAAAAAATAATAAGTTATACTGCAATTCAAAAATTAAATTATGAAAATAATAATTTATAGCACAATTCAAAATTTAAAATACAAAAGTTATAAGAATAATTAATCGCAAAAAATTTAGAAAAGATAGCTTACAATTACATAAAACTACTTTCAAAATCAAGTACAGTTGATTATATTCCACAACTTTTAGCCAAACAATAAGGATTAGAATCTGATATCATTCCTATTCATTCCAAACATATAGATTTAGGATTCAAATTCCATTCTTAACCCCCGAAGGTTCAAGTCCTAATGTCATTTAATTATTTTTTTCTCACCAAATAGGACCTTATAATTGCCTTACAACTTTTTGTAATATTATAACTTTTTATAACCCATCACAGTTTCTTAAATTTTTGCTTAATTCATCACACGTCTTACAACGCTCATAATTAATCTCTTACGCCTTAGAATTTCACCTTGCAGCCAAAGACAATAGGCGTGTATCTATACACTTTCCGTCGCATTCTACACATGCTGCTCATGCACAGCGTGCCCACAATGCCAATTAAATTAATGCCATAATTTTTCAAAAAAAAAAAATTATTCCAACTAAACAGGAAAATATCAACCACGTATCTCATAACTAAGGAAAATTCAGTTAGAAAAATATTGTCACCCATATGTCTTAATAAAAAAAACTCAGTTACCAAAACTTGAGGTAATTAGCAACTTACAAGGTACACGAATTGCGCAAAATGATAATTCTTTTTAGGGAAAGTCACTAACAGGTGGTGCTTTAATTTTTATATTATTCAAGGCGCAGTATTTCAGTTAGGTGTTCTTTTAGGAGGAGGCTAACCTCTTGAGCGTCCAACTTCATGTCATGCTCGATTGTCCCAGTGTTATTGCTCCCCTTGGCTAGCAATTGACTGTTTTTCTCTTTCACCTCTCACCTCTCTTTTCTTCCCTTAAAAATTTATCTTGAAATGACAAAAAGCAGTTTTATTACCATAACATTCATTACATATTTCTACTTAAAATTAAGCCTTTAGCTTCCAACAACTTTCTGTTTTTTGTAACCCTTATTTTCATACAAGATATTATTTGATTCTGTTCCTAAAATTGAAAATTAATTTTGAAAATATAACAAATGCATTATTTGAGAAGATACATGTAATGTCAAAAATAATAACATAGAGTCAATTACATTTTAAAAAAATTAATATTACATAATTAATCAATTATTGTATGACAATAGAGTCTACAATAACTTTATTCCTTTTTTTCAAGTATTTTTAAAGAAGAAATCATATTTTTCTCATATTTAATAGAAAATTTAATTTTAAGCGTTATATTTTAAATAAAATATATGAATTCTTAGTTCTAATATTTTTTCTTCAAATAAATAAGTTAATTTTAAAGCCTTATTGTACAATTTTCAACCATTTTTTAAAAAAGAGTCCAGTAATTTTTGCTTCTAGTTCATCATTCAAAATTATTATTTTTTATACTTACAGTTTTTGCATTTCAAGTTAAAAATTTATTTACATTTTCTAACTTTCTTAGGTTTATTAAATGTTAGTTTCTTTTTACCTGAGTTATGGAAACATCATTGTTCTTGCTTTAAATGAAATTTAGCATTGTAATTGTATTTTATTAAAAAATTATTTTTTTATTATTAGTGATTGACTTTTTCTATTGTATTAAAAAAAGAATTTGAATTCGAATAATTTAAAAATGTGAATGTTGGTATCTTGTGAGTTAATACTTTTCTGTAACTTATGGCGGATGTTAGTGTTGTGTATTTTTCGATTTTTTGGGCACAGTGAACTATATTGTGCTTGGTGTTGTAATATTATCTTAGTTGTTAAAGTGTAATAACCTTGAAATAGTGTAATTGATTTTCAATGGCTGATTGAAATAAATTACAAATTATTAACCCGGGTCAATACAAGTGGTTAACCCAGGACAGTACAATTAGGTAACCCAGATTGACAACCTTAATTCGGGTGATGATATGAGATGTTAGCATTGTGTGTCACACCAATTCTAGTTTTCAGAACATAATATTCAACACCCAACTTTTAAGAATGTCTACTTGATCCTCACTTGTAAATAACAAATCATGTGGAGGTGAAAACAATAGCCAAAAAAAATCTATCTTTTAATCTAAAAGGAATTTCAAATGAATGCTCGCACAATGTTCATTCCCACTAAAATATTATGTGTAGAATATCTATATATTTTATATATTTTAAAATGAGGATAAAAAAAACTTTATATGGAAACATTTAGGGTTTATGGTTTATTACTTGAAACATAGCATCCCAAGTTTAGGCTTTGAGGCTGTTATTTAAGGTAAGCATTAGAGGTTTTAGGGTTTGTTATTATCTATCAAATTACTTCGATTGAAGATAATTAATAATAAACTAGCAACAAACCCTAAACCCTAAATCTTAAAATCTAAAATATATAGTCTAAACCCTATGGTTAGGAGCTATAAGTAGTAAACCAAAATTGAAAAGCTAAACTCCAAACTCTAAGTACTAAAACCTTAGTTTTCAACCCTAACCAGAAACTCTAAACCCTAACATTAACATTGATACATCAAGCATACAGACACAAACCAATAGGTCAAGACCGTAAAGTATATATGTTTTTATCAATTCATATTAATTATATTGTATATGTGTATCAGCCCCAGGAAAAAAACCTAAATACTAAACCTTGATTCATCAATCATAAAGTTAAAATCTAACAAGCAACGACCCTATATATATATATGTGTGTGTGTGTGTGTGTGCGCACGCGCGCGAGTGCACACGCACACACACACACACACACAAGCACGTGCGCGGCATTAGGTTGGCCTAATAATAATAATAACAACAACAACAACAAT
>JACYFF010010365.1:29047634-29064916 GCA_017589665.1 Selenicereus undatus | reverse complement strand
ATATATATATATATATATATATATATATATATATATATATATAATGAACAATTATATGGGGTTAGTCCTTGCAAAAAAAAAATTATATGGGGTTAGTTCTAAATTTACTAAGTTAGTAAATTACAAATACAAGTATACAACTCATCCCTAATCTTAGATAAAATGTGCCGTGCAATTATCCAAATAATTATGTCTCGTTAAGTCAAGGTTTAATCATTTCAATTGAGTTCACATGATGACAAAATAAGTAGGCCAACCTAATACAAATCATTTGTCAATAGTTTCATTTGTGAGGCCCAATACCAAAATATATACCTTGAAAAATGAAAAAAAAAACGAAAGAAAATAAAGAAATTTTATTTTGACCCCAATGTTAGTTTATAACTTCACGTTTATCATATTTAGAGTTGGTAAATATAAACAGGTTTGTTAAGGTTGACATATTTAGTAATCGAACCAATGATTTTTGATAGTTCCTTAAGCGATCATACATCAAAATTTAAAGATTTGTCTTTGTGAGATGAACAACTTCATCTGCATTTGTTCAATGAGTCAAAACTAAAAAGCAATTGCAATATATGAGTATGCGTCAATTTACGTGATTGTGAATGCTCGTTTTCGAAACTCGAGACCTAGAATTTAATTTTCTAAAATTCAAATGAGTCACATTATTATCAGATCATATGCAACAATACATTCTTGAATATGATTTTGAATTAAACATGTTATAAAGATAATTTAGAATCGTAAATCAGTAGTGCGAAATTTTTAATAGTAGTCACTGATATTTTAAATTTATAATCATAGCATGCATAGCATTAAGTCATTAAGTGAATCAAATACTAAAATAGGATTACTAGATCTTAATAAGTTTAATAAATTTTTAATTATATTTATCTTTTCTTAATTCCTATTGTGACAAAATATTTTTCTCTTATATTTTTAGTACTTATCTGTCAAATTAAAATTTTAAAACTACCAACTATTTTATTTTTTCCTCTTAAGTTTTTAGTTGATTTCATTTGTAAAAACTTCCTCTTAAGTTGTTTTTCTTTTCCCACCTAAACTCCACTAATTGAGTTTGAAAAATTCAAAATCCCCCCCCCCAAATATTAATATTTACTCGGGTAAAATTGAGTCGTGTAAGAATTAGATTTGTTTTAAATCAAATACAATTCGGTTGGGATTTGGGTTGTCTATTTTCGGTTCAGTTCGAGTCGAGTCACTACTGATTGGGTTTGAATTGGGTCGGATCATTTCGAGTGTAGTTATTTCAGGTCATGCTACAATTTGGATTTCGTTCGATTATAAATCAGTTTGCTTCGGGTGTTCAAGTCCAAATTTATTCATCCCGTTTCAGGTGTCAGTTCAGATATAAATTCAAATCGTTCAATTCGCGTTTCAAATCTCAAGTCAGTTTTGCAAAGTCTAAATACAACCCCTATTAGTAATTTTCCCTTCTTTTTACTTTCAGAACCTCCTCTCTCAATGATTTCCTTTCCAAAAAAAAATAAAAAATAAAATTCATACTACCCAAGTTACAACACCTCAATAGACTCAAATAACCCGAATCCACCATATAAATATTGCATCATCGGACCACAACCCCCCCCCCCGGCCCCCAACCCCTTGAGGGTGATAGCACACGTGGGCAGTGGCTAGAACCTATTTTATCCTCTCTTTGGTTTCTGTCCCACAGACTACAGAGGGGAGACCTCAGCTACAAATTGTCAAAAAAAAATCCTAGATATCAGTTAACAGTTCACAGTCCACCAGGCATTTCGCTTTCTTTCAAGTCTTAGAGCCAAACGAACCCACACTTTCAACACCCAGATCGCATAGTTACCACGCATTTTGACAAAGAACCAAGAACTTGGAACAATGAAAAGGATACATAGCAGGATACATACAAGTACAAAACTCGGTCCCACAGTCAACATCGTAAATACTGGGCGAGTAGAGAAGCAAAAATTACCAGCTCGATCAGTAACCGTCCACTACGGCCTTACTTGGTAATCAATAACAGAACGCAAGGGGAGATGACTCAAACCCCTGTTTAGCAAACCTATGACACTCGAATTCACACATTCAACATTCAACAGTGACTCAAACTCCTGCTTTATTCTGCTCATACCCATCTCATATATAAGGAAAACAACTGCTTCAACACGGGCCCAACCTCTCTTCAACAGTACTTTACGGGGTCTTTGCCATGTGCACAATCAAGTCGACTACACGAGTACTGCAAAATCAATATAGGAAAAACATATTACTTCATATCAAAGCCTAAATCGACAAAAACTAGGAACAATGAAATTGCAGCAAATTTGAACAAGTGCAGCAAGTATTAAGTTAATTACCTGTATCCCACTTCATTGTCATACCAAGAGATTAGCTTCACAAAGTGCTCATTCAAAGAGATACCAGCCTTGGCATCAAAGATGCTTGACCTATTTCATTTATGAAAGCCTCCATAAGTTCTCGCAACAGGTAATTCTAGGAAAGCCCGCATGCCCACAGACAACAATGACTTCAAATTAAGAATCTACTACTACTACGGTAGCAAATTATACCTATTGTCACCGATGAAGTCTGTGGACACAACATCATCGCCAGTATAGCCCAAAATTCCCTTCAACGTCCCCTCTGATTCCTCCCTGTAATCGAAAAATGTGAACAGTTAAAACAGATTCTAAACTACAAGCTACATCAAATATATGCATCCATAATGATTGACAGGAAAATCCGCTTAATGGTTAAACAACATAGCATTATTCTAACTTGGTACAACAGAGAGAAGGCAAGTGACTTGCCTGATAGCAGCCTTAATCTGATCATAGCTAGCAGCCTTCTCTAGTCTGACTGTGAGGTCAACAACAGAAACATCAACAGTAGGAACACGGAAAGCCATTCCAGTCAATTTCCCATTAAGAGCAGGCAAAACCTTGCCAACAGCCTGCAGAGAAATGCAACAAATGGTAAAAAAATACTTAATCAGATATCCAAAACCATATTAATAGCACAATCAACATCCATTATCAGACATAACAAAGCATTTTTTTTCATGTGCTAAAGTCAAATCTCATATTTATACAACATAAAATGCCCAGTAGGAAGGTTCAATAAGATACCTTGGCTGCTCCAGTGCTGCTAGGGATGATGTTGAATGAAGCAGCCCTTCCACCTCTCCAGTCCTTCATTGATGGGCCATCAACAGTCTTTTGAGTGGCTGGACACAAATGTAGAAGGGAACCAATTTAGGAGTGCTAACAACTAATACATAACATAGTCAAGCTCAAAATTCATTAAAACGCACCAGTCATGGAGTGGACAGTGGTCATAAGACCCTCAACAATGCCAAACTTGTCATGGATAACCTAAGGCAGGCAGTAGGAACATATTACTAAGCCAGTAAAACACAATGCCACTAAAGTGTGAACATAGTGAATCAGAGCCTCCTAATTTAAGACAAACCTTGGCCAAAGGAGCAAGACAGTTTGTGGTGCAGCTCGCATTGGACACAATGTCGAGCTCAGGCTTGTATTCATGCTCATTAACACCAACAACAAACATAGGGGCATCCTTGCTAGGAGCTGAGATGACAACCTTCTTGGCACCACCCTGATAATTATTTGGCTAGTAATCAGCTTACTGTGTACGAAAGGGTGGCAGGACCATCACTAACAAATGACAGGCCCACTTAAATCCAATAAAAGACGAAAAAAGAAACTATCAAAGAAAGCATTCCCCTCATTTTAAGGCATTAAAAAGCTCAGGAGCTGAACACAAGGAAACTCTTATATCAGACCATAGAATATGTGTCCCTTCCAGCCAATATCGTAATTGGAACTCAAATATCCATACATTAATTTATGAGTTAATGATACATAATAAAAGAACTTTTTAATGTACAAGATGGAACCACATTATCATCAACCTTATCATCCCACAAGCACTAACGCTTGAAAGTAAGCTGCAAGGAATCAGTTCCAAATTCAGAATAAAGAATGGGAATCCTTATCTCAAAGGAACCCACTTCGATGTCAAAACATAGAAAAACGACCTGAACTCGAGATTCGAGGAGACAATGATTGCCAAAATTCTTTAACTTGCAAAGATACTTGCCCATTAATCGAAGATGAATTCGAACCCCCCCCCCCTCCAAAAAAAATCCCCTCAAATCCCGTCAGGGTCATGAAGTTAATATACTATCATAATGATCACAATTCAACCATTAAAAACATAGTAGAGATGCCAAAATTAATGCAAATTAGCAATTAGAGAGCACAATAACTCCAATTGATCAGTTGACAAGCATTACAAAATCCAGAAACAAGGACTATATATGTATACCTTCAAGTGGGCAGCAGCCTTGTCCTTGTCAGTGAAGACACCAGTAGACTCAACAATGAATTCAGCTCCAGCCTCACCCCATGGGATCTCCTCTGGGTTTCTGCATCATTTTTTTCCCTCCAAATTATTTAATCAAACCAGCATAACGAACCCACCCTTACAAGTAAAATTCAGTTGAGTAGTAACAGACCCGTTAAAACTCACCTGACGCCAAAGACAGTGACGGCCTTCTCCCCAAAGAGAAGGGTCTTCTCATCCTTCACCTTGATCTCATGGTGCTTCCATTGACCGTGCACACTGTCGTACTTGAACATGTATGTCTATTAAATCAACCAAAACACCACAATCAAACATTATCAGATCAAGTAATGTCTATCAAAGAACCATGACAATCAAGAGCGTTAAGAGAGAGAAAGTGCGTGACCATGTACTCGGTAGTGATGAAGGGATCATTAACAGCAACAAGCTCAACATCGTCCCTCTGAAGGATCACTCTGGCAACCAAACGCCCGATCCTTCCGAATCCTTCACAAAAACATTCATATCTCCATTTCAACATCAAATTTTACCGAAAAATTTGCAGAAGCAATAGAAAATGGAGAATTTTAGGATCGAATTCTTACCGTTGATTCCAATCTTAACTTTTGCTGTAGATTAGTACAAACAGAGCGAAATTCAAACAAATTAGTTAATCACGAAAAAAAATATTCTAACGACATAGTCACGGATGATCAGCATCAAAAGAGTAAGGCGTCATGAATTACCCATTGCACGATGACAGAGAAAGGAGAATCGAGGAGTTGATGAAGGAGAATTCTAGAGCAACGTGAAAAGAAACAAGCAGAAGAGCAGGCCGAGAATTTTGGGGTTTATTATGGTTTTAATTTAAAGACAGAAAAAAGGGGGAGGGCGTGAACTCTAGAAGGCAGGGGAGGATCAGGTATACTGGCGTCCACAGGGGTTGTGTGTACCCTCAAGCGTCGACCGTCTTGATTTGAAGTAAAGAGCGCGGGCGACATCTGATTCCAGACAAAAACAGGCGTTTCTGAAAGCGGTGGGCGCCTTCACCAGTTGCCACACCTTTGTAAGATATCTAGATGAGCGGTGGCGTTATCTCTGGATTTTCTTTTTTTAAAAAGAAAAAGGAATTTGATGAAAAATAAATAATTTGGTGAAAATTACGGTGGATGAAAATACGCGAAATTGGAAGAAAATGGCATAATAAAAATGGTGGTTGTGAATCGTGATGGATTGAACTCTATGAGTAATGAAGAAAATATTTTATCATCATAATTCTGTTCAAATTTAGTAAAACTAATCTGAAATTTAAAATTTAATTGAATGACTAGAATTCGAAACTAGCCTGATATGAAACTAAGTCGAACGACCTCTCTATCGTGTCTAATCTTACCCCAATGGAAAGGTTACATTTGTTGAACTTTTTATTGATCTATTGCCCATTTGCTATGATGAACAGCCAAATTTTTAAGCATAAAACTAGCTTCAATTTTGAGTAGATCTATTAGTTATGTTATTGTACTATTATTAGTGTTGTTGAATTACAAATAATTTTAGGTAAGTGGAGCTTATTTGAAGTTATGATTATGCATAATGCATAAATGTAAATAATGTTTCGATAAATTTGTGTCAATAGATTATTGTTAGTTTTCTTGCTATATGATTGATTTTGTTTTGAATTATAAACAGATTCTTTTATCTACAGTCAGTATTAAACTTATGAGGAGATGACATTGCAAGTTAAAGAATTTAAGTTTAGCATTTATTTTCCTTAATATTTGAGGTTTTGTTTGTTTTTTAAATTAAAATATAACATCTGCGTTTTGAGTCTTAAGAATGAAAAAATCTTATTAATAGAACACCAAATTTTAGGCCTGTAATAAATCAAATTTAATTAAAAAAATCTTTAAATTCAACAACCCGATTGCTTTATTTATTATGCTTTCAGGAGTAACAAATTAGTTTTAAAAAAATCGTTTGTCAATAATCGATGAACTCAGGCCAGTAGCTATGTTTGTGTATCATTAGCGAATAAGACAATTTATCTATCTATCATTCACCAACACAATAACCAACTATTTAGTATTACAAAAGACAAGAAGATGGAAGCCTACAAAACTTTCACATTGATTAGTTGCTGACAACACTAATGGCAAATCCCCGCTCTACACCTTGAACCGTTAAACACCAATCATCTAGGAGTATATCCTTGACCCATTAAGGGAAAAATCAGAGATGACATCCAATCAGTAAATTGCAATACTAGATTTCATCCCCAATCCTTCCCAAAGATTTTAACTTAAGCTTGGGCCTATCTAGCTAGACAGGTCCCCTATGTTTGCTAAGAGTATTCGCAGCGTGGGGCATGAAAGAAGGACACGAACTCTACGTTGGTAAGTGTCGCAAAATGAAAGGAAAAGAAAAAAAGTGACACGCGGGGAGCACGCCTGTGCGTGTCTTCCCGCGTGTAACTTTTGGCTTTTGAAAATATTTTTTCTTTTTTTTTCGAGTAAGTGTATAATTTTTAAATGATTTAAAAATAGGTTGTGTATTATAAGGTGGGTATATGACAAATATTTTTATTTGATGATTAAAATTGGGGTTCCATAGGTTGGAGAAGTGATGGAATACAAGTTCCAAAATTGAAAACTTTTGCTGACGTGACAGGTCAGAATTCCAACTGATCTGGCTGAGAATGGTCTAATATGATTTTCTTTTCAAATTGGGTTGTATTTTAAATATTCGGCTTTCGTTATACTCTACAGACCTTAGAATAATTTTTGCTAATTTTTGGGCTTAGCATGCTATGTAGGCTGGTTTGCTAACCTAACGGCTAATGCTATGGGTTTTCTTTTTTTTCATTTTTTTTAAAGAAAACTTAATTAGTCCTCACTTCATGTTTGCATGTTGTCCTCACATTCTGTGTTTGCGAATCTCAGACACTCACATAGCTCTTCTTCTTTCATGGCAGTTGATGCTTGCTCTTATGGTTTGCTTTTGTCAATCCATTGACATTTTATGTTCAATTTAGCGGAGCTAGTATTCAGATCTGAATTGTTTGGTTGTTTTTTTTTTGTTTTTTTTGAATTTCGCTTGGCATACTATTCTGGTAGAATTGTGGGTTTTGTTTTAGTCATTGTTGAATTTTGATGATGATTACTGAGGGAGATAGTGTTTCTACTTCTACGAATTCAAATGTCATTGACAAAGATATTGGATTTTCTGCTTTGTATAATTTAAAAGAAGATGGTGGATGTTCTATTGGTGATTTGCAAGGAGGTTTACAAATTAGATATGTTGTTCAAGGGTTTTTTTTTTTGGGTTTATTATTGTTCTGTTTTACTTAAGCATATTTATCGTATCGAAAACAATGTGTGTAGTGATCATGATATTTTATATATTTGTGAAACGTGCATTTTTGTTTTGCTTTTTTTTTATAATGGTAAAGATGAAGTACAATCCAATGTTAGTAGGCGCCTCTTCTCACAAGAGTACGTCCAACTATATCCGTTGCAAGAATATTTCTAAACTTTGAAGAAAACCAGATATCTGAGGAGATGGAATTTGTGATAAAGTGCCCACAGTTAGCAAGCCAGTCGGCCGCCATATTAGCCTCTCGATAGATGTGTTTGACTTGGAACTGAAAGTCATGCTTTAACCATATTTGAATGTCGACGATAATTGTGGCGATCTTCCAAGGAACTTGGCTTTTGCCTGCTAGTGCTTGAATCACTGAAGAATTGTCGCCTTTGATGAATAGCCTCCTGTAGCCTGCTTGTATGGCCGCATGAACTCCATCCTTCAGCGCTCTTGCTTTAGCTACCATGATTGAAGTAGACCCATAATTGGCAGCTCCTGCTTTAAGGAGTTTGTCTGTCCAGTTGCGAAGAACGTAACCTCCGGCTGCTGATGAGTTGAGAATCGATCCGTCAAAATTGATTTTAACGACTCCTGGTGGTGGGGGGATCCACCTTACAAGGTGGTAGGTTTTGGGAGGGGTAGAAGGAGCACCCCTCGATGAATAATCGTCCGATATACAAGCTTGGATTCTCCTTTCGGCATGCGCCTTTTTTGCTTTTATGAGGCATTTTATAGGATTGAAACACTTATTTTCGAATACAAGTGAATTTCTCTCTTTCCAAATGCTCCAGATAAGAAAAGATAATTTTTGGAGCAACCTTGGATTATGGGAGGATCTGACCCTCTGTAACGTTTCAGTTAGTTGGTGGTAGCCACCAGGCGAGAACTGCATAGGGAACTAGTGGTGTTTATCTGCTAGTTCCCAGACCTTTTTACCTATATGGCATTCACTAAACAAGTGGTCAATTGATTCAATATCACCCAAGCAAACTGGGCAATCTGCATCAATATTCAATCCTCTTTTGAGCAACATACCTCGTACAGGGATTGCTTGGTGGCATATTTTCCATAAGAAGATTTTAATTTTAGGCATGGTGTCAATTTTCCAGATCCACTTATAAGACCAGTCTGTGGAGTCATTTATTGACTTATCGTGTGCTATCCATGTTGCTGATTTAGTACTAAAGGAACCTGAGGGATTCAGGCCCTAGCAGAAAGAGTTTGGTTTGCTATGTGCAGGGATGACAACTCCTTGGATTTTAGTCTTAACGGGGTGACTACCCAATATGCAGTTAAGTTTCGTAAGGTTCCAAGTTTTATCCGGTTGGATAAAGTTAGACACTTTTGCATGTGGGCTAGGTATAGTTGCTTCGTCAACTTCTAGTATACCGATTAGATTTTTATTTTCTATCCAATTATCATGCCAGAATTAAACTCTGTCGCCATTGTCTATTTGCCACATAATTCCTTGTTTTAGAAGTGGTCTGCAATTCAATAAGCTTTTCCAGACTGGGGAGTCAGTGTTCTGTGTTCTATAATTGAGGAAGTCGTTCTTATGAAGGTACTTTGCTCGCATCATTTGGACCCATAAGCTAGAATTGTTAGTAAGAATTTTCCAGGCTAATTTACATTGGAATGCCTTGTTAACTGCTTCTATTTTTCGTAATTCTAATCTGCCTTTACTTTTAGGTAAGCAGAGTTTATTCCAAGCGACAAGCGGTAGCCCTTGCTCTTTAAGAGAGTGGCTCCAAAAAAAAATCTCGACTGAGTTTGTCGAGATGTTGACTAGTAGCTAGTGGGACTTGGAAGCACTGCATTGTGTGCGTTGGGAGTGATTCTAAGTGTGATTGGATTAGAACCGTTCTTCCTGCTTTTGATAAGCAGTTTGCTTTCCAACCTTGTAGTTTGGAAGTTGCTTTGTCGATAATCTCTTTAAAGGTAGATTCGGAAGGACGACCTTCGAAAATAGGGCAACCCAAACATTTGCTCAGAGTTGTTCTGTACGAAATGTTAAAAATACCCGTAACTATGTCTTTCTGGTGTGAGGAAGCATTACTAGAGAATGTGAGCATGAACTTATGATAGTTAATAAGTTGTCCTGAATTATCGCAAAATTTTTCTAGTAGTGACTTTAGCTGCGCACAACTTGCAGTATTAGCTTTACAAAAAAAGTAGGCAGTCGTCTGCAAAGAGTAATCCAGGAACAGTATTCGATCGCGGGTAGATTTTGAGCCCTATTCCAGATTTTTTAGTAGCTGCCTCTTTAGTTAGCCATAGACTTAGGACTTCTATACAAATAATAAAAATATATGGAGAAAGGAGGTCACCTTGTCTAATTCCTCTCGTTGGGTTAAATAACCCGTTAGGTTCGTCATTGACGATGACAGTGTATGACACAGACGATATACATTCTTTAATCCATTTGTTCCAGGTTGGATGAAAGCCTATTTCTTGGAAACATTGCATGATGAAATCCCATTCCATTCTATCATATGCTTTTTCCATATCTAGTTTAATGGCAACCCAGACTGCTTTACCCTTTCGGTTTTTGAATTTATGACTGATCTCATTAGAGATAAGGATATTGTCATGGATAGATCTACCTGGAATAAATGTGCTCTGTAACAGTGAGACTATTTTATCAATAAGTGGTCGTAATCGATTAACGAGAATCTTTGCAATAATCTTATAAATAGTGGAGCATAGGCTTATTGGTCTGAATTGGTTTGTCTACACGGGGTTGTCAATTTTGGGTATAAGCGCTATAAAGGTGTGGTTGAGTTCTTTTAACATCTTTCCGTTTGAGAAGAATTATGTGATACAGTTGAATATGTCTTTTTTAATGATGTTTCGGTAGTTCTTAAAGAATCCTGCTCCAAATTCATAAGGACCTAGCGTTTTGTTGGAATCAGTACTAAATAGGGTGGTTTTAACTTCCTCCAAATTAGGAAGTCTGATAAGTTCGCTATTTTCATAATCCGAAATTAGACTAGGGAACCCAAAGTGGGGTAAGGTGCGCTAAGCATTGTGACTTGATTTAAAGCGCTTCGAAAAATCTGTGGCGAATTTGTGGGCAATTTGTTCTTGCTCATTAATCCGGAGACCACAGTCATCTCGAAGTTTGATAATCATTTTCTTTTTCCGTCTGGTGTTTACTCTGCGCTGGAAAAATGTAGTATTCCGGTCTCCATTGATCAACCATGCTTTTCGTCAGAGCTTTCCCCAATACTTTTTGTTAAAAAGCATCATTTTTTTTCTCTGCTTTAGGAGACATGTCATCAATTGGTTAAGATGTTTACTCTCTGGGTTAGCTAGGAGTTTGTCCTCCACATACTCAATTCTTTGTGAGTTGTGTGTTAGCTTATTATGCAAATTACCAAAGTGGTTCTTCGACCAACCTTTAACTTCTTGTTTAATAATTTTGAGTTTCTTTGCAATTTTGAACATATTCGTTCCTGTGATATTAGTTCGCCAATTCTTAGCAATAATGGTATCAACTTGGTGGTATTTACACCAAAAGTTTTGAAAGCGGAAAGGGAAAACTTTTTGTCTATTTAGCACAATTTTCGAAGAGATGATGATAGGCCTGTGGTCAGAGCATGTGAAGCTACCATGTTCCTCAAAAATATTAGGGTACAAAGATTGTTAATCTTTCCTTACGATAGCTCTATCAAGTCTTTCATAGATTAAGTGGGTGTGAATTTTCTTTTTCCAAGTAAATAAATTCCCTTTAACTTGGATCGATTCCGCATCGATCTCTAAAAGAAAGCTATTCAGCCTTTGGTATTTACTGATAGGAGTGCCTGGCCCCCTTTTTTTCGTTAGGGTTTGCAAGTTCATTAAATTCCCCCATTAAACACCAAGGTATATCAAATACTAGGTTAAGTTGCATAAGATGTTCTCAAAAATTATCCTTTTCTTTTGCTTGGGCTGGGGCATAAACTCCTGATACAATAAAGTTTTGGCTATTTTGAGTATCATGAATAAACATATGAATAGCTCTCTGTTCTTTGAGGAGTATAGATGCATAAACTCCTGATACAATAGAGTTTTGGCTATTTTGAGTATCATGAATAAACATATGAATAGCTCTCTGTTCTTTGAGGAGTATAGATGCATGTATATTTCCATTATTCCAGAGTACTGTAATTCCCCCTGAGTGATTAAGAAGTAATACATAGTTGAAGTGATCGAAGCCCATTTGGGGTAGAATATGAAGCAAGTTTTTTTCATTAACCATCGTTTCAAGTAGAAAAATCATATCTGCCTTGTAAGTTCTTGTCAGGAATTGGACTTCTTTGATAACCTGAGGTGTTTTAGCACCCTGTGTATTCCAGCTAATAATTATCATACTAAATCATAGGAGGGTGCAGTCGACATTTCATTCTTGTGACATTTGGAATTATCCCTGTCTGGCTAGAGGTATCATCTAGCATTTTTGCTTTGAGTTTGACATAGCATATTTTACAAAATCTAGCCTGAATGCAAATGTTATTGGATCTTGAGGAATTGTGACTGCCCTCACAAGTGAAGGCCCCAGTTACATGGGTACACAATTTTGTGCTTATGTTCAGGAAACACGAGTTGACAAAATTCGCTTTAATAAACCTTAGTCTAATGTAGTTGACTTGTGATTGGTGATTTATAAATGTCTTGGAAAACGCCATGCCCTTAGTTAGCTGGATACAAGTACTATTAGTATTTTTACCAGACTTTGTACTCAGAATTGTTCTAAGCCCGGAGGGAGTCGAATAAATAGCCTTGGAAGAGCGATGCCCTTCACTCACTAATGGAAATACCCATCCTTTAGTCAAGTTTGCAGCACTGGTATGATCTTCAATGATCGTTCGTTCGCATTCTTTCCATGTGTCCTGGAAGGGAACATACAACAAGTGAACCAAGTAATTTTCATGACATATATATGCACGACATTTATGTTGATCCCAGAAAGGTGGCAATGCAGGACAAGAATTAAGAGAGTTATAGGCCATTGAGTTAAAAAACAGTGGAGTCTCAGATTTATGCATAAGCATCATTGACCTTTCAATGAGTGGGGGACTAAGCTAAGAGTAGCTAGGTTCCGGCTGCTCACTAAGGATAGGAGCAACACGAGACTTGATACACTGATACGAAATCCAACAGCTACCCTTTAAAGAGCTCACCCTCATCATGGTGGATAATGATCTAAACATAGTCAGTTTCAACCCATCAACAAGCACAAGGGGAATGGTTGAAAATACTAAATCCAAACCGAGAGAAATAGAATATGCTATTATAGTAAGACAAAAACCACAAGAGTTAATACATGCAACATGGATTCCACTTAGTCCACTGCTAATAGGAGTATTACCAAAGCACAGGCCCACCATGTATACAGGAGGTGTGCCGTGAAATGCTGGAATCCGGGGCTTAGCTAAGGCATAGAGCCTTACAAAATAATATGAACCAACAGAATGCAGGGAACATCCACTCTTCCTAGTGGGGTAAGAGGTCAGCAAGAAGTTCCGTGGAGATTGCTTGTGACATTTCGTTGAATGCGCAAAACTCGATGCACTTCTGCTTCTAAAATGGGCCTTACTGATAATTGTATATCCTAAAGTAAGCAGCATTGCAAAGGCATTCCCAAGAACATGCCATCTCATCCTTCGGAAGGAACACGACAGGGAGCATACAAATGAACCCCAAGGGATAATGGCCAAGGGTGGGCAGTGGCTAACGCCAGGATTACCAGCATAAACCGATCTTCTATCTCTATGATGTTACTTTACACAAATCCGACGTACAACATCTTTCACGAGACACATAAAGAGATGACCCAAAGTGACCACTTTCAATAGGCCAAGTAAATTTAGGTCGTATGAAAAATATCTAGCTATGAAAAGCGTAACCCAGAATAAACCACTCATAGCCATATGACATACATAACAATTGTCAATAACCCAGCCGTAAGTCGTCCACAACGGGGGGCAAATTCTCCTCGGCCACAACAGGAATGAAAAACCCAGAGCAGTGCTTCGAGTGTGACTGAATTTAGTCAATATGAAATCACCGAAATGGCAGGGTTTAACTGTCAAACACAATCCCCAGCCACAACTTAGGACTTCTATAGATTTACAGTTGTGACTAACTGTACACAAGTTGTTCTCAACATAAAAACATATGTATGTAATTTATAAAACTCCAAGATAGAAAGAGGGTGGGAACAACAGGGGAGAGAGGAGGTAAGGACTTATCTGATGAATGTAGTTCCTGAAGCTATCAGTGTCTTCGAAGGATCGAGGCTTGGCATCACGACATTCCGCTACAAGCCCGGAACAAGCGTCGGGGGCTGGCAACAGACCGAGACCCGCTGAGACCAGCAACGTTGGGCTTGGATTTGCGACCAGAGTGCAGATCTGGACCGCTACGAACGGAGGATCTGTAAATAACCCAAGGTGCCCCGCACATCGGTTAAGCTTCGTGGTGGTCGGTTGTAGATGGTTACACACGGCAACAATGGAGGCAAAGGAAGCCCCAATTTCGAATTCGTTGGCAATTGCAGATCTCGAGTGGAGCAGGGCCGACCCAAAAGCATGAAAATTGGCCATGGAAACAACGGATGAGGGAAGGACTGAGGTGGTGTGGATATGGAGGCTTGGGCTCTAAAGGGGCCATTAGAATTGAATCAGGAGAGTGAAGGGAGAATGAAGAAGGTGAAGAGGCAGAGTGTGAAGGCTAAAGGAAGGAGCAACAAGGCAGACCAATTTCTCTCTCTCTCTAGAGCGTTCTCCCTCTCTAGCAGACTTCTGGTTATTTTTTGACCGTCAGGATTATTTTTATTTTGCTTATGGAACTAGCTATACTTTGCTTGTACAAAAATATATAGCAGTGCTTATGACTTTTTGTATGTGTTTTTTTTGTAATTTTAGTTATGTTGTCGAAAGAGATGTTGAATTTTATGACTTTGGTTATTCCAAAAATTATTGTGGATGCTCTATTTCTTCTAATTAGTGTCCATCGAATGAAATATTACTAGATCTTGTTATTTTATATGCATCATTTTTGTGTTTGCTTATAAAGGTCACTGTTACCACTTGTTAAGTTAAAAATCATGCATTGTTTTAATAATTATTTTGATTATATTATATATTATTTCTTCTAATTTACCTTATTTTAATTATTCTTCAAGTTTATCATTAATTAAATAAAGAGGAGAAGAGAGGACGTCGAAGTTCGGGTTTTACACGCTAGGCTATCAAGACGGTCGAAAAATAATAATTTATGAAAAATATTATTTTCATAATTATTTATTTAAGCTAGGGTTATAAGAGTTAGAGAAAAGCTAGAAAACTTGGGGGAGAAGGAGTTCAAGGAAAAAAAACCCTAGTTACCTTCCCCACCATAAAATCATGCATCATCAGTTCATCACCATCTCATGAGACATGAAGCCACGACACAATCCCACACATGCCTAACCCTAAAAACCAAGACCCACGGCGCACCTTCTTCTCCTTAAAAATAAGATACCTCACGCCTCAACCCTTCACCAAGAGACACGCCCACCTATTCTCCTCTCCACCAGATGCCTCATCTCACACCACAAATCATCACAACACCTTCATTATCAATCTTCTTCACCTCACGCCTAACTTTCACAAACCAACCTCATCTCTCACGCCATCCACCCACGCCTCACACACAAACCCCACACAAGCTTCTCACGCCTTCCTCATGATCATCATCATTCGGCATCAGCATCATCTGTTTCAATCTCCTTCACGCTGCCCTAATTCTTCTCTCTATTTTTATTTTGATATTTTTTTGTGTTTAGTTTATTATTAAACATGGTGTATTTGGGTGAATTTTGTGATTTTATTTTTAATATGAGTGAGTAATTTTCTTGTGTTTAGTATAATCTATTTGAAACCATGCTAAATTAATTATTTTGAAACAAGTTTTATGCTTTAATGTCTAGTTGATTGTTATTCATGATTCTATAGCGATTAGTATTTATCGTTCATGATATTAGTGTTATATTAATTAGAATGCATGCTAGTTAGTTTAATACGAATTCATATGATAGTTTAAGAGGCTTTAATACGTAAAAGTTGTAGTCTTTCAAGTATTAGTATCACCCTAATTAATCATGGATGGTTCAAACCCATCTCTTTTAATTAGATAATCGTTATAGATATTTGTTAAATCAATTTGATGGTAAAGTGGTTACAAGGCGTTAGATGATATTTTTCTAATACGTAATGCTCTAGTTTGATTAAATTCTTGTGCTGGTGTAAGGATTATCAAAATTAGTAGGATTTATATTAGGGTTGGACCTAAGTAAACTATAATATAAGGAAAAACGGGGAAGATCCGCTGGTGGGTGTCTTCTACAGTTTAAGTTATGGATAAAATCGACTTGTGTGTTGGTGATAAAGATTAATTTGTATGGTGGATATAGATTATGCTAAGCACTTTTCATAAATTTGGTACCTTTGATAATTATTTGTTGCTTTTTAGTTAATTTGTTTAGTTTATCAATTTTTATTCTTCAATTATTAGCTTTAATATAAATTTCATTCACCCCCCCAAAAGAGTAGTCCTTTAGGAGTATCTTGGTAATATTAGATCGGTTAGATTTTGATTTTTAGTGTGATTATAATTTTCAGATTTGATTTATGTTCTGTTTTGCCGTTTAATTACCGGTTTGTTAGAAATTAGGCTAAAAATAGTTTCTTTCATTTTCTTTCAAGTTTTAATCCATCGTAGGGTTTATATAGTGTTCTAATCTGCCTTTATTTAATTTCGGAATTTTTGGAAATTATTTGATAATTTTTCATAATTATTTCTTGAATTGGATATGTGCAGGTTTTTATTTCAATAAATCTGAAAATTACGTTTTTAATATTTATTTCATGTGTTTTTAGGTGTTATTGAGTCCAGAAAATTGTATCCTTAAATCTGGGTGATTTGTTTTAATTAGTTTCGTAGTTATATTAGTGCAGTTTATTTTTTTTCTAATTTCAGATTTAATTTTCTGTTTCATTTTTCTGGAGTTAATTTTCTGTTTTAATTTTTCTGAAATTAATTAGTTATAATTCTGGAGTTAATAACTTATAAAATTTAAGAATATTAGTTTAGGTCACTGTATGTGATTTTTAATATTAATTTTCTGTTTATTATTCTCTGCTTTGATTTTTAGTTAAAGATTGAGTTATTATTCTGTTTTTATTTTTTCGAGATTATTCAGGATAGCTATTTACTGTTTTATTTCTAGAATTAAATCTAGAATATTTAGGAGTAATATTGAGTATTTTTCCAAATTTTTATTTAAAGTTGATTTATTTTAGAAATACAAAAAGAAGAAACAATAAATTAGATTAATAAAATTATTTAGGATTAAAGTAGCTTTTTGACATAATCTTTCCTCGTGGGATTGATCCCCACTTTTCTATGCTATAACTATTATTTATAAATCAAAGTAGTGGTTTAATTTATAACTCTACGACAAGCTTTACACCACTTATCATATATATATATATATATATATATATATATATATATATATATATATA
>JACYFF010010365.1:28990646-29047239 GCA_017589665.1 Selenicereus undatus | reverse complement strand
TATATGTATGTATACACACACACACACACACACACACACACACACACACACACATACATACACACATATATAGATATAGATATGTCTATGTACGTACGTACGTATGTGTGTGTGTGTATGTGCGTGCAATTGCTGACATTCAGGTCTCTAAATTCAAGGGTAACTATTTTTAGGCCCCTGCCTTTTCAAAACTAATTCTGGGATACCCTATATTTTCGGAAAACTATTTTTAGGTCCTTTTTCAGAAAATATGCTTGTTTTAACTGATTAAACTTCTTGTAATGACTTTACTGGTACTAGTTATCACAATCTACTACTTATACCTTGTATATTATAATTTCTGTGGTTATAGGCTCACCATACTTAGCAAAAATAATTAAAACTTAATTAGAGAGTTTTGACCGTTGCCTGAATTTAGTCGGCGTTGGACTCCGACGTTCCTTTTACTTCCGGTTTACAAAGATTGCTAATCTCAACCTCACCTTTCTTAGATCAGGTACAACACAAATCTGTTTTGTTTTCTACCTCAAACTGTAGTCACTAATCAAGTTTTTAATCTTTTTCAAGGATAGTGGAGCTTTAATCAAGAAATTATAATATTTAAGACATAAGGTTTAATTAGATAACGTTCCCTACTGGGAAACTTATTTTATTAAAAGCTTGAAAGTGGAAATATTACAATGAAAAACTTTAAAGAGGGACTTAAGCTAAGATTATTAGAGATGCTTGCTCATAGAGAAGTGGAGAATCTCAACTTCTCTTTTGCTCAAGAATGCTCAAATGACAGTGTCGCTTCTCAACATTCGACCTCTCTATTTATAGAGGGGATGGGGGGTACATAGGCTACAGTACATAAAGATTTTTCATATGGTTACAGTACATACTGATTCTACAGTACACACTTTATTTTACAGAAGAGGCACTTGTTAAAATAGTACAATAATGAGACAACCACTTTTTATTACTTTTAATGATGACAACGCTAGTCATCATTATTGAGATTCTGCATTCCTTCGTCTCCAATTATATATTCTAGACCATCATTATTTGGATAATCATCATACTCTTCATCAAGTTGCTTAACATGCTCTGGATTCCGTTCTTCAAATAATTCAAGGAGATATTTTTTCCCTTTTTCTGATAAGAATTTTCCAGCTCCAACATCAAAGAGATAGTCAAATATATCTTCTGACACTGCTCCTCCACCTTTATGTAGTCTTTAAATTCATTATCATAGGTGAAAGTAGTGTTTCCACAATGTATTAATGTTTTTTCTTGTTTGATTAATGCCCAACATTGATGATAAATGTTGAAAAATCCAATGGCCCTTGATAAAGCAGGATCAATAACTAGATGTACCGGATTTCCATGAATTCAATTTTGTCGTTGGTCATTGAGATCGTTGCAATCAACGATTTGGACAAGATAATGGGTTGGTTTGGCTTTTCCATTTTCATATTCAATTAGAGCCCTATAAACCTCTAAAGTTAGGCATCTGTAAACTAGAATTTTTGTTGGACCCTCAGGAGATTTAAGAATCCAATGGATCCTTTTGAACATGCATTGCTGGAATTTAGTTAAAGTTGAGAAAAATTAAAATTTGGGATCTGGAATTTCTGTGAAGTAAAGTACCATCCCCGTATTTTCAGGCTTTAAAGACGGGATCATTTGGAGAAAATGAATTTGTTGGTAAACAAATACCACAAACTCCAGATCTGTCGGGAAAATAGATCGTTGTACTCCAAAACTCCCAATTATCATAGGAATAATGATGATAAAAGTCGATGCAGACTGGATACTACTCACTGAACCATTTTTCTCGAACACGAGAACTTATTTTTTCTTAGATATCATAAGGACACTGAAGGTAATTAATTTGTAACTCTAGAAGGAAAAATCTTTGGGTTATTAGGTAGGCAGTAGATAGTAGACCAAAACGTGATCTACTTTTAGTATGGAATTCTTGGTTATCAATAAGGACTTTACTAGAAGGTGTAACCCGTTATAGTAGGAATGACATTTCTTTAAGAATTTCCTCCTTTTTTGGCAGGAGGTCAACTTTCATGATCACCATTGGCGCGTTCTCGAGTTAGACCGTCTTCCAGAGAGTTCTTCGATCCCTGTATATGTTTAATAGAGAAGGAAAACTGGTTAAGCCATAATTGCCAAAGCAGGAGTCGCCCTTGCACTTGCATATTTGATAAATTCTTTTTCACAAAACCAAGTATTCCTTTGCAATATGTTCGAATAAGAAAAGGTTTTGCAGCTAAAAAGATTAAGAATTTTTCAATTCCCCTTATGACTGTAAGGATTTCTTTTTTCATTGTAGGATAGTTGCATTCTGTCTTATTAAAACCTCTACTGCAATATTTGTAGAGTTTTTCTCCTTTTTTGATTTTAAGTACCGCACTCTAGGGCTCATTACTAGCATCTGTTTCAAGAACTAAATTATCTCCTTCATTATGCAAATTGAGAACATGACGATTTTTACACATCTTTTTGAAGTTTTGGACAATCTTTGTATCATTAATGGTCTATGTCTAACTTACTTCTATCTTGAGTTTCTGCTACAATGGTTTTCTTAATTTAACTAAATCTTTAATGAGGTCTGAAGCATAGGTAAGACATCTAAGAAACCTTTCTAATTGCTTTCTATCTTCAATTTTTTCAGAAAAAATTGATATTTTTTTAGAAAAAAATTCTATTTTTGTAGAAAAGATTTCTATTTTTTTTCCAGAATATGTCTTTGTAGGATGATTTGCCCAACTTTTATCTCTAGGCCTAAGAACTCAATTTCTTGTTCAACATAAATGCATTTGTTTTTACGAAGTATAATACCATGATCAATGCATCTTTGGGTGATAGCCAAAACATCATCTTTGTACTGTTCAATGATTTTGGAAAAGACAAGGATATCATCAATGTAAACTAAATAATAATGATTAAGGTCTTTGGAGATGCTATCCATTCTTCTCTGAAATATTTGGGGTACATTTTCAAGACCAAATGGCATTACTATCCATTCATAATATCCTTGTAGGGAACTAAATGCAGTTAAAGGAATGCTTTTCTCATCCATTTTTATCTACCAATAGCCGCTTTTGCAATCCATTTTTGAGAACCAAGAGGCTCCTTGAATTTTGTTGAAAATGACTGTTTTGTCAGGAACATAGTAATCATCAGAGACAATATTATCATTAAGCTTTTTATAATTGATTACCATTATTGTTTTTCCTCTTTTTTCTTCAGCATGATTTCTTACCATGAAAGGACTGGTGTGAGGACTCTTACTGTTTTTAATCAATCCTTTATCCATAAGTTCTTTGATTTCTTTATTAAACTCTTGAATGTCTTGGTGGGTATACACCATTTGTTTAACTCAGATGATAGTGTTAAGATTTAATAAAGTGATTTTAACAAATGTTTTATCTTTGTCCCAAAATTTTAAAAGATTATCAGAGTAGAGTTCTTTGCATAATTTTTCTTGTTGTTCAACAATCTGCTCTTTAATAGATAGCTCAGGTAATGAGATTGTCAATGCTACTTCTCATTGCACAGATATTACCTTTTCACCACACTGGCTGTGTGTAAATTCAATTTTTTAATGAGTGTAAGCCTTAATTTTTCAATAGGGACTGTGTGACCATTAATTGTAAATATTATTTGGTTTATAGTTTGGGTGCATGGAGAATATAATCTTTAGAAATTATTTCCAAATAATCATATCATGATATGGTTGATCAATAGCCCATAGAACCGATATAATGCACTGGACTCCTCCTAATTCTATGGATAACCCTTCTATGGCTTCATTGTGGCTCATAACACTATTATCCGCTATCCTTACTTGTAAAGGATTTTTAGTTCTTTTCCACATAAATTTAGGAAACAGTGATCTTTTCTCAAAGTATACAGAACAACCACTATCTATGTAAGCACATAGCTCATACTTATTATATTCCATTAAGCATACATCTATTGGGATATAAATACTATTAGGATTTGTGTTGGTGGCTGCATAGCATATCTCTATAGTCATATTTTTGACTAATTCATCCTCATAAATGGGTTTGCTAATAGTTCTCGTTTTGTACCCAATGACCTTTCTATCTAGACTCGTGATTCGATCTCTATTGGGTTTTGCAGCTTCAAAACTCATTCTACTCATTTCACTGGTCAGGCTAATAGTGTCATCTTCTTTAAACTCTTCTTTAGCTGATGAAGATCCTTCTCCCCAATATGATCTTATACTCATGCTTCTTAATAACTGGGGTTTTATGGTGATTTTACCATCCTCATCAATTTTTATTATATTCTTCTTATTTATCTTAGTAGGGTTGGCAAAGTTATATATCCATGAGCGATCTATTTTTAGTTCTTGAGGATTAGACTTAATCCTCTGGATTTTTTTGTATAGGGGTAGGACTTTCAAAATTTTCTACTTCTATCATTGTTACCTTAGTCTTTGGGTCTATTGTATTATCTAATTTGTAGATCATTTTCTAGAATATCCTTAAAGGAGATCCTCTTTTTTTCATGTCCATCCCAACTGTTTTATCTTAAGGGATAGGAAGTTTTTAGCAGATTCATCTTTTAGACTCACATAATATCTTAGTCTACAATTGAATCATATTAACCCATTACATAAATTAGTTTTTATCCTTGTGATGATTTGATTATTAAATTTGGTGTGCCTAATATCATAGAGTAAAGCGTAAAGATCAATATCTTTACTGTAATATTGTAATGTAGTGATTTGAACTTGGATACTTCTGACATGGATATACCTATATTTTCTATGTTTGTTATGTGTAAGGATATTCTCCCAATTAATGAGATTAACTTCCCCAACGTCATACTCATAATCTTTTATCTCAATATCTCCTTCCATCATTTCACACACGTATTTGCTTTTTAATTAAAAGATAGATTTTTTATAGATCATGTCTTTTTGGATTATGCGAAGAACCCAATCTCTTTTGACTTCCTCATGATCATTGTCTACAACAAACTCTTCTCCTTGAAGATCACCAAGATTAACCTAGCTACTTTTCATCACATGACTTGTTTCTTCATAATCACTTTCTTCATATTCATTGTCCAATATAATTTCAACAATCCCTTTGTTGTTACTTAGGGCCAGGTCTAATGCCTCGTCTTCACCAAGCTCAACATAATCTAGGCTTCCCAAGGTTTCAATTAGTTTGTTATTCTTCCTGTTTTTACATTCATTAGCATTATGACCTACTTCACCACATGTCCAACATTTGCAGTTGTTTTTTTCCTGCAGGACAATAAGCAGCTTTTCTAAAAAATCTTCATTTTTTAGGACTTAGTTTGTTGTAATATTTTCTTCTATACTTTTTGCCTCTCTGCTTGTTAAAACTCTTTTTCTTATAGAGTTTTCTTTTTCTTCTTTTCTCAGGTTCCTTTCCCCATTGGTGAAGTGAATCCCAGCAAGTTAAGAACTGCTTCTTAATCTTCTTTTGCTTTTGAAGATCAAGACATTGTTCATTGACCCATTTTCATAAATAGGAAATTCTTGAACCAATGGTATCAACAACATCTGTTCGTTCAAAGCCATGCCATGTATTTTTCATTAATTATAGAATTTATAGGATGTGGCAATTTGTTATAGAACATACCAAGATTTGTTTCATTATGCCCAATTTTGTAGTAGTATTGACTAAATTCATCAATATAATTTTCTAGATATCTTATATCCAATAATTCTATGTTGTTAATATTTTTTTACTATTCTCTTGCTTTTTCTTCAGAATCAAGTTTAACTCCGATGAATTCAGTTTCAATTTCTTTACACAAACTTCTGAACATAGCAGTTGGTGTTTCCATTACTCTGAATGTATTTTTACCATCTTTACTTAATGAATCATACCAGTCAGTTACAGTGCTAGAGAAACTATGCTCGATATGATTTAGAAAGTTTGCCGCAGTCCATGTAGTATTTAGATTTAAGACACTATTCATTCCTCTTTTTTAGTGCTCAAATATTTCTTCTCTATTACGAACTCTGTCAATGTTTGAGATATATCTAGTTTGGCTAATTGGGGTAAGATCAATTTCTTCATAGGTCGTGGTTTTCCTTGGGATAAACCTGAAGGAAAAATTACTTGTCCGTCCTGCTGGAACATACCTAGGTCTGAGGAAATGAATATTTCTTCTAGATGGCTCACCAAAATTTTCTGGTTTAGGAACGACATTCTTAACTAGATTAGTATCTGTTTCATATAGGTTGATTTCCTCTCCAATCTCATTGATTTTGTTTTCAGTAGTCATTTTACCATATTTGTTATCAAGTTTTCTCCTAATTTCTTATAATGGTAAGACATTGAGATCCTCTAATTTAATCAGATTTATCTACTAATATATTTCTTCTTCTAATTGGACATTATTGGTCTCTTCATTACCATCAGACAAAACGTCATGTTTATGACTAATTGTGCCCATGATTTTGTTTAATTCTTCTGAATTTTGTTCCTTTTTCGAACATTTTTTGTAGCTCTTCAAGAGTATATTGTTCATACTCCATCTTCTTTTTCTTTTTTTTTTCAGTCGATTTTTCACCAGATTGTTCTCTTACTTCTTTTTGGATTTTTACCTCTTACAAAGGAAATAGAATCTTGTTTTTTGGGTTTTGGAAAGGATATTATTCGTGCTAAAAATATGCTATTTTTACGATATCTCTATACCTAATTTATGCTCAAAATAACTGTTATATTTAGATTTTTTATTTGATTTTATTTTGTTTTGAGGGTATTAAACAATTCGAAAAAATGCAGGAGAAAGATAAAAAAAAATGCTGAAAACGAAGTATTGGGCCAAATTGACTCAAACCTGACCCAAAAATTATTAGCCCGCTTTCTTTTATAACAAAAAAAGAGGGAAAACCAAAATAAAAAAATACCCTAAAACTCACGCTCGCAGCACGTGACTCATTCCCCTTCCCCCTTAACTCTTATTTTCTCTCTCCTCTCTTGACTTTCGGAAGCCCAGAAACCCGGTGCCCCCTTCCCAATTTCAGGTCAACCTCGCTCTCTCTTTCTCTCTCTCATATCTCTCTCTCTTGAACTCACAGCACCACGCACCACCATCTTCGCCACCTGCACTCCCAACGCAACACACCAACCACCTTCATCCTCATCTACAACGTCTTTCACGAATTAGCCACCAGATTGCGTCATCTCCATCGTACATGAATCGCCCAGATGGACGATCTAGATCAAAGAAGCTCGAGTACAAAGTAGAGGTTGCAGCGCCAGATTGAGGTTTTGGGGAGGTTTTCTTTGGGATTTTAATTTGTAATTCGAGTTAAATTTTAGAATGAGTTAAGTCAGATGGTTTTTTTTTTCAACTTCTCGTAGTTTTAATTTCGGATTTTAGATTCGATTTGCAATTCAAAACTTCAAAGAATTAGTGTAGTCTTGTTAATTTCTGAATCTGTTGGATGATTTGTGGTTTGAATTCTAAATGTTCTGGGCATGGAATTGCTTGGGTACTCGCCAGTTTTCTTCCCCTTTCTATTCTAATTTTCTGATTTTCATTTTAGATTAGGAGTTTTAATTCGAGTCTTAGCAAATTTAGGGTTGTAATTTGTTCATTTTTGTTATTCGAATTTGAAGCTTTAGATTTATTTGGGTTTGAATTTGTTCCAACACTTTCACTGTTATGTTTTCTTGGCTGATTTACGTGTCGAAACTCCATAAATGGAGTATTGATTTTGGGATGAGCTCAGGGTTGAGCTAGGATTTCATCCTTATTTGCCCTCTTTGTATTTCCCCCTTTCCCCTGAATTTTCCCCTGTTCGGGTGCTAAGTATGGAGACGGATGTTGCTCCCTACCTTCCCCTATGAATCAGTGATGATGATGGTCGAATTGGCAGTGTTCAATGGCAGACTTGTCTCTCTTACCTCGTATTCTCTGTTTCAGGTTCTGAGTTGTTGCTCTATTGCTATGTTTCTGTTCTCAATCTCATCCTTGTAGCTCAGTTTTCTTTTGTTTTTTTAGTAGTTTGGTTGATGTGATTATATTATGATTTTAGTTGTGTTGATTTAGTTGATTTTAGTTTAGTTTGGTTGATTATACGCTGATTCAATTATGCTTTGTTTTAGTAGTTTAGTTGCTCAGTTGCTCAGTTTCTCCCCTGTTGCCCTCTTCTGTGTTTGAAAACGGGAAGGCTTTGATGCGACTATGGTTTGAGATGATACCATTGATTATAATTAGCTTTGATTCACGACTGTGAGTTTGAGGATATTAGTTCCGTTTAAATGATTTAAATAGGTTCTATTGTTGCTTTGTTTCAATTCAACCTTTGGTTTGATTATGCATTTTCATTACTCAATTGATGCTTTCATTTGATGCATTTAAACTATTCCCCAAACTTGTTACCCTTCTCACTTGAACTAGCCTTCATTTGTTTAGTTCGAATTTGGAATTACATGACATGACTTGATGTCTCCAATTGCTTGGCATTTGTAATATTGTGTTGTGGCTGGTAGCAATTAGTTTCATTTGCAATCTCGATGGTATTGATTTAATTATGATGGATTGTGGAGTATATTTGATCCCTGGATTGTGCTGGTATTGATCGCGTTTATTATTAGAATACTTCAATTTGCTACATTTAGATCCTATTAGAGTTTGAGCATAATTAGGGATTATTTAGAATTTTATTTGTTTATAACCTATGTTTTGCTTGTTTATTATTTAATTACCTTAGAATGACGCTAGAGTAGTTTAAACTCGTGCTAAGTGACCTTAATCTCTTCCATCGTCCCTATGGAGACGACCCTCAAGTACTACGACGATAGTCGTATACTTGTGGCGCCATTTTATTTTTCACTCAAAATTATCATAAAAGTTTTTGGCGTCGTTGCTGGAGACGACAGTATGAGAATTGGCCGCATTTCCTTTTCCTTAGCTACTTTATTATTAGGTTGCATAGATCTTGTTTTACTTTCTTTATTTTGTGATTATTTGTTACTTAGTTTAGTTATTTCTTGAAATTCAAAAAATCCAAAAAAATTAGAAAATTTAAAAATTCAAAAAGATTAGAAGGAGAAAAGACCAAAAATAGGACTTTTTGTGAGGGTGTGAGATTTATATGACTAGTTGAGTTAAAGACCTTGAGAATCAAAGACTCATTAGGAGTGAGCCCAACCCTGACTTAGAACCCGAACCCAAGCTTGAGTTAATAGATATGGCGCAAGAGAGGTCTTTGAGTGATCTTTTCTACCCTCCCAGGACTACTTTGCCATCATGCTTCACTATGCCTAGCCTTGCACCAAATGTGACCTTCGAATTAAAACCCCATTATACTCAGATGCTCCCTAAGTTTACATGTTTAGAGGAAGCTTATTTATTTTTGAGGGAATTTGAAGGGGTTTGTTCTATGATGCATTTTCCTAATATCCCCATTGATGTTGTGCGAATGAAATTGATTCCTTTTGCTTTAAAAGATTCTGCTAAATGGTGGGTGTATGGCTTAGCTGCTAATTTTGTTGCTTCTTGGAATGATTTTGTAAAATTGTTCTTAAGAAAATATTTTCCTAATGCCAAGACTGTTAAGCTGAGGAATGAAATTAATCAATTTGTGCAACTGGATAGGGAGTCATTTTGGAAAAATTTTGATAGGTTCAAAAACTTGTTGGCCCAATGTCCCCATCATGGTCTAGACCAAGCGTGGTTGTGCCTAATTATATATGAAGGACTTGACCAACAGACGAGAACCATGGTCAAGTCCATGTGTCGGGGTGGCTTTCTTTTTAAGAGCGCCACAGCTGCTTGGGAGTTTTTAGGGGACTTGGCTCAGAAAACTATGCAGTGGAAAACCACTCATGATGACAACTTGAGTTCTAGGTTTGCAAGGGGTGGGTTGCATTCTGTCTCTAATGTAAGTCACTTAGAGTCTAAAATTGTTGTGTAAGAAAACATGTTGGAGGGATTATTTTAGGCTTCTATAGTGTCTTGTTCTCATTGCCAGACCTTAGATCATTCTTTGAGTGCTTGCCCTTATTTTGCTCATCAGTTAGCAATTGAACAAGAGCAAGCGAGTATGGCATTCCAGAGACCTAAGAATGACCCTTTCTCCCCTTTTTACAACACAGGGTGGAGAATCACCCTAACTTTTCTTGGAGTAATGGATCAAATGCTACGGTCCCTAACTCCCAACCAGGAGTGTTTCCTAGAAACAACTCCCAAACCAACTCTCATCTATCAAACCCCATTCAGAGATCGATTTTTCTAGGTGTACCCAATGCACCTAGACCTCCACCTCCTGTAGCTCAAGTTCAACTTCCTCCTGGTTATACTGATATTGATAAATTAGAAAGGAGAATCAATAACAATGTCGAGAGAATGATTAATGCTAACATGGAAAGAATGATGAGAATGATGACTGAACAGTTTTCTCAGTTAGCATCATCTTCTCGAGAACCATGTACTTTTCCGAGTCAACCTGAGGTGAACCCTAAAGGTCATGCCTCCCCTTCTTCTAGTAACCCTAGTGAGCCTGTAAGGAAAGTGAATTCAATTATATCTCTCCGAATTGGTCGAGATATTGATAACAAAGTGAGAAATCCTAATGAACCTTGCACATATCCTCATCAATTCTTGTAAAATTCTTCTCCATCTTCTTCTCCAGAGATTGGTTCAGCTAGTAAGCTAGGAGATGTTACTGGCAATGTTCCCAATGATTTAGATAGTCCTTCCCCTCCTGGACCACGTTCCAAAGAAAAAGACTCTTCTGACTCAGCAAAATTTTCACCTTCCAATGGTTCTTCTTCTTCTTCTGAGAAAGTCCATATACCTGTACCTTATTTTCCCCATAGGCTCAAGAAGAAAGATCAACCTCATATTAAGAAGATGAGAGAGACCTTATCTCAAGTCAAGATCAACATTTCTTTGCTCGATACTATTCAACAGATGCCTCCATATGCTAGATCTTTAAAGGATCTATGTACGACCAAAAGAGCGACTGGTGTCCCTAAGAAGGCTTTCTTGGCTTTTGGCCCTAGTTCCCTTCTTTCTCATCAGATTCCGGAGAAGTATAAGGACTCCGGTTGCCCTACTATTTCTATAGTCATAGGGCACAACCTTGTTCATAGAGAATTGCTTGATCTAGGGGCTAGTGTTAACTTGATACCCTTCACTAAGTATGAGAGACTAGAATTAGGTGAGCTGAAACCTACCGAGATGGTCATTCAACTGGCTGATAGATCAACTAGGTTTCCTAGGGGGATAGTCAGGGATGTGCTGATTAGAGTGGGTGAATTCATTTACCCAGTGGACTTCGTTGTGATTGAAACTGAGAAGGTGTTTAATGTAGCTAGTCAAATCCCTGTGATTCTAGGGCGTCCTTTCTTGGCCACTATCAATGCCCTCATTAATTGTAGGAATGATATGAAGAGACCATCTTTTGGCAACATGACCTTGGAATTGAACATCTTTAATATGCAAGGACAGCCTTCTGGATTTGACGATATGGAGTTTCCTAATCTTAACTGGGTAGGGGATTCTATATTTGATGATGCCTTTGATGATGTATCTGTTTCTGAGTATGAGTCATTTCTTGTGAATGATGAGCCTGAGTATGATGTGTTTGAGTTTGATGACTTGTGTTCTATTGCTGATTGTTTGCTCACTACTGTTTCTGAATCTGTCGCTGAATCTATTTCCCCTATTGCTCTTGAATTGAAACCTCCTTCTGACTCTCTTAAGTATGCATTCCTAGGACCCGATGAATCCTTGCCTGTCATAATTGCTTCTGATCTAGATCGGGAGCAAGAGGACAAACTGATTACTTTACTTAGGGAGAACAAGGAAGCTTTAGGTTGGACTTTAGGGGACATCAAGGGTATTGGTCCCTTTATTGTGCAACATAGAATTTATTTAGAGGACAATGTTAAGCCCTATCGTGACTGCCAAAGGCGTTTGAACCCCACTTTATAGGAAGTAGTTAAGAAGGAAGTGCTGAAATGGTTAGACCATGGGCTTATCTACTCTATTTTTGATAGTGAGTGGGTTAGCCCTATTCAAGTTGTTCCTAAGAAGACCGGTATTACCGTGATTAGGAATGATAAGAATGAGTTAGTCCTACTCGAGTTCAATTTGGGTGGCGTGTATGTATAGACTATAGAAAATTGAATGCTATCACTAGAAAAGACCATTTTCCCCTCCACTTCTTGGATCAAATGCTAGAGAGGTTGGCTGGACATTCATTCCATTGCTTTTTAGACGGATATTCCGATTATACCCAGATCTTTATTGCTCTTGAAGATCAGGAGAAAACTACTTTCACCTATCCATTTGGGACATATGCCTTTAGGAGAATGCCATTTGGATTGTGCAATGCCCCTGTTACTTTTCAAAGATGCATGATTTCTATTTTCTCAAATCTAATTGAGCAATGCATGGAAATTTTTATGGACGACTTTTGTGTATTTGGATCTTCTTTTGATGATTGTTTGTCTAATCTTAGAAAAGTGTTGGAAAGGTGTAAGGAGAAAAACTTGACTTTGAACTGGGAGTAATGTCATTTCATGGTTAAAAAGGGGTTGGTTTTAGGCCACATTATTTCTCGAGATGGAATTAAGGTAGACAAGGCTAAAACTGACCTCATTGTTAATCTTCCCCATCCCACTTGTGTGAAAGAGCTGCGGTCCTTCCTTGGATATACTGGCTTTTATCGTCACTTCATTAAGGATTTTAATAAAATTGCAAAGCCCTTGTCTAATCTTTTAGCTAAGGACATAGCATTTCACTTCTTTGCGGAGTGTCCATAGGCATTTTCTAAGCTTAAGGTAGCTTTAACCTCTGCTCCTATTCTTCACCCGCCCATCTGGGGAGAACCATTTGAGCTGATGTGTGACACGTCTAATTATGCTATTGAGGTTGTTCTGGGACAGCATATTGATAAGAAATCCCATGTTATTTATTATGCTAGTCACACTCTGAATGATGCCCAACTAAACTACATCGTTACTGAAAAAGAATTCTTGGTTGTAGTCTTTGGTTTTGAAAAGTTTAAACCCTATCTGATTGGGTCTCATGTGATTATTTATACTGATCACTCTGCTCTTAAGCACCTTCTTTCTAAGAAGAATGCTAAGCCTAGACTTGTGAGATGGATCTTACTTTTGCGAGAATTTGACTATGAAATTAGGGATAAGAAAGGGTTTGAGAACCTTGTAGGTGACCATTTGTCTAGGATTCTCTACGATAGAGAGCGTGAGTCCAGTGTTTCTGAGTGCTTCCCCGATGAACAATTGTATGCTGTTCATCCTGATCCTTGATATGTTGATATTGTGAACTACTTAGTTGCTAGAAGGATCCCTGAGGGTTGGACTAGGAATGATAGAGACAGATTCTTACATTGTGTGAACTTCTTTATTTGGGATGACCCTTATTTATTTAAATACTGCTCTGACCAAGTTTTTAGGATGTGTATTTCTGACCATGAGGCGAGAAGTGTCATTTCTTTTTGTCATGACCAGGCTTGGGGGGCATTTTAGTGGTAGGAAGACCGCAGCCAAGGTTTTTCAATGTGGTTTTTATTGGCCTACTCTGTTGAAAGATACACTTGAATATTGTAAGAGTTGCCCTAGATGCCAACAGTTGGGTAGAATAAGCAGGAGAGATATGATGCCACTGAACCCCATCATCGTGGTAGAGATTTTTGATGTGTGGGGTATTGATTTTATGGGACCATTTTCATCTCTGTTTGGAAATGAGTACATTTTGTTAGCTGTGGACTATGTTTCTAAATGGGTTGAGGCCATTCCCTCTAGGACCAATGAAGCTAAGGTCGTTGTGAAGTTCCTTAGGGAAAACATCTTTGATCGATTTGTCATGCCCTGTGCTATCATTAGTGATCAAGGCACACACTTTAATGATAGATCTTTTGATGCCTTACTGAAGAGGTATTCCATAGTCTATAGGCTTGCTACACCCTATCATCCCCAAACTAGTGGCTAAGTTAAAGTGTCCAATTGGTAGATCAAACAGATTCTAAAGAAGATAGTGAGTAGTAACAGGAAAGACTGGGCTAACAAGCTAGTAGATGCTCCTTGGTCGTATAGAACGACTTTCAAAACCCCCTTAGGTATGTCACCTTATAGGGTAGTTTATGGTAAGCCTTGTCATCTACTTGTTGAGATAGAGCATAAAGCTTGGTGGGCCATTAAGAAACTTAATTATGACTTGATTGCGGCTGGTGAGGAAAGACGACTGCAACTGAGTGAGCTTGATGAGATTAGAGCTGAGGCTTGTGAGAGTGCTCGATCCTACAAAGAGAGGGCTAAGTTGTTTCACGACAAGCATATTTTTAGGAAAGAGTTTACCTTAGGGATGAAAGTACTCTTATATGACTCTAAGCTCCATCTGTTTTCTGGGAAATTGTGGTCGTGATGGACGGGTCCTTATATTGTCTCACATGTTTTTCCCTATAGTGTAGTAGAAATTCAGGACCTTGAGAGTGGTGCCACCTTCAAAGTGAGTGGTCAGCGTTTGAAGCAATTTCTGGAGTTGCGGAGTCAAGCAAATGTGGAGTGTCTGATACTTCGCAAGCCGAGTCTTGATCGGTGATTGTGATGTGAAGTAGCTTGGGGTTACTTAGCACCCGACCTGGTTTGCTAGAAATTTCTTCTCTTCTTCTCTCTTCTCCTCTCTTTATCTTTTCCCCCCTTTTCTTGTTTTTTTTTTAAATGTCTTTTGGTATGATTGATTGCTTTTCTTTTTATGTGTTTGTTTGAAGTCATGTCCCTTTTGTTTTTAAGTCTTATTTTTATCTTTTGCTTTTCTTTTGGTCCTTATGTTTTGAATATTCATGTTTCATACCACTCCCAATGAGGACATTGTGAGATTTAGGTGTAGGGGTTGGGAAAATTTCGCAAGATTGTTTGAGAAAAAAAATCCAAAAAGATTTTTGTTTTGGGGGACGTTTTGTACTTTTTCTGATTAACTTAAATCCCCAATTGCTTTGATTATTATCTTGTATGTAAGTGTGATGTGCATGATGGGTCTCCAGCCTCAGTATGTCATTCTAAGCCCTAATTCTAACCCAAATTGTTCATCATAGATGTATAATCCAATCCTTGTTTATCTCTTCATCATTATCTTTAGGTCTTAAGTCTTCCATGAATGACTTTCCTACTTGCCTTTGATACGATTACTCTGGTTTTTTCCATTTTCAAAATAAAAGAGAAAAAAAGAAGAAAAACAAAAAAAATTTTAAAAAAAATGATGAAATGATCAAAGAAGGAAAAAAGGAAACAAAATAAAAACTTGGAATGACAAGTAACCCTTTGAGGCATGCGCTGCTGGAGATTACCCTTTGATGCATGTGCTACTGGTGTACCTTTTGAGGCAATACTGCTACTGAGAAAGCTTGCTTTCTATGTTAATAAGTTAATAATGTAGTTCGTGTCAGTCAAGTGAAATTGAGTTGATTCTAGAGAGCTTAAGTCCTAGGATGATGATGCAATTGTACATAAGCACTGGGATGGATTCACAGTTCTAATGTACAGTGGGGTGAAAAGTTAGTACTTTGATGTCATCCATGGGGATCGAGAGTCTTGACATGCACATTATGTCTATGTGTGGGCTAATATCTTTGTTACAAGGGAGATTTGGTTGGTTAGAATTTGTACAACTTTCTTGTATATACTTGTGTTTTGATTGTAACCCAAAAGATTTTTTATTTTTCTTTCTCTTTTATCTTTCTTTTTCAAGATTTTGAGGATAGTTTACTTGAAAACCCTCACGAGACCTCACTCGTCCACTTGGGAGGCCGAGGGGTTTAAAGGGCTTGTTGCATACACTAAATGCAACCGTGATTCTTACGACAGTGACTTAGGATTTTGTTTTCTCTTATGTTCTATTTCTTTTTAGGTAGTTTAGTTGTTTTACTTGAGGACAACCAAAATCTTGGTGTGGGGGTATTTTTTGGTGCTAAAAATGTGCTATTTTTACGATATCTATATACCTGATTTATGCTCAAAATAATTTATATTTAAATTTTTTATTTGATTTGATTTTGTTTTGAGGGTATTGAACAATTCGGAAAAATGTGGGAAAAAGATTTTAAAAATGCTGAAAACGAAGCATTGGGCTAGATTGACTCAAACCCGACCCAAAAATCATTAGCTCGCTTTCTTTTATAACCCAAAAAAAGGGAAAACCAAACTAAAAAATACCCTAAAGCTCAAGCTCGCAGCACGTGACTCATTCCTCTTCCCCCTTAACTCTTATTTTCTTTCTCCTCTCTCGGCTTTCAGAAGCCTAGAAACCCGATGCCCCCCTCCCCATTTCAGTTCAACCTCATGCTCTCTCTCTAGCTCATCTCTCTCTCTTTCTTGAACTCACAGCACGACGCACCACCATCTTCACCACCTACACTCCCAGCACAACACACAAACCACCTTCATCCTCATCTACACCGTCTTTCACGCATTAGCCGCCAGATTGCGTCATCTCCACCGTACATGAATCACCCAAATGGACAATCCAGATCAAAGAAGCTCGAGTATAAAGCAGAGGTTGTAGCGCCAGACTGAGGTTTTGGGGAGTTCTTCTTTGGGATTTTAAGTTGTAATTCGAGTTAACTTTTAGCATGATTTCAAGTCAGATGTTCTAGGTTTTTTTTTCAATTTCTCGTAGTTTTAATTTCAAATTTTAGATTCAATTTGCCATTCAAAACTTCAAAGAATTGGTGTAGTCTTGTTAATTTGTGAATCTATTGGATGATTTGTGGTTTGAACTCTAAATGTTCTAGGCGTGGAATTGCTTGGGTACTCGCTAGTTTTCTTCCCCTTTCTATTCTAATTTTTCGGTTTTCATTTTAGCTTAGGAGTTTAATTCGAGTCTTAGCAAATTTAGGGTTGTAATTTGTTGATTTTTGCTATCCAAATTTGAAGCTTTAGATTTATTTGGGTTTGGATTTGTTCCAACACTATCACGGTTCTGTTTTCTTAGCTGATTTGGGTGTCAAAACTCTATAAATGGAGTAGTGATTTTTTGATGAGCTTAGGGTTGAGCTGGGATTCCCTCCTTATTTTTCCTGTTCGTATTTCCCCCTTTCCCCTAAATTTTCCCCTGTTAAGGTGCTAGGCAAGGAGACGGATATTGCTCCCCACCTTCTCTTGTGAATAAGTGATGATGATGGTCGAATTGCCAGAGTGTTCAATGGCAGACTTGTCTCTCATACCTCGTCTTCTCTATTTCAGGTTCTGAGTTATTGCTCTGTTCCCCTATTTCTATTCTTAATCTCGTCCCTGTAGCTTAGTTTTCTTTTTTTTTAGTAGCTTGATTGATGTGATTATATTCTGATGTTGGTTGAGTTGATTTTAGTTTAGTTCGGTTGATTATGCTCTGATTCAATTGTGCTTTATTTTATTAGTTTAGTTGCTCAGTTTCTCCCCTGTTGCCCTCTTCTGGGTTTGAAAATTGGAAGGCTTTGATGCTACTATGGTTTGAGATGATACCATTGATTATATTTGGCTTTGATTCGCGGCTGTGAGTTTGAGGGTATTAGTTCTGTTTAAATGATTTGAATAGGTTCTGTTGTTGCTTTGTTTCAATTCAAGTTTTAGTTTAATTCTGCATTTTCGTTACACAATTGATGCTTTCATTTGATGCATTTAAACCATTCCCCAAACCTACTACCCTTCTCACTTGAACTAGCCTTCATTTGTTCAGTTCGAATTTGGAATGATATGACTTGTTGTCTCCAATTGGTTGGCATTTGCAATATTGTGTTGTGGCTAGTGGTAATTAGTTTCATTTGCAATCTTGATGGTATTGATTTAATTATGATGGATTATGGAGTATATTTGATCCCTGGATCGTGGCGGTATTGATTGCGTTTTTTATTAGAATACTTCAATTTGCTACATTTAGATCTTATTAGAGTTTGAGCATAATTAGGGATTATTTAGAATTTTATTTGTTTATAACCTATGTTTTACTTGTTTATTATTTAATTAGCTTAGAATGACGCTAGAGTAGTTTAAACTTTTGCTAAGTAACCTTAATCTCTTCCATCGTCCCTTTAGAGATGACCCCTGAGTACTACGATAATAGTCGTATACTTGCGGCATTTTGTTTTTCACTCAAAATTATCATACAGATATTTATGCTAAAAAGGGGTGCTAATGCTAAGAGTAGCTTTTTCGCTATGCCTAACTTTGTTAGTAAAAGAAAGATGGACTACAGTCAGCTGATTTTTAAGCTCCTTCAGTTCAGTCTTGATTTTAGCTAATTCGGGTTTTAATTCTAAAACTATATCAATGATATAGTTTAATTGAGGTGCCAATAAGGTAATACCTTCTGGTGAGTGAACAATATGGGAATAATTAGGACCAGGGTAAGCAGGTGATGATTCAAGTATTAATCATAGTTAATTAGCTTAATTAGTCATTCATTAGCTTAATTATCCTAATTATTTTTGTGCACGTGGCTCTGATACAAGTTGAAAAAGGGCCTCAAGTTACACTAGTGGACAAAATATCACAAACACAAATTTAGATTTTTTTGAAAGTAATTTTTTACGAATTGAGGGTAGATTTGCAAATATAAAAAGTTTTTGGGCGTGCTTTGCAAAGCAGAATAGTGCATGGGTCTAGAAAATAGCTAAAATAAAAATTTGAGGGTCCTTTCTATTAGTTTCTCCAAAAAAAAAGATACCTTATATTTGGTTTTAAAAACTGAGGTCCTTAAAATAGTTTATACTAAGCTGAGGGTACCTCTGTTTCGCTTATTGGGTGTGTGTGTGTGTGTGTGTGTGTGTGTGTGTATATATATACATATACATACATATATATATATATGTGTGTGTGTGTGTATGTGTATGTGTGTGTGTGTGTGTATATACACAATAACAACAACACCTCCTAGTGTGGGTTCTGCTTTCGTGAGGTCTGGAGAGATCCAGATGTAGGCAACCTTACCTCTACCGATATTCCTACCCGTAGAGAGGCTAATTCCAAGAAACCCACAAAAAAGATTTTCTAAAAACATTTTATAGAAGAATGATTTTGTGAAAACATTTAATAGAAAAATAAGGATACCCAGCGAGGAATGACTAGGCTATTTTATAAATCCAGTTGCCATAGCTTTGTACCATCAGGCCAATAAATCAGAGGACGATACCATACCTTAAAAACCAGATGTGAGCAAACGATGTATCTTCCCATATGAACGTCATACCTGCATACAAACACGACATATGAAAACCACTGCTAGAACTAAGCTACTGTATCCGAAAGACAACTACGAGGTCAACTCTCTGCGATCTAAGATCTTAATCCTAGCCCGACAAAGTTTTCTATCATGAGCCATGTCTTCCGTCAATCCTACAACTTTTAAGTCCTCTCTAATCACCTTGTCCAAACTCTTCTTTGGTCGTCCCCTCCCTCTCTTGCCTTCAGTGATGTTAGTCATTTCACATCTCCTCACTGGAGCGTCCACACTCCTTCTCACATGGCCAAACCATCGGAGTCTTGTTTCTCTCATCTTATCTTCAATAGGAGCTCTACTTTAACAAGGTCTCTGAATATTCTATTCCTAATTCTATCTATTCTTATATAACTACACATCCTCCTAATCATCCTCATCTCTGCTACGAACAACCTTTGAACCTGCGTCTTTTTTAGAGGCCAACATTCTGATCCATAATGTATAGCCGGTCTAACTATCATTCGATAGAGTTTGCCTTTCAATCCTATAGGCGCCCTCTTATCATACAGTGCGCCTGAAGTATACTTCCATTTTTGCCATCTCACTTTTATTCGCTGGTTGATATCTTCATCAATCTCCCCATTCTACTGAATGATCGAGCCTAGATACGTAAACTTATCAACCTTTGGTATTAGCCTCCCATCCAAGGTGACTTCTCCCCCCGCATCTACCCTTCCACTGAAACAACAATGCAGGTACTCCATTTTCAATCTAATTACTCTAAAACTCCTAGATTTCAGTGCATGTCTCCAGCAATTCAACTTGTCGTTTGCTCCCTATCTGGTCTCGTCAATAAGAACAATGTCATCTGTGAACAGCATACACCATGGTACCTCACCTTGAATCCCTCTTGTAAGTTCATCCATAACTAGAGTGAAAAGAAACGAGCTTAAGGCGGAACCATGATGCAGGCCCCTACCAATGAAGAAGTTATTGGTGACCCCTCCTGGCATCCTAACACTCGTCCTACCTCTCTCGTACATATCCTTAATAACTCGAATATACACGGGAGACACTCCTTTCTTATCCAAGCATCTCCATAACACTTCACGCGGAACTCTATCATAAGCTTTTTCTAGGTCAATGAACGCCATATGAAGATCCACCTTTTTATCTCTGTACAAACCCATGAGCCTTCTAAGGAGGTAAATCGCCTCTATGGTTGACCTGCCTGGCATAAAACCAAACTAATTCTCTAATATCGAAATATCCTTCCGCAACTTACTCTCAATCACGCTCTCCCATAACTTTATAGTGTGACTGAGCAACTTTATACCCCTAAAATTATTACAATCTTGAGTATCCCCTTTGTTCTTGTATAGAGGGATGATTGCACTAGACCTCCATTATTTGGGCATCTTAGCAGTCCTTAAAATAACATTGAAAAACTCCATTAGCCCCTCCAATCCTTCTTCACCCAAAAACTTCCACACTTCCACCAGTATCTGATCTGGACCCTCTGTCTTCCCATTGGTCATCTTCTTTAAGGCCTCTTTAATCTCGTCCTTGCTGATATGACCACACAAATGCAAGTCCAGTCGTCTCTCACTACCCTCTCATTCCGTACGTCTGACATCTTCCATCGCTTCCCCATTGAGGAGTTTGGAAAAGTACTTTTGCCATCTCTCCTTGATTTCTGCATCCTCTTACAGCACCTTACCGTTTTCATCCTTAATGCACCTCATAACCCCCAAATCCCTTGCTCTTCTTTCTCTAGCCCTTGCCAATCTAAAGACTTCCTTCTCCCCCTCGTTAGTCTCCAGTTTATGATATAACCTATCATAAGCCATGCTCTTAGCTACCGTAGCAGCTTTCTTAGCTACCTTCTTTGTTGCCTTATATCTAACTTTACTAATCTCTTTCTCTTCATCTGTCCCACTGCTCAAGAAAAAAGCGAATGACTCTTTTTTCTCCTTGACTTTCTCATTTACCTCCTCGTTCTACCACCAGGCACCCTTCATTTTGTTAACACCTCTCCTAGATGAACCTAGGATTTCTTTAGCCGACCTTCGAATACAATCTGCCATCGCCTTCCACATTGTATCCGCATCCTCTATCTGCCTCCAGGTTCCTTGTTTAGTAATCCTCTCTGATAATAACACAGCCTTCTCTTTAGTAAGGGTCCACAACTTAACTCTAGGGTCCCTAACACTCATCTTCTTCCACTTCGAACAATTGAACTCTACGTCCAACACTAGCAACCTATGCTGAGTTCCTAAAAACTCACTAGGAATCACCTTACACTCCTTACAAAACCTCCGACTATCCGCTGTAATCAGGAAGTAATCAATTTAGGTCTTTATGGCACCACTGTTAAAGGTCACCAAGTAGTCCTCCTTGTTCCTAAAGTAGGAGTTTACCACCAATAATTCATAGGCCATCACAAAGTCCAAAACAGAAACTCCTCCATTGTTTCTCTCCCCATAACCGAAACCCCTGTGAACTGTATCATACCCGGCTGAGTCAACACTAATATGGCCATTAAAGTCTCCTCCTATGAAATTTTTTTCGCCCCAAGGTATATCCTAGATGACCATATCCAAATCCTCCCAAAATAGCTTCTTAATATCATTTGGCAGACCTATTTGAGGAGTATATACACTAACCACATTTATGAATTCTGATCCCACCAAAACCTTAATGGCCATAATTTGGTCACTCTTACGCCTCACTTCAACAACAAAGTCAACCAACTCCTTATCAACCAAAATGCCAACTTCATTCCTAGCTTTGTATGACCCCGAATACCAAAGTTTATACCCACCAACTTCTCTAGCTTTAGCCCCCACCCAGTTAGTCTCTTGAACACAAACTATGTTAATCTTACGCCTATGCAAAGACTTAACTAATTTTATAGACTTACTCATAAGAGACCCAATATTCCACGACGCTAAGCGCACCTTCCAAAACCCTACACCCCTCCTAACCCCATTTCCGAAACCCTACACACACACACACACACACACACACACACACACACACACACACACATATTAAAAGTTGGATTGAACTCACGTGGATGCCACATAGGATGCCCTTTGGGGCGCGACTTGGATAAGAATGCCATGTAGGATCGCAACGTAAAAGACTTCTATCATGTAATTAAGATGGATACAGGTTATCAATGCAATTTTAATTCAATTTAATGTTAACTTTTCTCATGTGTTATGAGTAATTAGTAATTGAATTTTGTCTTTTAAAAAACCCTAAATATAGACTGAAGACATGATTTAGATGTTGCCTAAGAAAAAAATTGAAGTGTGTTAGACATTATTCTTGAGGTGAGTATATATTGGCATCTAAATTTAAATATATTTATTTTAATATATTCATTTTTGAGTGAATACATCGAGTTGACACTTAAATGCTGATTGGGCTACTTATTTCGCATACTGTAAAGCTTGATTACTTAAGCATATCACATAATTGGATTTAGATAATATGAAATATTGTGGCACCTTAATGTGATTGTGGGTTTCGCTTAGGAGTACTTTAAGTTGATACAATATTTAGTTTCTTTTCACATTTGTAACTTACATTCATGATATTCAAAAGAATGTTTTAGTGATTTATTAAATTTATATTGCACTTGAGATTATATTTTGTGCTCAAAAATCACATAGTATAATTAGTTCTTTTAACAAATTTAAATTTAATTTTAATGGTTAAATTAATATATAAGAGTAGTTTGTCCACATTCCCACAATATACCATAATTGACTTCAAAAAGTTGTAGTACTCCCCCCCAAAAAGAATGTTAAAAGTTTTCCTAAATTCGAATTGTACTAGAATTTCTTCGTCTGTTACTAATCTCCCTTTCTTCTTTTTTTAATGTTTTTCATTTTTCTTTGTTGTTTTTTTTATAAATAATTATACACTAAAGAGATAAGATTGAGATCAAAGACTTATTTGTCTTTTTGTTACTACTATCAACAATTTTCCCATGCTTTGTTGATCATGAGAATAATTAATCAAAATTTATTTTTATTCAAATCATGGATCAAATAGTAGGAAGAACCATCATCACTATTAAATAATATTAAAGGTGTCGTTAAACTATTAAAATAATCTGCAATAGACATATGAAGTAAGTGGAAGCATTATTAGTACAATTAAACCAACATGAATCTCTAGGGAAAAAAACGCACCTGTTGTGATGATTATTAATTTTAATTGGCATACATGACCTTACGAATTTGACATTTAGTCTCACATGTGCTAACTAATATTTTGCTAATTTATTCTTATGGTAAGTTACCTTGTTATTTCATTTGAATGTCCATATTTAATATTATATAACCTTTGCCAAATTACCTCATTATTTCATTTTAATGCTCACTTTTAATTATTATATGACATATTATTTTCGAAATTAATTACCTTACTGTCATGACAGCTATTCATTTTACCCTAGAGTTCATCTTAATTTGCAATTCCTATAAACAGGGAGCTAATTTTGTAGTATATCATCTAAGTTTGTGTCGTCATTTGATCAAAAAGAAAATTTGTGTCTCCATATAATTCTTAGTTGCGGAAGGATACAAAAATGAATCCTAACAAGCGATAGTTGGGTAAAACAAAAGAATCTTATTCTTTTCTCGATCAATGTCAGAATGAATGTTACAATGCCTAGAATTGTTTTGCATTCATATAAGACAAAGTGGTCATTCGTATTAAAAAGAAGGTAATTTCCTATTCATGTTTTCTATGCAATGACTATAAATAAAAGTTAAGGACAATCACTGATATTTGTAGGAGTTTGCTCTCCAAAATCAATATTAAGTTATAGACAACTGAATTGCAGCATCACGGGTGACTTCACTAGAGGGTTTGAAGTTTATCATTAAACATAACAATGAAGGATACACAAGAAACACTGTCTACAAAGAAGTGTTCAACAACTTACCAATAGTATGTTTGCACTCAAAATAATTTCACTACTACGAATTACAAAAAAGCAAACAAATTGGCAGTATAAATCTTTTAGTGGTAGTAAGCTCCTACAAAATGTTAGTTCTAATTATGCAAAGACCATGACATATTATGATTCTTAGAATTAAACGTAATCGAAGATTAAAATAATAATCATTAGTAAATTCGTCCAATGTTGTGCAGACAACTGCAGGCAGATGAAATATAGAAGAAGTCAAAGTTGAAATACCTCTATGTAGGTAAGTACAAATCAATACAATAATATTATCTTATATTTTTTTTACTAAATGTAATAAGCATGTAAAAAATCATTGCATACATTTAACAACACATCGTTGATGACAAGTAGTTAGGGACAAATGAAAAATCAAAACACAACTTAGTATAATATATGTTACTTTTGTAGGTTACTTAGTCGGAGAATGGAAGTTGGCGGCTAATAGACAACGAAGACAACAAATCTGACATGTCATTGAACATTTTAGATTAGAACTACTTTTCGCACATTACATTTCTTATTACCATATGATGCATTTTCAAAAATAAAGTCCAAGTTTAAGAAAGACAATATTAAATTACTACAAATACTATGGTTTTCCTTTGCTCCTTTGCTCCCACCGTTAATATGGTTACTTCACAAAATCATTTTAAACTTAAAAAAAACTCACGCAGCATCAAACCAAATAATATCTTAAAAAAACAATTAAAAATTTCTTGACTATCAGGATTAAAAAGATAGGCTGCACATAAAAAATTCAAGTACATATAATTAAGGTGACTTCATATGAAATAAAGTCATAAAAGGCTGCTACCATCAACTCCATAGAACTCAATTTGGTATAGCATCAACAACAACATATACAACAAGATAGTGATACTTATCAACCAAGTAGTGATAGCCATCGTATAGCGTATGGGTAAAAACTAGTATATATTAAAAGTTGGAATGAACTCATATATGAGTGATACGTGGGATGCCACATAGGATGTCATTTAGGGCGCCACTTGGGATAAAAATACCATGTAAGATAGTAATATAAAAGTCTTCTATCAAATAATTAAGATGGATGAAGGTCATCAATGCAATTTTAATTCAATTTTACGTTAACTTTTTTCATATGTTATGACCAATTAGTAACTGAATTTTATCCTAAAAAACTTAAATATAGAACAAAGAAATGATTTAGATGTTACCCAAGAAAAAAATTGAACTGTGTTAGATATTATTTTTGAGATAAATATATTGAGAAACCTCTATTTTGACCTTATTTTAGCCCCTAGTTGATTCCTTTTTTCATTGTTTTCATGCTTGTTCTCGAGGAGAAAAGGTCAAATTAGCCTCCTTTGGTCTAAACTTTACTCATATAGCAGTGTTTCGCGTTTTTAGGAGTTCCTGTTAGGAAAATCCCCTAACATTGGTAGAAAGGAGGGTTAAGATGACAAGCTGCAAGTCAGGAAAGGGATTGGTTGGACCCAGAGATTCGGCACGGGGACCCCACGCCAACTGGCATGGTCGTGTCGTGCCGAAAAATCACGAATCACTGGGCAGCAGGGTGGCATGACAGTGGCCCCCAAGCTAGGGTGGCGCGATCACCCAGTGCCCAAGGGCACTGCCATGCCGCCACCCCAGGACAGTCGCGACTTAAACGTATTTCGGTGCAGTTTTCGGGGTACCTCTTATTCATTGTTTTCACTTTCTAGAGAACACTTTTAGAGGAGATTTTGAGGGTTCTATTTAGAGAGTTTTATTTTCATGCTTTTGGATTGGATCTACCAATATTGAAGATTGTTATACATTCATTCAGCAATTAATTCAAGTTCTTTTCTTCCTCATTTCTCTTCTGATATTACTTTTTAGGGTTTTGGTTGTTCATCCATGTTTGTTGAATTGGATTTAGTGATTTGTGCTTTCAATATGATTGTAGGCTAAATCCCTTATCTTAGGATGGGATTAGCCCATATTATGCGATTTGGATTCATGTTCTAGGTTTTTATGAATGAATGCCCATGTTTATGATTGAATTCTCATGTGGTACGCCACGTATTCGATGAATTGCCTGAGAAGGTTAAATTCATGTTCTTAATTGAGGATTAGGAGATCAGCGAAAGTTGAATCCTGCAGTTAGAGCTACTTTGTGAGCAATTGGATTTTTTAACATGAAAATAATTAGGGGTTCAATTGAGAATAGTGGGTTGCTTAATCTTGAGGTTTTGTTGATCTCAGTTTCATAAAAATAGATAATGAAGATTAATTAGCTAGTCTAATATCCTGCGAAACTAGGCATAGAAGCGTTTAAATCTGTAACCATTTCAACTCAGTTATTTACGTGGGTAGGTTTGCATGATCTAGTTCAAATTCCAAAGAGCATAATAGTGTGGTGGATCCCAATGTAGGATTTTTGTTATTTATTGATTTCATTTAATCAAACGGTTTTCTGCAGATTGAAACTGTTACCTTTCAGGTTTCTTCAACTTGAGTTGTTTTGCGTAGATTGAGTAGTTTAATTAGTTCTGGTAGTTGAAAGCAGGTTCCTCTGTGGATATGACCCGTACTCGCCGGTTGCTAGCTAGAGCTACGTCGTGCGCTTGTGGTATAAATTTAAGACATCAAGTTTTTGGCACCGTTACCTGGGAGCCTGATCTTTCAATATTAAAACAAATTAACATACTCTAGACTAGGCCTTTGTTTTTCCTTTTTGTAGTTTAGTTTCTTTTTTATTTTTGCTTAATCCTATTTACGCTGGGTATAGTTTTTGCTTTTGTATGCACAGGAGGAGCCAAGGGAATGAAAACCTTGTCCCATTCAATCCTAAGATTGAAGCAACCGCTTGAAAGTGAGGCAGAGAAGTGAAAAGAAGGAAAATAGCAGTAGTAGAGTGGTAGGGCAAGATCAAAGGCTGTTACGAGACTACGCCCTGCCTTAAGCATCGGGTATCACATCATCCATTGTGAACTCGACAGTTGAAGCTAACAACTTCGAGCTCAGCCTTGCGCTCATTATGTTCGTGGAGCGGGACCAGTTCGGTGGACATCCCTTGGGCAACCCCAATGCTCATCTTCACAAGTTCCTTGCAAAATGTGACACCATTAAACTCAACGAGGTGTCCACTGATGCGATTCGGCTGCGGTTCTTCCCCTTCTCATTGAAGGATAGAGCTAGTGACTGGTTACAGAATGAAGAGCCTAAATCTTTCACTACTTGGGAGGCTATTTCAAAGGCGTTCCTCAGCAAATACTTCCCATCTGAAGAGCCTAAATCTTTCACTACTTGGGGAGTCCTTGTACGAGGCGTGAGAGAGGTTTAAGGACCTCCAGCAGTAGTGCCCCCACCATGGTGTTCCCGACTGGCTACTAGTCTAGACATTCTACAATGGACTAGAACAGTCAGTCAAGATCTCAGTAGATGTCGTTACAGGAGGAGCTATCATGGGGAAGTCCACTGAGGCAACGAAGGTATCGTTGGAAGATATGACCTCCAACAATTATCACTAGTTGAGCAAGAGGACCACTACAAGGAGGAGCAAAGGCAAGTACGATGTCGATGCAGTTACACTCTTAGCCAGCAGAGTAGATGCATTGGCCTAGCGGCTTAACAAAGTGGGTAACTGCTAGGCTCCAGGTAGCTCTTTAGGGCTATTAGTCAGGGTATATGCCATTTGTGACATCTGTGGTATGCAAGGGAGCAAATTTGCTGAGTGCTACAATGGTTCCTCTTCTATTGAGCACTCTAATGCCCTGCACAGCTTTAACCCACCACCATAGAACAATCCACACCCCAATGCTCACAGTTCGAGGTGGAAAACCTACTCAAAGCCCTCTTACAGGAACCCTAATCCTCAACCTCAGAATGCCATACAGCCACCTGGGTTCCAGTACAGAGCCTCCTATACCCCTCAACCACCACTTTCACAACCCAAATGAAACTTGGAGAATCTCATAGAGCAATTCATGGCTACTCAAACTAAGACTAATGAAGCTCTTAGTACATCGATCAACCAGCTGACCTCTAAGTTAGATGCCATGGCCTTCCACCAAAGGGCGATGGACACTCAGATTTCCCAGATAGCGCCGAAGGTTAGTCACTTGTCCCGGCCTCAGAGGCAACTACCAGGCCAACCTGAGACTAACCCCTGGGGCCATGGCAACGCCCTTTCTGCAGTGGGCAAGGGGTTACAGGAGATCCCTGTGATTATTCTCCAAGCGACAATTTCAGTTCCTGATTCTGCAGGAAGTGATGAACAAAAGGAAGAGGAGAATTTGAGCTCTATTGGGAAGGTTAGTCCTCCACCTCCAGCTCGCCCCTATTAGCCACCTGTACCCTAACCTCAGAGGTTAGCCTGTGCCAAGCTCTCTCAGCTTGAGCTCAGATTCGCACAATTCTTGGATATTCTGAGGCGGGCCTATGTCAACACCCTTTTTTTTGGAGGCTTTCAAAGTAGCAGCAGCACATTTGAAATTTTTGAGAGAACTTCTTTCTTTGAAAGGTAAGCCTGAGGGAGAATCAGTGATCCCTATTGGAGAGGTGTGCATCATAGTTTTGTAGAGTCAGTCCTAACCTAAGCTGCAGGACCCAGGTAGTTTTTCCATCCCCTACGCAATAGGAGATCTGCAGATTGAGGTAGCTCTCTATAACCTGGGAGTTAGCATGAGCCTGATGTCTCTCTCACTTTATAGGAGGTTTTATTTGCAGGACCTACAACCCACAAGTCTGACTATTTAGTTCGCAGATCGCTCCATCAAGCAACCTATGGGTATTCTAGAAGATATTCCTATTCAGGTGGGCAAGTTCATCATCCCCTGTAATTTTGTTGCCATGGATATGGATCAGAACTCTCAGGTGCCTACCATTTTGGCGAGATCGTTTCTAGCTACTGTTGGGACGGTGATCCACGTACAGGCTGGAACCATATCTTTTCAGATGTGTGGGGAGAAGGTGGATTTCTATTTCCCACCGCCCACGCCAGCTTCAGATCCTGTCATCCCTTCACCTCCTGTACATATTGGCCCTCCTGATGCTATTTTTGGGATATAGGTATTCGAAGGAGATGGGGGACCCCATATGAGGTCTGTGGGCGCTTCTAACTTTTCCACATGCCCCCCATCTAACTTTGGGGGCACTTTTGCTTGTACTGAGAAGGTAGCAGATTCTACTCCACATTTCCACACCTCCCCTAATCCACCTCCCGTGCTGTTATCATCTACTGTTTAGAGGCAAGGGTCAAGTTAAGGACCTTAAACAAGTGTTTCTTGCGAGGCGACCCAAGTATTTCATTCCTTTTGAAAAAAATACATGTGTTTTTCTTCCCCCCCCACCCACCCTTTTCCGTTGCCGCTATTCGCCCTACCCTTTTCTTGGCCTTTTATAAGTCCTTTTCGTTGAGGACAATGAAAGTCTCAAGCATGGGGGAATGAGCTTATAGCATTTTGGGAGGAAGTGTGGATTTGGGGTGCAGATCGAATGATATCACTCGCATTCGCATCATATAGATAGGATGTCATGTAGTTTTACTGGGTTATCTTTGCATTTGTACTTTAATAGAGCATGTAGCTTCGAGCATATAGGTTAGATTTTGCACCTCAAAAGGAGACGTGATTGAGTTAGGCGTTCCTAAGTTTTCCAAGTACTACTTCTTACCGTTCTCATCATTATTCTTTATATCTTTTATTGCTTTCCTAGTTAGATTTATTACTTTTGAAATTTTTTTTGAATAAAAGCTGCGAAAACCGCTCTCATGAAGAGAACATAAGGGGTGATGATTGATTGATCAAGTTGAATTGTGTTGAAGTGTGGCATGTTATGGTGTGAATTTTTGTAAAATTGTGTTTTTAACATTGCCATCTGTAGTTCCCCTGTCCCATGTTGTGCTTCATATTCCCATTGAGATTCATGTGGTTTGACTTGATTGACCTTGATAAATGGGACATATCTTGGAGTAAGTTGTTTGACTGTAGTAGACTTACCTGTGAGACTTTGAGCCTAATGACTATTCATTGCATAGAGTCTCATACTTTCTTTCATGTGTGGCTCGTCCATGATTGCATCTCTAGAACTTGGTCTTGTTCTCTTTGAAATCACATTTAGCATGTGCATGTGATAATATGATTGAGGCAATTTTTATTTCATTTAGCCACATGAGCCAAAAAGCCACCCATTGATTTGTACTGCCCCTTTTGCTAGCCCTTTGTGCCTTTCCCCTTGTCTTTGCTGTTGCACCCTATGCACTACACAGTTGGCCTATCCATGTTCTCCATATCCTTGTCCAATTCTAGTGGATCAACACTTCTATTTGAGTTGGGTTTGCTTCGGAGGTTAGTTCACCTTGGGTATTTTATTGGTGGCTTGTTTTTGGGATTCGTTATTTGAGTTTGTATTTCCGATGCCGTTCACATGCCCTTTTTCATTTCAAAGAAAAGAGATAGAATAAAAGGAGAAGCAAAGAAAAAGCAAAGAAAAGAAAGAAGTAGAAAAGTTGCGAATAAAGTGATTGGGATGAGGGTAATGCAACAAGATTGTTTAATTCCTCTCTTAAGGTTTTTGTGGGGTTTGTTGCTGAATTTCCAATTGTGGTGTGAAGTTGTCATTCTGACATTAGTTGTGAAAGTGTTTTTCGCTCCCTAATCTTTTGACTATTAGCTCCACTCTTCCCAAATTTAGTCCACTTCTCACCAACCTTTACCTTTGACCCCATTACATCCGTTTTACAAGTCCTCATGATTGGTAGATTGCATTTTGCATCAAGTGGTGGAGAATCGAGAACTCTACCAGGCTTATAGTAGTTTGCTTGATTGGATAGAGTATTGAGTGCACCCTTGTTACATATTCTAAACACATTGAGAGGAGTGTTCCACTTTGTCCTAAAGTGACGTTCTACTGGTCTCGCTTACTCACCACTTATTGAGGAAGGTCTTGTCTTGCTATGTGCTTCAATATTCGGGTATTTAATGTGTTGCATTTGGGTTGGGGGCTGCATGAATGGGAGTGTGCGTGTTTTATTGAAACTATTTTGCACCTTTACTTGACCGCCTTTAATACATGTTTTAGCTTGATTTATCAATTGTTCATCTCTTGCCTGCGGAGGCATGTGGCTAGAGGTTTATCTCCCTCTTTGATCTTTCTTGAGCTAGTCATGCTTAAGGACAAGAACCAGATAAGAAGGGGGAGTTGATAAACCTCTATTTCAATCTTATTTTAGCCCCTAGTTGATTCCGTTTTCCATTGTTTTCATACGTGATCTTGAGGAGAAAGGGTTAAATTAGCCTCATTTGGTCTACGCTTTACTCATATAGCAGTGTTTCCCATTTTTGGGAGTTCCTGTCAAGAAAAACCGCTAACATTGGTAGAGAGGAGGGCAAGCTGCAAGTCAAGAAAGGGACCGGTTGGACCTAGAGATTTGGCACGGGGACCTCACGCCAACCGGCATTGTCGTGCCGTGCCGAAAAATCACAAACTGCTGGGCAGTAGGGTGGCACGGCCACCCCGTGCTGGGTGGCATGACCGTGCCACCCCAGTTAGGGCGGCACAGTCACCTCGTGCCACTATCCCGGGACGACCGTGACTTCAACGTACTTCGATGCAGTTTTTGGGGGACCTCTTATTCATTGATTTCACTTTCTAGAGAGCACTTGTAGAGAAGATTTGAGGGTTGTATTTAGAGAGTTTTATTTTCATGCTTTTGGATTGGATCTATCAACATTGAAGATTGTTCTACATTCATTCAGCAATTAATTCAAGTTCGTTTCTTCCTCCTTTCTCTTCTAATATTACTTTTTAGGGGTTTGTTGTTCATCCATGTTTGTTGAATTGGGTTTAGTGATTTGTGCTTTCAACACGATCGTAGGTTAAATCCCTTGTCTTGGGGTGGGATTAGCCCCTATTATGCGATTTGGATTCATATTCTAGGTTTTTATGAATTAATGCGCATGTTTATGATTGAATTCTCACTTAGTACACCACGTGTTCGATGAATTGTCTGAGAGAGTTAAATTCATGTTCTTAATTGGGGTTTAGGAGATCAACGAAAGTTGAATCCTTTACTTAGAGCTACTTTGTTAGCAAATGGATTTCTTAACATGAAAATAGTTAGGGGTTGAATTGGCAATAGTGGGTTGCTTAATGTTGTAGTTTTGTTGATCTTAGTTTCATGAAAATAGATAACGAAGATTAATTAGCTAGTCTAATGACCCGTGAAAGTGAGCGTAGATACATTTAAATCTGTAACCATTCCATCTCAACTATTTGCGTGGGCAGGTTTGCATGATCTAGTTCAAATTCCAAAGAGCATAATAGTGTGGTGGATCCCAATCTAAGATGTTTGTTATTTATTGATTTCGTTTAATCAAATAGCTTTCAGTAGATTGAAAATGCTGCCTTTCAGTTTTCTTCAACCTGAGTTGTTTTTCCTAGATTGAGTAGTTTAATTTGCTCTGGTAGTTGAAAGCAAGTTCTATGTGGATACGACCCGTACTCATAAGTTGCTAGCTACAGCTACGTCGTGCGCTTGCGGTATAAATTTAAGACATCATATATATTGGATATCTAAATCTAAATATATTTATTTCTATATATTTATTTTTACTGAATATATTATAAGTTGACACTTGAATGCTGATTGGGCTACTTATTTTGCATATTGTAAAGCTTGATTGTTTGCGCATGTCACATAATTGGATTTAGACAATATGCAATACAGTAGGGCTTAATGTGATTGTGAGTTTCACTTTCGACTACTTTAAGTTGGGACAATATTTAGTTTCCTTTCACATTTGTAATTTACGTTCATGATATTAAAAAAAATATTTTAGTGATTTAATCAATTTATATTTCACTTGAGAATGTATTTTGTGCTCAAAAATCACGTAGTATAATTGGTTCTTTTAGTGAATTAAATTTAAATTTAATAGGTAAATTAATATATAAGAGTAGTTTGTCTACATTCCCACAATATACCATAACTGACTTCATAAATTAGTAGTACTCCCCTCCCCCTCCCCTCCCTTCCCCTAAAAAAAACATTAAAAGACTTATCTGCTACTAATCTCCCTTTCTTCTTTTTGTAATTTTTTTTCATTTTTCTTTGTTTGTTTTTTTATATAAATAATTATATACCAAAGTGATAAGATTAAGGTCCGAGACTTATCTGTCTTTTTGTTACTATTGTGAACACTTTTTCTATGCTTTGTTGATAATGAGAATAATTAATCAAAATTTTATTTTTATTCAAATCATGGGTCAAATAACAGGAGGGACATCATCACTATGAAATAATATTAAAGGTGTTGTTAAACTATTGAAATAATCTACAATGGACATATGAAGTAAGTGCATGCACAATGAATACAATTAAACCAATATGAATCTCTAGGGAAAAAAACGCACCTTTTGTGATGATTATTGGTTTTAATTGGCATGCATGTCCCCACGAATTCTACATTTGCTTTCACATGTGCTAACTGATCTTTTGCAATTTATTCTTACTGGTAAATAGCTTATTATTTCACTTGAATGTCCATCTTTAATATTGTATAACCTTTGCTGGATGACCTCATTATTTCATTTTAATTCTCACCTTTAATTGTTACTTTATATATTATTTTTGAAATTAATTACCTCATTGTCCCGACAACAACTCATTTTGCTCTAGAGTTTATCTTAATTCGCAATTCCTATAAATAAGGACTTAATTTTGTAGTATCTCGCCTAAGTTTGTGTCGTCATTTGATCATAAAGAAAATTTGTGTCCCCAGATAATTCTTAGTTGTGGAAGGATACAAAAAATGAACCCTAACAAGCGTTGGTTGGGTAAAATGAAAAAATCATATTCTTTTCTCGATCAATATTAGAATGAAGCTTACAATCCCTAGAACTACTTGGCACTCATCCGCGACAAAGTGGCCATTCGTATTAAAAAGAAGGCAACTTCCTATTCACGTTTGCTATGTAATGACTATAAGTAAAAGTTAAGGACAATCACTAGAATATGTAGGAGTTTACTTTCCAAAATCGATATTAAGTCATGGACAACTGAATTGCAGCATCACAAGTGACTTCACTAGAGGGTTTGAAGTTTATCATTAAATATGACAATGAACGCTATGAAGGATACACAAGAAACAATGTCTACAAAAAAGTGTTCAACAACTTACGAATGATATGTATGCACTCAAAATAACTTCACTACTACAAATTACGAAAAAAGGAACAAACAAATTGGCACATACATCTTTTAGTGTTAGTAAACTCCTACAAAATGTTAGTTCTAATCATGGAAAGACCATGACATATTGTGGTTCTTGAAATTAAATATAATAGGAGATTAAATGACAATAATTAATAAATTCCTCCAATATTCTATAGACAACTCCAGGCAGATGAAATATACCAGAAGTCTACAATTGAAGTACCTCTCTGTACGTAAGTACAGATCAATACAAAAATATTATCTTATGTTTTTTTTATAAATGTATAAGCATGTAAAAAATCATTATATGCATTTAATAACAAATCGTTGATGACAAGTAGTTAGGAACAAATGAAAAATAAAAACCTAATTCAGTATAATATATGTTATTTTTGCAGGTTACTTAATCTGAGAATGGAACATGGCGACTAATAAATAGCAAAGACGACAAATCTAATGTATTATAGAACATTTCATATTAGAACAATTTTCACACATTGCATGTCACATTATCATATGATGCATTTTTAAAAATAAAGTCCAAGTTTAAGAAAGATAACATTAAATTACTGAAAATACTATGGTTTTTCTTTACTCCTTTGCTCTTACCATCGATATGGTTATTTAACAAAATCATTTCAAACATAAAAAAAAAATCACACAACGTCAAACAACATAATATCTTTAAAATAAATTAAAAAATTCTTAACTAATAGGATTTAAAAAGATAAACTGCACATTGAAAATTCAAGTACATATAATTAATGTGACTTCATATGAAATGAAGTAAGAAACAAGGTGCTACCGTAAAGTCCATAGAGCTCAAAATGGTATAGCACCAATAACCTGATGGATATCCCTCTATCCCCTACGTTTTAAAATGAATGAAATCAATTAGGTAAGTTTATTATACTGGTTAAAGGATGAATAATTCATCCAAGTTTTTTTTAAGCTTTGAAACCCCAGGGCAAAGGGTTCATTCCAGCACTGACCCGTTTTTGTGTGCAAATTTCATCAAGCATCCACAAGGTTTAAGTCTGATATTTTTTGATGGATTTGAATTTCAAGATGTTAGCTTTCCAAAAAATCAGGTTTCATCCGATTTGGACTTCATTTGGTCGTTCAAATCAGCAATTAAACCCAAGGTGTCAAAACTGCCCAACAGGACCAGAAAAAACACGGGTTTGATTAATTCATAACTTCAGCTATATGATGGCTTAAGTCTTGAAATTATACATTTTTGGAATCCTCTTGATGTCTACTTTGAGGTCCAAGTATTAGTTTTCAATCATACCCACAAGAGGATGAGACATTAAGGACTTTTCCCAAACCGGTCAGATTAGGATCTAATCTGCACGGTAAAATGTTTAAGCCAAATTACCATACTTAAACATGTCCTAACCTTGATTTCTTTGGGGGGGAAGGGGGTTTATACACATCCCAAAGTTACCCCTCATGGCCTGAAATCACAATCATACTCACTTTTGATAAGCCTAATCCTTGTCCTAAAACCGGTCAGAATCTGCCCTTAAACCCGGTTTAGTACAATCTGAAGTAATCCAAGCTTTCAGCCGAAATCCTCAACTTGCAAGCTGCTTGACACGTCCCTCAAGCTTTGGCACACGTCCCTAGGCTCGCTAGATAGGGTGGTGCATTGAGAAGTTCAACCAATGAGAGAAGAAGGCAGCAAAGTTGGTCCCTTGTTTCTAATTGGCTAGCCGTAAAGGGAGCTTTCACTTTTCTGCCCTCCAATGAGATTTCAGCAAAGTTTTCAGCTTGTTTAGGCTTTGTTTAAGAGTAGATTGATTGTATAATAGGCATTAGTAATGTTTTACTTCATGCTTTAAATGTATTAGATTAGTTTAAGATAGCTTGTACTTAGTTTAGCACTAAATCAGTTTGTATTAGCATCTAATACTTTCCTAGCTAGTAAGGAAAGGTTGGGGGAGTACCCTTGCTTGCTTAGCTCTATTTAAAGAGCATGCACGCCCCCCTTGTAGGGATATAACTCAGATTTTGAATCAAACAAACTTTTGAGAGCTTTGTGCTTTCGGTGCTTAGGCACATCTCAAATACTTAACTTGCTTATCCTTAACCAGGCCGGTTAAGGTGGTGTTCAAGTGAAGACTTAAGCGTGATTAAGTGGTGATATCTATATCTTAATCATTGTTTAAGGGCCCTAAACTTGAGTTTGGTGGTGTTTCTGTATCCAAACACCAAGTTTAGTTCTATCCAATTTGATGTTATACTCAAGGACTCAAAGGGAGCTAAAGTGGATTTGCTAGCTTTAATTTTAGGTTGGTAATTCATAACTTTGAATCTCTTTCCATCTCAACACTTCCATAACCCCTTCCTACATCCACGTCCATGCTTAATCCAAGCTAAAACTACTCCCTTTGACTTAGCTTCCAACTCAAACACAAAGACACCTCAAACCGTGAACTTAGGAACATGCTAGGCAAAATGGGCGGCAAAGTGGCACGGTCTCCCCGTGCCTAAGAGCACGACCGTGCCACCATACGGTCGTGTATGTTTTCTTGCTTTGAGTTGTTTTCCTGAAGTGTTTAGTTTGGTTCCATTCATCCCTTGTGATATACATCAATTCATATCAAAGATGCTTTGCTTTCTCACTTAGAGTCACTTGATTCTAGGATCCATTCCTCCCTCACATGTTTGATGCCTCACAACCATCATATTATATGGCCATTTTCCTTTGTTTCCCTTGATTGTAGCTACCTTTGGTTTGTAAGCTAACTCACTTCAATTGAGTCCTAGCTTGAGGCCTCGGTAGATACATCATATTTGGTATCAGAGCAGGTTTCATCTTTACGTGAAACCAACTCCCACACGCTCTCCAAAACACAAATCCAAACACATCCCCTATACACATCTAGTACTACCATGAGTTTCAGCATGAGTTTGGATGAAAGATTTGAAGCATGCATGAGGCGACTTAAGTTGATGTTCGGAGTAAGCCTAGTCCCTCCAAGCAAACCCATCCTTGCTCCTATGAGCATGAGAAGATGTTTTAAGTGTCAAGGTTTTGGTCACAAAACCTTGGTCTTCCCCAACAAGGAATTAATCACCTTGGCTCAATGGAAAGCAGCCATGGAGGAAGAAAATGAAGACACAAGTGATAAAAAACGTGAGGAAACTCAAGAGGAGATCATGGAAGGGACTAGAGAAGAAGAAATCTTTGTTTTGCAAGAAGTTCTAAGCCAACAAAAGAAAGTACAAGATGAACCATCAAACCCTTCACCAAACACTTCACCCACTCACCCCAAAGCCAAAGCACTCAACACAAATTTCTGTCAAGTGAGTTCAGAACCATCACTTACCACTCCTAATCATGAATTAAGAGTAAGTGAGGAAATGGTTCATGGTATGTTCAAAGAGTCCCTCACTTCCCACGTTCAAGTCAACAAGGGACATGAAGAGAAAAGAGCGTACAAGAGCAAAGAAGAGTTATTTGCATGGTTGATTCTTTTTCAGCCATCCCATGAAGAAAGAAGAGGAGGTAATTACCTAAATTGATTTGAGGACAAAACATTTTTAACAAGGGGAGTATGATAGATATCCCTCCATCCCCTACATTTTAAAATGAATCAAATTAATTAGGTAAGTTTATTATGTTGGTTAAAGGATGAATAATTCATCCAAGTTTTGTTTAAGCTTTGAAACTGCAGGGCAAAGGGTTCATTCCAGCACTGACCCGTTTTTGTGTACAAATTTCATCAAGCATCCACAAGGTTTAAGTCTGATATTTTTTGATGGATTTGAATTTCAAGATGTTATCTTTCCAAAAAATCAAGTTTCATCCGATTTGGACTTCATTTGGTCGTTCAAATCAACAATTAAACCCAAGGTGTCAAAACTGCCCAACAGGACCAGAAAAAACACGGGTTTGATTAATTCATAACTTCAGCTATATGATGGCTTAAGTCTTGAAATTATACATTTTTAGAATCCTCTTGATGTCTACCTTTAGGTCCAAGTATTAGGTTTCAATCATACCCACAAGAGGATGAGAGATCAAGGACTTTTCCCAAACCGATCAGATTAGGCTCTAATCTGTGCGGTAAAATGTTTAAGCCAAATTACCATACTTAAACATGTCCTAACCTTGATTTCTTTGGGGGGGGGGGTTTATACACATCCCAAAGTTAACCCCCATGGCCTGAAATCACAATCATACTCATTTTTGATAAGCCTAATCCTTGTCCTAAAACCGGTCAGAATCTGCCCTTAAACCCGGTTTAGTACAATCTGAAGTAATCTAAGCTTTCAGTCGAAATCCTCAACTTGCAAGCTTCTTGACACGTCCCTCGAGCTTTGGCACACGTCCCTAGGATCTCTAGATAGGTTGGTGCATTGAGAAGTTCAACCAATGAGAGAAGAAGGCAGCAAAGTTGGTCCCTTGTTTCTAATTGGCTAGCCGTAAAGGGAACTTTCACTTTTCGGCCCTCCAATGAGATTTCAGCAAAGTTTTCACCTTGCTTAGGCTTTGTTTAAGAGTAGATTGATTGTATAATAAGCATTAGTAATGTTTTACTTCATGCTTTAAATGTATTAGATTAGTTTAAGATAGCTTGTACTTAGTTTAGCACTAAATTAGTTTGTATTAGCATCTAATACTTTCCTAGCTAGTAAGGAAAGGTTAGGGAAGTATCCTTGCTTGCTTAGCTCTATTTAAAGAGTATGCACGCCCCGGTTGTAGAGATATAACTCAGATTTTGAATCAAACAAACTTTTGAGAGCTTTGTGCTTTCGGTGCTTAGGCACATCTCAAATACTTAACTTGCTTATCCTTAACTAGGCCGGTTAAGGTGGTGTTCAAGTGAAGTCTTAAGCGTGATTAATTGGTGATATCTATATCTTAATCATTGTTTAAGGGCCCTAAACTTGAGTTTGGTGGTGTTTCTGTATCCAAACACCAAGTTTAGTTCTATCCAATTTGTTGTTATACTCAAGGATTCAAAGAGAGCTAAAGTGGATTTACTAGCTTTAATTTTAAGTTGGTAATTCATAACTTTGAATCTCTTTCCATCTCCACACTTCCATAACCCCTTCCTACATCCACGTCCATGCTTAATCCAAGCTAAAGCTACTCCCTTTGGCTTAGCTTCCAACCCAAACACAAAGACACCTCAAACCGTGAAATTAGGAACATGCTAGGCAAAGTGGGCAGAAAAGTGGCATGGTCACCCCGTGCCTAAGAGCACGACCGTGCCACCATACGGTCGTGTATATTTTCTTGCTTTGAGGTTTTTTATTGAAGTGTTTAGTTTGGTTCCATTCATCCCTTGTGATATACATCAATTCACATCAAAGATCCTTTGTTTTCTCACTTAGAATCACTTTATTCTAGGATCCATTCCTCCCTCACATGTTTAATGCCTCACAACCATCATATTATGTGCCCATTTTCCTTGGTTTCCCTTGATTGTATCTACCTTTGGTTTGTAAGCTAACTCACTTCAATTGAGTCCTAGCTTGAGGCCTCGGCAGATACATCACAACCACATATACAATAAGAGATGATACTTAACAACTGAGTACATCGCATCTCTGGATTCTCAGTGAGTACTACCACACCTAAGGATAAAGAAATAGTGAACAACAACTTGATGAATACAATAAAGAAATAGTGAAGTTGTTGTTCACTCATAAGACTCAATTACTGGATTTTCTTGATGAATACAATGCAGTCCCATGCCACTACCTCCCACAATTTGTTCTTTTTCATGATGTCTGTATGCATTTACAACCTAATGCGCAAACCATAGGTAAATATAGTGTAATATGATTTTGTGGAGTATTCAACCCCTTGTACATGCCTGTTACTAAATTCATTGTGCAGACATGATTGGTTTAGTAGTTTTTATCTCTGAAGCTGAGATGACATGTGCAGGAACCCTCAAACGAGATGCGTTTATTTGTTATATGCAGTATGTGCTTCCAACTAATTATACCTTGGCCTTTTTGTTTTGTTGTTCTTAATGTCTAAACGTTCAGTTTCATAGTAGATACTATTAGTACATTACTCTTTCTTTTGCAGACTGAATGCATTGAAACTCACCTTATAAGGAGATTTGCTGAAATTGAAGGTGGTTATCTTGCCCGTAATTTATTTTTTAAAAATATGTTGCTTGCATCTAGGGTATTTATAAGAGGGTACAAAGGTGTGTATATTATTTCTCATTTCAAACAATTAAATTTGGTATTCTATTTTCTCTTCCATTTTACATTACCTTTGATTACATATTAACATATATCGTAATATATTCCATGGGAATGATGCTCTCTATTATACCTAGAAGCATGGATTATTGATTAATCCACCAATCGAACATACTTTAGAGTTTGAGGGATGGTATGTTGAACCTCATATGTGAGAAAAAAAAGGGATTTTCAATAAATGGGAAATTCAGTCCAAATGCTACGAGATGGAAATCAAGGAATGTCTACAATACCTAGGTTTAATCACACATACACGCACGCACAGAGATACGTATATGCATATGTGTGTGTATATGTGTACACACACACACACACAAACACACACATATATATACACACACACACACACACACACACACACACACACATACATATTTATCTATATACACACACACACACATACATACATACATACATACATACACACACACACACACACATACATACATATTTTAAAATTTATTTTTTACTTAAAAAAATTCTACTTACATACATATATACTTTAATATGCATACATACATATATACATACCTACATGCACTTACACACACACACACACACACACACACACACACATATATATATATATATAAGTGAGTGCAAATATTGTGGCTATGACACATGTCTCATTGCCAATTAATATTTTAATATTTATTTGTTACTTAAAAAATTCTACTTAATGATTTAACATTACAATAAAAAAACGTATTTAATGTTGGATTAGTGAAGAGTATGAATGTTGTGGTCTTAACACATGGCAAGTGAAGAGTTAATGATACAGTTGATTTAAATGTTAGGCTTTGGTTTAATGGCACTCTCCATCTCCTTTCCTTGAATTACATAAATGAAGAAAAAAAACTCAATATTGCAAAGATTAATACATGGGTATTAATGAAGAGATTATTTTCCCAAAGAAAAGATAATATCATAGCACAAGCATTTTACATTACTTCTAATAACTGCAATTGATAAAATGCCGTGTGTAGCATGGGGTCATGGTCTAGTAATATAATATAGTCAATGCTTATGAGGTCACTGGCAAAAAGCTTTTTTATTTTTCCATGTGTTTTAGATGAAAGCCCCTATGTTGTAGCGTCAAATGTACTTTTTTCTGAAGAGACAATTGAAAATTGTCGTTAGGTTGTTCAAGAAGTCAATGCTAATGATGTTGATTGTGTTATATGTATTGAAGTTGAAAAGTCTGAGTTGGTTGGTCAAATAGCGAGAACATTGAAGGAATGTTTTAAAATGTATAAGGATTATTTCATGCAAGTTGGGTTTGATGTTAGATATAACAAAACAAGGTATAATGCAAAGCACGAGTTGGTTGGAAGATAACTCTATTACAACAAAGAAGGTGTCAAGCAAGAGAACGATAATGATAGAATAACTTGTACTAAGATTAATAGGAGAACAAACTACAAGGCTAGGCTTTATCGTGTTCAAGATGGAAATATGTGGGTTATAATAAGGCATAATATGGTTTATAAGCGTCCCTTTACTACTAGTGATGAGACTTATTTGTCACGTTCACATGGACAAATTAATTAGCAAACTCTTAAACACATGATGCTTATGAAGGAACCTGGCATGAGTATGCCTGATATTATTAGGTTGTTCCAAAAGGAAGTCAGGGGCTTCCTTTGATAAACATCTGGTTTGACCTCATTTTAGCCCTATTTAATTCCTTTTTTCTATTATGTTAATGTTCAGTCTTGATGAGATAGGGTCAAATTTGCCTCCCTTGGTACGTATTTTGCTTATAAAGATATTTTTCTTATTTTCAAGAGTTTTTTCCGGGAAGATGAAAAGTTTTGATGGAAAAGAAGGTCATGGGGACGTGTTTCGAGGAGAAAAAGAGGTCATATGAAGTTCTGAGGACCAGAACAGCAAGTCTATAGGGCCAAAGAGAGTGCATGCTTAGCCATGCACAATGGCACAACCATGCAGAAAAGCCTGTAGTGAAGCTCCAACTTCCAAAGCTGCGCACAACTGCTAGTGGTGAAGTGCACGACCGTGCATGGGGTCCATGGGTACCCGTGCATCAAAATATGGTCAGGCACTCTTTCAGACTGCATGTTATTAATAAGTTTTTTGGACTTTGTTTAGGGGTTGTCTCGAGTTTATCTCAAAACCCTTCTTCAGAGGCGATTTTAGGATTTATTTAGAAGATTTCTAGGACTCTTTTGCATCAAGTTTTCCATCATCGAAGATTGTTTGACAATCATGACTGCGTTTAATCCAAGTTTCCTCTAGGTAGGGATTAACTCCAATTTTAGGGTTTATTCCAGGGTTTGTGTGGATCATGTTTATCATTCTAGGATTTGTTGCGGTTGTTGTTAAAATGATTAGTTGTTAAATTTCCCAACTTGGGTTGGGATTAACACCAATTATATCTAGTTGAATTATGATGTAGCCTCAAACCCTACCTGCCCCATGTTTGTGTTATTGAATCCTACTTCGCTCACCACGTGTTTGATAAATTGCTTGAAAGAGCATTTATCTATTTTTATTAGGGTTTAGAAGAATGTTGAAAGATGAAACCTTTACCTAGTATTACTTAGTACGCAGTGGGGATTTTGATATGAGAATAATTGAAGTTCTAATTGGGATTCAAGATTGTAGATCTTGTAATTCTTCAATTTTTAGTGCATGAAAATAGGCAGTTTAAAGATTAGTCATCGATCCTTGAAAGAGGGAGGAGATTGGCTAAATTGACAATCCATCCATTCCTGATGCAAGCTTGGGCAAGTTTGATGGGGTTAGTAATTGATTCGCTAACGTAGTTGTGCTGTTAATTTGAACTTGAGTGCCATTAAAGAGGTTTTTCCTACTGGTCGACATCGGTTATGTGTTTGGCACATCAGTCAAAATTCAAGAAAATATCTTAAATGTTTCAGGAAAAGGGTTTTGTTCACTCGTTCAATTACATTTTGAAGTTCTGTGAGATTGTCCAAGAATTTGAGGAGCATTGGATAAGGTTGGTATTTATAATTAGGTCATGTTCTCTTCGACTTGTTTTGTCTGAATTTATTCTGAACTAAACTTATCTGATCTTATTCTGAACGTATTTGCTGAACTTATTTTGAGACTATTCTTAACTTATTTACTGAAACTTATTAAGAACTAATTTATGAAATTATTTGCTGAACTAGATCCTGGTCTTTTCGATTATTTTTGAAAGAATAAGTTCTCATAAGTTCAGTTCAGAATAAGTTTAGCGAATAAGTTCGTAATAAGTTCAGAACAAGTTTGGCAAATAAGTTTAGAAGAAGGTCAGCAAATAACTTTAGAAGTTTGTTCTTAATAAGTTCAAAATAAGTTCAGAATAAATTTAGTAGATAAGATTAGATAAGTTTAGTTCAGAATAAGTTCAAATAAAATAAGTCAAAGAGAACAGGGCCTTATTCTGAACTGAGCTAATTATGAACTTATTTGCTGAACTTATTCCAGGGGGGGAAGAGGTTTACCTGTTTCGATCGAGTCAAAAAAGCTAACTTAATGTTTGATGAATAGTTTTTTGTAATAGTTATTTTAGTCCAAAAAGGCAATTTACAAAAATCTAAGATGAGCTTTTTGTAAATGATTGTTTGTATAAATGACAAAAATCTCCATTACTTTATTGAAATTACATGACATGCCATTACTGAAATCAAAAATCCTAATTCTAGTCACTTAAAATTACAATGCATGCCATAAGTAGCTAAGATAGGTAGCTTTGGATTAATGCACGTTAGTAGTGACATTTAATGTTGCATTTTATTTGAACAAAATCTAATGAATATCAAATCATTTGAAATTCATATAAATTTTAATTTGTAAAAAACAAAGAAAATGATTTTGAAAAGATTAAAATAGATAAAAAAAATTCATATAAATTTCAATGCACAACCAAAAAAAAATTCCCGCTTGAAGAACAAAATAAGGTTACAAGGCATAGATATTACATGAATACATATAAATTGAAAAGAAACAAGATAAATAACGAATACAAAATATGTAAAATCAGTATGAAAATACAGTTCCAAGCATTAAATTAATTTTACACATGGTATAAATTAAATTCTTTTTGAAAAGAAAATAAAATGGCCAATGAATAAAAAATCATGTTCAACTAAAACTTAATGTAGAGAAAGGGCACAAACGAAATTTTAACAAACTTTTAAAAACCAACTAATTTTATCAAACTTTTTTTAGCAACAGCTGATTCAAACATCTAATGAAAACAACCAATTCAAACAGCTAACAACGAACAGTTAATTGAAACAGCTAACAGCGGATTGCCAAACATAGTCTAATGTAGACGTACCATATTTTTTTTTGCCGCTGTCGAGCTACTTTTTGAACCTCTATTTTGTGCATAATTCTCGCAATCATAAGAAAGTATTTTGGATGATTTAAATATCTTTTCTAGAATATCCTATATTTTCAATTTGCTAAATTTCTTCAATATGAAATACTTATAGGCTCATGAATGGTTTGTTTATGTACAAGGGAACATTCACAATGGAGAATGTTCTTCCCTTACAAGTTTTTTTTTTTTTGGGTTAAATGCTTATCAAATGTCATGTAACATGCTTATGATTCAACGCGACCACCTTTATATGTCATACCTATAATTTTTAGAAATAGGAACTATAAAAATCTTAATGACTACAAGTATCAAATTAAATATTTTTTGAAACAAACAATTCTGCAATGCATTATATCACCAAAAGTACGACACACATTCAGTTTTCAATTTAAAAATTTAGTAATCAAAAGTACTACACACATTCAATCACCAAAAGTACCAAGCAAAAGTAACCAAAAGATCTAGGTCAATGGAAGTGATTTGTTTTTCACACTATGCATCTTGGTTTTCTTGTTGGAAGCTTTTGCAGCGTCTTTTCTTCATTTTCACTGGTGTTAGACATGAGTATTCTGTAGCAATGCCATGTTTATAAACATCTATTTTGACATCATTTTAACCCCTACTTGATTCCTTTTTCTCATTGTTTTATGTTAAGTTTTAATGAGACATAGTCAAATTTGCCTCGTTTGGTATGTATTTTCCATATAAAGGTGTTTTTCTTATTTTCAGGAGTTCTTGCCAAAAATATGAAAAAATCATTGGTTTTGAAAGAAAAGAAGGTCATGGGGATGTACTTCGAGGGGGAAAAGAGGTCTTATGAATTTCGAGGACCAGAAATTAGAACTGGCAAATGGGTCATTCGGTTCGGGTACAGGTCAGGTTAAGTTCAGGTCGGGTCATGTCCGGATTAAGTGACATTTCGGGTCGTTTCGGTTTGGGTCGGGTATGGTTCGGGTCGGGTCGATTTCGGGTCAACCAATTTTTGATGAAATACGCTCGTCATGCCAAAACAAGCAACTTTGTTGAAAATTTCGGGTTGGGTATGGTTCGGGTTGGGTCAATTCGGGTTTCGGGTCCACTTTTGGGTAAGCATACTTTGGGTGTCGGGTCGGGTATGGGTTCAGGTCATTCGGTTCAGGTTTCGGGTCTCGGGTTAGTTTTGCCAGGTCTACCAGAAATGCAAGTCTATAGCGCCAAAGAGAGTGCACGGTTGGCTATGCACAATGGTACAATCGTGCAAAAAATCGTGCAGTGAAGCCCCAACTTCCCGAAGCTACACACGGCTACCAGTGCTGAAGTGTGGGGCCATGCGTGGGGTGTATGGGCACTCGTGCGTCGAAGCACAGCCATGCACTCTTTCAGATTGCACATTATTAATCAGTTTTTGGACTTTGTTTGGGGTTATCTTCAGTTTATTTCAGAACAATTTTTGAGATGCGTTTTTAAAGTTTATTTGGGAGATTTCAAAGACTCTTTTGCATCAAGTTTTTCATCATTAAAGATTGTTTGACAATCATTATTGTGTTTAAAGCAAGTTTGTTCTAGGATTGGGATTAACTCCAATTTTAGGGTTTATTATAAGGTTTGTGTGAATCATGTTTATCATTCTTGGATTTACTGTGGTTGTTGTTAAAACCATTAGTGGCTAAATTTCCCCACTTGGGCTGGACTTAATGCCAATTATGTCTAGTTGAATTTTGATTTAGCCCCAAACCTTACTTACCCCATATTTGTGTTTTTGAATTCTACTTCGCCCACCACGTGTTCGATGAATTGCTTAAAAGAGCATTCATCTATTTTTATTAGGGTTTAAAGGAACGTTGAAAGATGAAACGTTTACCCAGTGTGACTTAGTAGACGGTGAGGATTTTGATATGAGAATAATTGAAGTTCTAATTGGGACTCAAGATTGTAGATCTTATAATCCTGCAATTGTTAGCCCCATGAAAATTGGCAATTATAGTTTTAGGATTAGTCATTGAACCTTGAAAGAGAGAGGAGATGGACTAAATTGACAATATATCCATTCATGCATCAAGCTTGGGCGAGTTTAATGGGGTTAGTAATTGATTTGATAGCTTGGGCGAGTTTGATGGGGTTAGTAATCTATCCATTCATTTTTTTGGTGTTGTTCCTCCACGACATTAGTCGTATAGTGATCTTCATTTGTTTAACCATTTCACTTCTAGAATCGTTCTTTTCCTTCAAATATTTTGCAAAAACTTTTTTTTTTCACATGTAAGTCATAATCAGGATAACATTATATGCAATAAGATATAAGCAATATTCATGATCTATAAAAGCATAATTATATTTGATAAAATACCTAACTTTTATTATAAGCAACATTCAGTCATCTCAAATTTTGTTAAAACTTACAACCCTGTCCAACATACCATAGTACTTTTTCATTGTTCCTGCATCACAGTTTTCTAGTAGATCAAATCCATTGTCCTTTAGGATGAAGCATATTAGATAGCAGTGTTCCACCTCAAGGAGTATGAAGAACCCCTACTGATGTTTTTAATAAACTACAAGTTTATTGAACCAATTAAAAACTTACCATGTCTACATCATGCAAGTTTAGCTAAGGATAATTGCTTTCACGCACTGCATCAATGGATGACTTGAAAAACTTATACTTTCCTTGATGGTGTAAGTGAATCATGAACATGGTGCCTCTGTTTTTCCAATTAATTTATTATAAACTGCAACTATAACAACATTATGTAAAAACTATGGTATTCCTCTTATTAAATAAAAGAAGAACGCACTACTGTGTCAATGAGGAAGAATGCCCTTTGTGGAGAATGTTTGCTTTTCCTCTACTCTAGATAAGTGAAGAAGAGCGCCCATATTGATATAAGTTGTGCTATCAACGAAGTTTTTGGCAAAAGTGATCTGATTATCTCTTCTGTCAGCATGAGTTGTTTGTGCTTGAAGAATTAGACTTAGTTCATAGATTGAATAAAAAACACTATCACATTTTATAGTATTTTTTTTACAGTGTTGTATTTATATTGACTTTAGATAATTTACCTTTCATTTTTAACAAATTGCTTTTGGAATGTGTAATTTGTTATCATCTTTTCTTGAACACTCAGAGAGTCAACCATGTTTATCACTCTAATTAAGAATGAGGAGCACATTTCCTCTGCAGGTTGTGAGTTTCGTGGAGGTTTTTCTTTTCTTTTTTTTTTATCGTTATGAATTTCCCTCTTTCTTCTTCAGCATTTGCTTTGGGGTTCTTATCTCATTCTCCACATTTTCACCATCAGGCTCACCTTCCTGTAATTAATACAATGGCTTACACATCATTAATTAGAATGCTTAGATACATAAGTTGCTTATAGTTGACAACAATAAATGCATATTGATAAATATATAGATTTCTTAGGCTCATGCTATTCTTTAATTATAAGGAAGCAAGACAACTACTCATAAAAGATAATCATTGTCTTCTTTTCTTTTATCTTGCTTGGTCCTCTAGTAGTTTTCTTCTCCTATGATAAGTTAATTTGTTTATAAATTGCTTATACATGATAAGTAAAATGCTTAATGGTTTGTAAAAGAATTGCTTAATGAATCAAACTTATGAATAAGCATTGTTTTTTCTTTATGTATTTTTCTTGTTGTTACCTTCTGAACTTTGTTGTGGTTTGCCATTGGTTCTTCTTCATTGACATCTTCATCATCACTCCCTCTTTCTGTTGAAATTTCTAGGGTTGGATGTGTTTGAGTTAATTTGATGCCAATATCAAAGGCTTCCTTGATAATCCTACCCAGGTTTTCATCCGGATTCTTCTTTTCCTTTGTCGTCTCACGTGCCTTGGCTAGAGCCTCTACTAGTCCAAGAACATACAGTCATAGTCATCATCATCCAATATTGTTTCCTCTATTGTTTTCTCTTCAGTTGCTTTTTGTTCAGGCTCCTTTGCTTTCAGAATTTCAGTCACATTTGCAGGTGCAACAGATTTGGTTACATTTCTCAATCTTCTCACAGCTCTATGTCTAGGCCTTTGTGTTTCAAGTTTGTCTAGAATCTCATTTAGCTCTAAAAGATTGCTAGTAGTCTTCTTTAATAACAGTGCACCCCTCAACATGGTCTCCTATACAATTGAATGTGAAGATTAAGAAAATATTTTCAATATTATTTTTTTGAATTAGAATTCAATCATTTTTGAGCTTTTTACCTCAAAGTTTACGTATCCTTTGACTTATCAACTTCCAAATGTGGTTTCTAGGTTGTCCTCCATAGGAGAGTTAGTAGAACTAGCAACAACTTTGGCAGTTGGTGTGCTTGGTGTTGCTTGGGCAGTTTGTGGTATCAAACTCTTTTGCATTCTTTAATTCTTTAGCACAAATTCAGTGGTCTAACCTTTGATTGTTGGAAATCCCTCTTACTTTTCTTCCTATAAAGAACACTCATCATAGTAAAACACTTGTATTTGGTATTTAAAGAAAGAATCGGTAAGCACTTAATTTGCTTATATCCTCAAAATTCTTTGTAACTACCTATATAAATGCTTATTGATTGCAGCATTTTTTTTTAAAAAAAAAAAATTGCTTATGCCTACATGGCTTTACAGAGTGATGTAGTTTGTTATAAGAATTAGTCAATTCATAATTGCTTTTTAAGTATATAAATGCAATTGTTTTGTTTTTCTTATATATTGACATGATGTAATGCATACAAGATGATTATAGAAATGCTTAGTCATCCTAGGTTTGTCTTGCTTAATGACTAAGATGATGGAATGCTTCCCAAAGTCAGTGTAAAAATGCTTATTAAAAATCTTTCAGTATTAGGTTCAATATCTTACCACCACAAAGAATATTGGCTATTCAAAGTAAATGTGCTTGTTTTGTTTCCTACAAGCTCTCTAGTAGGTCAATGAATCCACTAATCTCTTGATGACATAGGGGAACCAATCTAGTTGATGTACTTCCTCAATCTTCATTAGAATATGAGGCGATTGCCATCTTGTCGTTAGTTACCATGGAAAATAATGGAGACAATTAAAACAATGAAATTTATTGTGAAAGTTATCCTACGATCCCGATCTTTCAACATCCTTTGTTTGACTTGTGCTGTTGTCGGATAGCCCTTCCCTTTTCCAAATTCTTTTCTCCACTTTTCCACAAACTCCAGGTACTCTTTGGTCTCCTTTGATGGCTTTGAATCTACCACTAACACCATTTTTTTCGCCTCTTGGTATCTATAAAGTGAGATGGACATCTTCTAGTTGTATGTCCAATTTATTGCCATAAGGCAATCCTATGTATGCTCCATAGGTGTCAAAATGATCAATCAACCATTTTGCTAGTTTGAATGACATCTTTTCAAACTTGCATTCTAGTAAACCTCCAAATCCCATTTCTTGAATTACCATCTTCTGCTATGTTGTGAAGTGAGGGGTTACTTTTACCGAACATGGAGGTGACATTGGGTTTTAAAAGACCTTTTGATCGCCTTCATCCCTTTCATTGTTCTTCTCCATATTTGTGCCACCTTTGTATTCTTCAACACTATTTTCCTCTTCTCCAGACTTTTTCTCACTGTCTTCTTCTTTATTGCTCACATCGTTTCTCTTTTTTGCTCTTCTTTCATAACGATGCATCTGACCTACCTATGTTTTAGTTGATGCCTTCTACTGGACATTCTCCTCATGTGCTTTGCCTTTACATCTTTTTCAGGGGCTTTTTTTTTGTTTTTTCTTCTCCTTAAGATCCTTTTTAGGAATGTTCGTTGTGGTTTCTCTTTTCCTCTTTTTTGATGTCCCCTTTGTCACAAGTTTGGTAGTAGTAACTGAACCTTGATCAATATTTTTTGATTTCTTAGTGGCACTTTCTGGGGTTTCCTCTGACCTTTTCCTTTCCTTTTTCTGATTTTTTTCTTTCCTGCTTCATCTAATAGAATTGTAGGCTGTAGCAGCAGTCTTTGACCTTGTGATTCTCATTGTTGTCAACTTTTTGTTCTGATCAATGAATCCCACTCTTACTTGCTATTGTGATTTCTTTCTTACTTATGTTTTGTACCCTGTATGCCCATTGGGTTGTTACTGTCAGTTTTTGTCCTTTCACTACTATTAGTAGTGGTAGTTTCCTTCTCTTCATTTTATTTATATTATGTGTTGTTAGTCTTCTCATTGTGCTTATCTACAGGTGCATTCCCCTATGTTTCTTCAAGGATGTTCATTTCCTACTCAATGCTTGCTTTTTGTTCCTCTTTGTCCTCCTCAATGCTGGTTTTTCCTTTCCCTTTGTTCTCCTTACTGATGGTCTTTTGTTTCTCTTTATCCTCCTCAGTGCTATCTTTTTCTCTCTTTTTCCTATGAGTGCTATCCTTTTCTGTGTCTTGTTTCTCCTTAGTGTTACGCTTTTGTTTTTCTTTGTCATTGTCTTCCTTCTTTTCTTCCGTGTTGCTCTTTTCTTTTTGTTGGTCACTGTCCTTCTTCTCTTTGTCTTCACTTCTCCCTTTCTCTCCCTTATTCATTTTTTCCTAAGTGTTTTTTCCCTCTTCACTCATGTGTATAGTATTTGCAATACTCTCTCCATTTTTGCTTGTATTATCACTAGATGATGTTGCAAAATTGTTGAAAGCATTAGTGAATTACTCTTCTTCTTCTAGACTTTCACAATATGGCACCAATTGTGGTTGTTCATTCATCTTCACAAAATGTATCACAACCTGTAAGCAATGTGTTAGACTTGGTATAAACGGTTTGTATTTGTCTTAAAAAGTATAAATCACAAATATACTATCATAGTAAGCAAATTTTTCAGAACCAGTAGGCAATAGAAAATATTTGGTATAAGCAATTTGTATTAATCTTAAAACATATGAATCACAAATATACTAACACAGTAAGCAAGTATATGACAACCTATAAGCAACATATTAAATTTAGTATAGGCAATTTGTAGTAATCTTAAAACATATGAATCACAAATATACTAACACAGTAAACAATAAAATATATTTGGTATAAGCAATTTGTATTATTCTTAAAACATTTGAACCATAAAACATATGTATCACAAACATACTAATAGAGTAAGCAAATATATAACATGTATGCAGTAAATATAACATAACTGGTAAGCAATAAGATACATTTAGTATAATCAATTGTTAAAAGTTTTTTTAACATGCAAAAATAAATTAAAAGTGTATTAAGGTCAAAGAAATATATTGTTCATTATGTAAGTAATGTTCATACAACTTATAAATATAAAGTGAAAGTGTATAAAGGAAGTTTACATTATACTGACTTTTAGAAACCAAATTGCTTACAGTGTTAGTCACACATATGCTAAAATTAGTGAGCAATTCGCAGAAATCATATATGAAATATATATGTTTTTTATGTAAGCAATATTGATGTATCTTTGTTTATATTCAAGCTGTTTAGTTATTTTTTATTTTTTTAATGGAAATAAGTGTACACTTGGCCTTCAAATTTGAGAAATATACGAATACTCAAAAATTATTTATCTAGAAATCTTAGATTTTTTCAAGTATATTTGAAAATTTGTGACTAACTCTGTCAGCCAAACATGCCAAAATCACAAGCAATTCATAGTAATGACATACCCAATTAACAAAAGCAAGTTTTTTATGCAGCATCATGCAAGCCATTTTTATGGGTTTTTTTCTTGATTTGTATTAAAAATAACATAAACACAGAAAAATCCTAACTAGCAAACCCTAGATTTTTTGATAGATTATTATGCACGCTTCTATAAGCACATCGTTGAAGTTAGTAGCAAAACTAAAGTAAAAATAACTTGCAAAGTTTCTTAAACTTACTTGTTGGAGCTTTTTGTCAAAGATTTTGAAGGATCTATTGTTCTTTGAACATGAAATTGATTTGATGTTCAACAAGTTTCTCCAATTGCTTCTAAGAGCTTCAGATACTCAACCTACAATAGATTTAGCAAAATTTGAGTTGAAAATCAAGTAAGAGCATGCAATTTTGACCATTTTTGCTTTGATTTTGGCGGAATTTAGAAGTAGAGAAAGATAGTTGGAGAGATTTTTAGAGAGAGAATGAAGAACCTGGCAGTATTGCTTTTCATTTGAAATGATTTCGATTCCAGTAATCATTTCTATTTATATCCCATTTTTCTTTTTTTCCTTTTTTTTTTGTAAGCAGCTTTTGCTTTTAAATATTTTTGTGGGCTGGCCTATTTTATAACGCAAGCTTGATTTTTATTATTGCTTTTCGTTTTGGCTCATTTTGCTATATGGGCCAAGATTTGTTATTGATGTCTACATTAATTTGAGATTTTTGACGTTGGCTTACCTAGCTAGGTAGGCCAAGACCTATGATATAATTATTGCAACCACCCCCCCCCCCCCCAAAAGACAACTCTACGAGGGTTGTCATACGTAGGTCTACTACTGCAATTATAAATAAATCAAGTTTTACTCATAACTCCACTTGAAGTTGGCACCATCATGTGATACCATAAAAAGTTCATTTTTTTTTTGAAACACTAGTATGTTATGCCACCCACTGAGCCCCTATCTCAGAAGAACCCAGTAGACCAACTAACCCAAAGGGGAGGGGGTTAAGTACTCAAAGCATAAGACCCAACATCCCTTCACTCCCCTACCTTTCAAACGTGAGAAATGGAGCTCCGTAGGTTTTGAGCCTAGGGCATGCCATTGTACAAGTGAGGGAGGTACCAAATGGCCTAATGCCCTTTTGTTAAGTTGCACTCCTTAGTAGTAACTATTAGTTAATTTAATTTATAAAATCTCTAAAAAGTGGTGCCAAAAATATTTTCACCTTTCCACCTTTGTCAAATAAATTATTCATTGATATCCTAGATTAGTAGAATTACCAACACAAGCCAATTTCAATAATTTGACCTTTAATCCCCTCCAACAAGATTACCTATTTGAGTCCTATGAATAAAGAATGTTTGTGTTGAAAGAAATTTGCCTCATTTGAACAATAGTAGTTCAATTTGGTTAAAAAGAAAGAAGATGGCCAGGGTTGAGTCTAATTAATATTGGCTGTGGTGGAGATTGAACTGAATCTCGTTAAAAACTTCAGCGAGTAGACCTGTAGGTGAGACAAGGAGATTGACCCAATGGGCCATAAGTCTGTCTACTCGAGTTTGGCATATGTAGTGTTAGAAATTTTAAGGATCAAGAAAGACCTATGGGTATTAAAAAATGAACAAGATAAGTAAATAAATTAATTGACATCGAGTTTGCGTGGAAAACCCACAAATAGGGAAAACCAGGGGCGAAAAAATCCACTATAATTTTATTACAAACAGATAGCACAACAAGACCAATACAATAGAGAGTATAGATCAACAAAATAAAACTCTCAAAAAATAAAACTCACTTAACCTAGATAAGAAAATAGTGGAACGGGTGTGTCTCCCTTAGCACAAGAGATGATGAATTTATAGGGGAGAAAAATTGCATAAAAATAATGGGTGGATAAATATGGATGAAATGCTCATAAAATCTCTAATAATGCATATTAATACTGCATGTAATAGTTATGCAATAATCATCCATAAAATCTTGCATTAAGCCTAGCAATAATCCTTAAATACATACTAGAAAAGGAAGAGTCCAAAAGTCAAGCCTTGCCACGAGCTATGGGCTAGGCCACAGATGGCATGCAGTGGCCAGTGGGATAATGGAATTGACCCTAGCTAGTCGACGCGAGTCAAACCTGGGCAGCAACTGGGCCTCGTGCATATTGAGCCGCGGGTATAAGCCTACGCACCAGTCAACACGGGTCAAAACATCTTAGGCAACTGCTGGGATAGATTTGGTGCTGGGTTGAAGCTATTAATGAGTTGTGCATGAAGCGTAGGTGCTAGGAAGAGAAGGGTGCTACTAGGACAAGCACAGGGGAGCACCGTTGATTTTTTTTTTCCCCCTTTGGCCCAATCATAAAAAAACGCATATGGGCTGCATAAATTCTTTTGAGCCAAACCCATCAAATTTACATCATGCATAACATGACAATATATAACCAAGGCTATATTATTTTGGGCAATAAAATACTCATAACTACCCAACATAAATAGATTTTGGGCCACCATGCCCAACAATCTCCACCTTCGACCAAGATCCAAGAACGTCAAAAAACTGCCAAAGAACCCCATAGGGCATAGCCCCGAAGGGCAATCAAGTGAACCGAACACCGGTTGAGTTCAAGAGATGATTGAACTTAGCACTAGGAACTGACTTGCATAGACTTTTCTCCCTCATACAATCTGATCAAATATAACACAAATAATTGAACAGATCATTAGGAAAGGAAGGAGAGGCAATAGTAGAACATGTCATAGTAGATCCTTGCAAGACATAGAGGCTTTCTCGCCTCAAACCCTTTAATAGAATCCGAGTGCCCTTGGAAATATTCAGAACTCCACCTTCAACTGAGTATTTGCACCCCTTGGATTCAAGGGTGCCCAACGAAATGAGGTTACGCTTCAATTTAGAAACATGATGAACACTTGATAAATTCCTGATAACACCATCATGGGTCTTGATTTTAATAGTACCAATTCCTGCAATATTACATTGGGCATTATTGCCTATATGAACAAACCTTGAGTCAACTGGATCATATGTTGAAAATCAGTCCTTATAAGGACACATATGATATGTACACCTAAAATCAAGAATCCAATAAGAAAGGCTCCCCTTTTCAGTACAGGTAGCAAACAAAATGTCCGCATCAGAATCAGATTCAACTAAGGTGGCTTTACTAGGTTCATGAGGGAGTGATTGTGAATAAGTTTCAGCATTCTCTCTCTTGTTTTACAACTTAAAACACTCATAAATTACATGTCAAGATTTCTTACAATAACAACATGATTTGTTGGATTTACATCTCTCAAACTTTGATTTAGTGGCATTCCTTTTATCAAAGGATTCACCACTCACTATTAAGGGCCTGTTATTTTCGTGGATCAATCCATTTTTACCCACTTCAACCTATTTCAACCTACTTCAACCCATTTCAACCTACTTCAATCCACTTGAAAATAAAATACCAACTTCAACCAACTTCAACCTATCTCAACCTACTTCAACCCACTTCAACCAACTTCAACCCACCCCTTCATAATTTTAATAATTTATAAAGTATCATGTGAGATTTAGGGCCTGTTGTTTTCGTGGGTAAATGAGGTAGGTAAAAGGGTGAAGTAGGTTGAAGTTGGTTGAGGTGGGTTAAGGTAGGTTGAAGTTGGTATTTTTTTTTTTGAAGTGAGTTGAAATAGGTTGAAGTAGGCTGAACTGAGTTAATGTTGGTTGAATTCGGAATATTTTTTATGTGGTGGGTTGAAATGGATGAAAATAATGAGAACGTCATTAATGTGTGATAATTTATGAAGTTATCCAAATTTTGTGAAATTTTTGCTTGTTATTTTTTATTTTACATTTTTTTGATTCTTAATTTTTAATTTTTAGTTTTTATTTTTCATTTTTCATGTTTTTTGTTTTTACTTTTTTATTTTTTATTTTTTATTTTTTTATTTTTTTATTTTTCATTTTTTATTTTTCATTTTTTTTTTATTTTTTTTATTTTTTTATTTATTTTTATTTTTCTATTTTTTATTTTTTATTTTTTATTTTTTATTTTTTATT
>JACYFF010010365.1:28966809-28984829 GCA_017589665.1 Selenicereus undatus | reverse complement strand
AAAATAAAAAAGTAAAAACAAAAAAATTAAAATTAAAAAATTAAAAATTAAAAATTAAAAATCAAAAAAATAAAAAATGAAAAATAAAAAATAAAAAACAAAAATTTAGCAAAATATCGATAACTTCATAAATTATCACACATTAATTATATTCTCATTATTTTAACCCATTTCAACCCACCACATAAAAAATATACCTACTTCAACCTAGTTCAACCTACATCAACCCACTTCAACCCACTTCAACCTAGTTCAACCTATTTCAACCCACCTAAAAAAAAAATACAAACTTCAACCTATCTCAACCCACCTCAACCAACTTCAACCCACTTCACCCTTTTGACCCACCCAATTTACCTACGAAAAGAATAGGCCCTAAGTGTTCACCTTTTTCAGCACATACTTCAAAGTCGAATTTTTCTTTGGACAACAAATTTGGCCTTTCCTGATGTGGATTTTATGTTTAGTTTTTTATTTAAAAGCCTCTTTTATTTGCAAGTGTACGAAGTTAATTGTAGACTAGCGAGTATAGAATGTCGATCCCTCAAGAAACAATACTGATATTAAATTTCAACTTTTCCAATTATAAGTCAATTGAGAAGTTTAATTACCAATATGAATTAAAGGAGCAAAAGAAAAGCAAATGTATCAAGTAGAGAGAAATCATATTAGAGAATGATCTAGGACTTTGGATTTCACTATTGATGTAAATATTGAATTACTAATTCAAATGGAGATTTAATTTGTGTCTTGTTCAACCTAAGCTACAAGCATTAGGTCATAAATTAAAAAAATAATTTTAATTGTCAAATGGAATTATTTATCTAATGGTTTAGCATGAATCATTCTTTTAGATGTAACTCATCCAATTTCTATTATAAATTATTCAATTCTAACAATTACAATTTTAAGCCCATTACATAACATCGTATAAGCCTACAAGGTCTAATATTCATTTGAGATAGCAAATTAAAATATTGTAATCAACATGATTAAAAATAGTATTAAGATGTATAAATGGGTTAAGATCAAGTATAAACTCAAAATTATATATGTAATTAAAGAGACAAAAATAACTCCATAAGAAATTAGCAAAAATAATATTATTATCAAGGATCTATCTTAATCCTATATAAGAGTAGTCTAGCCGGCCATAGTTAGTAAAAATACCATTGAAATTGGTATATTTAACTTCTTATGCCAAAACTTGGATACCTAATTACACAAAACTGTAAAATTAAGCGTAAACTCTCAAATTTGATTCACAAATAAAGTGAGAAGGGTAGAGAAAAATAGCTAATAAAGCTTATTTTTTTCTAAACCCCTCAACCTAGATGATCTTGTCTTACAAAGCTTATTAAAAAATGGAAGATGAGAGAAAGGGAGAATGCTTGGATGAGTGAATGAGCGAATGAATGAATGGATGAATGAGTGATACCTGTTTGTAATGGAAATCCAACCCCCTTTGGTACCCAAAAATTAATGAAAAATAACCTCAATTAACTGTTGGATGTTAGGTTGCATGAAAAAGAGCTAGTCTTCAGCTAACAGCTAATCAAAATTAAGTAACTTTGATTAGATTACTTGAGGTTCCTCACACTTGGATGCTGGGGGTGTTGAGAAGGTTTTTGGGCCGTGGAGCAAGGTCTACAGGAACTGGGCCAGGCAAGAAGAAAATAAAGAGAGAAGAGGTTGGTGGGGGGTTGACTTGGGTGCAGCTTACAGGCCCATGCAAGGATAGGCCCAATCGTGGCTTGGAGGGGGGAGAGAAGGTGAGGAAGGCTGAGGCGGTGCTGGGTATTGCACAATAAATCTAGGTCGAGAGCCAACCCAGATGGTACAGAGGAGGAGAGGGAGAAGAAAGCTTTCTTGCTGGCATTTGGGGCTAATGGTACAAGTGGGTCGCGGGCTGGGGCCAGATAGCTGGACCTTAGTTCTTTTCTGTTTCTTCTTTTTTCCTTGTTGTTGCACTGGGCTCCGCTTCGTTGATCATCGTAAATGACCGATCTTGGACAAATCCAAGTCAAATTAATCAATTTTGTAACCAAATTCTTTTATTTTATTTTTACTTGAAAATCACAAAAATAACAACACCACCACCACCTCCTGGTGTGGGTCCCGTTTTTGCGAGGTTTGGGGAGATCCAGATGCAAACAACCTTACCTCTACCGGCATCCCTACTCGTAGAGAGGCTAACTCCAAGAGACCCACAAAATAAGATTTTGTGAAAACATTTTATAGAAGAAGGATTTTGTGAAAACATTTTCGTGACAATCACATAAAATATGTATTATTTATTCATAAAAATATATTTCAAAGACTAAAATGCAGGTACAATGAAGGGTAAAATTACATATAAAATATGAATTATCAACTCTCCCACGCCAAAAATTTGCTAATCCTCAAGCAAAGAACAACAATAATGCATATATTCATTTAAACCATCATGTAGAACAAGATGAGGGAAGAGAATCAAATGTCCAACTACATCTGTCCACTCAAAATCAAACGGATTAATTCACTACCAACTCACAACTCATTATCAAACATTTTTAATTCCAATTAAGTAAATAGGCCAAGATTCATGCAAATTAACCACACAACGGAACCATGTAGCAAACCATAAGCACAAAATTTCACCCCACATAACAAAAATTACAAGAGTATCTTGAAAATCAAACCCTAATGGCAAATCAATTTATATTCTCTTTTTCTTGATTTTTTTTGAATTTTTCAAAAGTTACTTGATTCCATATGCTTTCTAGAGTGGATAAAGATATGAATAAAGATAACACTCAGAGAAGCACTTAGCACAAATTCGGAAGATTAAAGATATGGATAAAGATAGAACCTGAATACTGGTACCAGAATAAAAACTTGATTAATTCAATTTATTTTCTTTATTGATTGAAAAGTCAATGGGGAACTCAATGCTTATCAAATACTCATTAATGACATTGGAAATGGGGTACATCTTAAACTCAAAATCAATTACATAGTGGAATTAGCGCAACAAAATTTTGGCCTTCGACTAGTCAAAGCTAGAAATAATCTCTAGAGCGTGTGTCACATGAATCATATCCATATAATAAGAATAGAACGTGCATAATCAGAATGCTCAAGCTCTTCCCAAAATCAAATTCACCCATAGATTTTCAAGTTTAAATTTTCCTTAAAATTTTTATTGTTCCTTCCCCCCACACCTAAACCTTACATTGTCCTCAATGTAGAAAACAATAAGAAAGAAAGAAGGAAATGGAGAAAAGAGCAACACAACCTGACAGCAAAAGGAAGTCATTTCCACATAAGCCCAACAATCAAAGTCCTAAAGTACCTTCACAACCATCATCAACCACAAAACCAAAAACCAAGTGAAGAATCACACCTAAAAACACAAGCACAACTTGATCAAAAATGAAAATAAAAACAAAAGACTCAAACTCACCTAAAAAGATTGGGTTGACTCTCAACAAGCGCTAAGTTTTATGTCTGCAGCTAGACAAGGTCCCACCCATTAATAACAGTAAATAGGGTCTACTAGATTGACGGACCCAATCAAACCAGACTAAATATCGTGAATCACAATAGGTTTCAAATGCTGGCCATTGACCATAAGAACTCGACCATCTAGATCTCAACTTGCTAGAAAATAGCTTCAGCTTAGAGTTAACAAGCCAAACTTTCTGACTAGGTTCAAAAGATATATGAGAAATCATTTTATCATGAAAAGCTTTGGTTTCAGCTTTATAAATCCTAGCATTCTCATAGGGTTCATTAACGCAATTCATCTAACTCATTTAATTGAAGTCTATGGTTAGAATCCGCTTGTTTGATATCAAAATTAAAAGATTTAATAGCCTAAAAAACACAGTGTTCTAATTCAACTGGCGAGTAACAAGCCTCACCAAAGAGAAGCCGATAAGGAAACATTCCTGTGGGAGTCTTATAAGCAGTATGATAGCAGTATGATAGACCCAAAGGGCATCATGCAATCTCTTTGTCGAACCACTTTCTCAAGTATAGACTTGATCTTATGATTAGATACCTGAACTTGACCACTAGTGTGAGGGTGATAGGGGTTAGCTACATTGTGAGTCATAGAAAACTTTCTAAGCAAAGCCTTAAAAGACCGATGACAAAAATGACTACATCCATCACTAAAAAGAGCTCTAGGGGTACCACACCGACAAAAAATGACTCTTTCAGAAACTTGGCCACAACCTTGTGGTCATTGGTCCCGGTAGCCTAAGCTTCCACTAACTTTGACACATAATCCACATCAACCAATAAGTGTACAAAGCTAAAAGATGGGGGAAAGGGATCCGTGAAATCAATGCCTCACACATCAAATATCTCAACAATAAAAATAGGGGAAGGGGAATCATATCACAACGTGACAAGGCACCCGTACATTGACAATGCTCACAAGCAAGATAGAATCTGTGAGCATCACAAAATAGAGTGGGCCAAAAGAACCCACTTTGTAGGACTTTAGCAGTTGTCCTACGACCTCCAAAATGACCACCACAAGCATAAGAGTGATAAGAGATCAAAATATTATGAATCTCACTCTTGGGATACATCTACGTACCACTTGGTCAGGACAATGTTTGAAAAGATAAGGATCTTCTCAATTGTAATGTTTTACCTGTGAGAAGAGCCTATCTTTTTTTTGTTTGGACCAGTAAGGAGGAATCTTCCCAGTGGTAAGGTAGAACACAATGTGAGCAAACCACGGGAGAGAGGCATGTGACATAGCAAATAGTTGCTCATCAGGATAGTGGTTAGAAAATCTAACTAAGTCATCAATATGATCAGTAAAGATTTTAGACAAGTGGTCTGTAACTGAGTTTTCAGACCCTTTCCTATCTTTTATCTCAATGTCAAACTCTTGGAGCAACAAAATCCATCTAATGAGTCTTGGTTTATCATTTTTAGTCAATAAGTGTTTAATGCGGCATGATCAGTAAACACAATCACTTTTGAATGCAAAAGGTATGGACAGAATTTATCAAGTGCAAATACCGCGGCTAGAAACTCTTTCTCAGTAGTCAAATAATTCTTTTGAGCATCAATTAGAGTTCTACTAGCATAGGATATGCCATGAGGCATTCTATTCATCGTTGACCCAAAACATCCCCAATAGCAAAATCAAATGCATCACACATAATCTCAAATGGAAAAGAAAACTAAGGGGGCTACACAATAGGGGCCGACACTAATAAAGATCGAAGTTTTTCAAAAGCTTGCTCACAAGACTCATCACCTACAAAAGGAGCATCTTTAATAAGGAGATTAGTAAGTGGGCGAGCCACTTTACTAAAAACCTTAATAAACCTCTTATAAAAACCAGCATGACCAAGGAATGATCTAACTTGCTTCACAGAAGAAGGCACAAGTAGATTAAAAACCAAATCAACCTTGCCTTTATCAACCTCAATCCCCTTTTTAGACGCTTTATGTCCCAAACAATCCCTTCTTGGACCATAAAATGACTCTTTTCCCAACTCTAGATCATATTCACTTCTTCACATTTTTTTAGCACAGTGGATAAATTGGTAAGACACACATCAAAGGAAGAACCAAAAATAGAGAAATCATCCGTAAACACTTCCATCAAATTATCAATATAATAAGAAAATATGGCCATCATACATCTTTTGAATGTGGAAGGTGCGTTACATAACCCAAAAGGTATCCTCCGATACGCAAAAGTACCTGATGGGCAAGTAAAGGTGGTTTTCTCTTGGTCCTTAGGATACACAGGTATTTAGTTGTAACCAGAATACCCATCTAAAAAGCAAAAAAGAAAAACTTTGTCCAGCTAATTTTTCCAAAATTTGATCAATAAAGGGAAGGGAAAATGGTCCTTTCTTGTGACATAATTCAGCTTTTTGTAGTTGATGCACGTTCTCCACCCCGTGGTCTATCTAGTCGGAATTGGTTCACCTTCATTATTCATTACCATAATTATGCCAGATTTCTTAGGGATTACTTGAACTGGACTTATTCATTGACTGTTAGAAATTGGGTACATAATGCTAGCATCTAAAAGCTTTACCATCTCTTTCTGGACAACTTCTTTCAAGTGGGGTTTCACTCTATGTTGCATGTGCCTAACAAGTTTGGCATCATCCTCTAAATGAATTTTCTGCATGTAAATAGTGGGACTAATCCATTTCAAATCAAAAACTAACCACCCTATATCACCCTTATGATCAAACAAAACATGAATCAACGATTTTCCTTAATCACGAGATAAAAGAGAAGATATAATAACAGATAGGATCTCTTTAGGGCTTAGAAACACATACTTGAGCAAATGGGTGAGGGATTTCAACTCAAGCTTGATTGGAGACACAACAAAAGGCGACATAGGAGAACTAACCAAAGGGAGAAGAGGTTCATCAGTGGACACCCAAGAGAAAGACTCAAGATGAGGAGTGGAATCAAGAGTAGAATCCATCCCATCTATTGTACTTCTTAAGTCAAACAATCTCAAACTCCCATAGGAAAAACAGGTTCCCAAGGGATCATTGCTCAGAATAGCAGGTAAAGTTTTTTCAATCATTTCATCAATCACATCAATGAAGAAGTGTTCAGATTCATCTTCTAACACAGGTTGAGAAGAAGCATTGAACACGTTAAGCCTAACCCTCATGTTCATGACCGAGACTTCCATCACTCCTGACCTACAGTTAATTGTGGCATTAGTTGTAGCTGGAAAGGACATCCTAAAATAAGAGAGATTTGCCTACAAGGATTACTAGGGCCCATGTCTAATACAACAAAATTAATAGGAAAGAATCCTTTATCAATTTGAACCAAGACATCATCTATTCACCCCCTAGGAGTCCTAACTGATCTATCAGCAATATGAAGGGTATAGTCGGAAGGTTTCAATGCCCTTTCAATTTTTGATAGCCAATATAACATGAGATGTTAGGGACACTGTGATCTTTGAACTTAGATGGAGTGTCACATTTCAAAATCGAGCTCACTTGTTCACTTAGAAGAATCTTTTTAGACTTGTCATCTTTAGATTTCCTTTTAAAAGTGAACATGTCTTTGAGAAACTTTGCATAAGTCAGGATATGTTCAATTGCTTCCAAGAGGGGAAGATTGACCTTAACTTGCTTAAAGGTCTCTATGATGTCATCTCTTTGCTTGTATTTGCTGGAAGGGAATGGTGCATCCATAGCTTGAGGGTAAGGAATCCTTGACTTATATGTCACAGTAGGGTTAGACACAACATGAGAAGGGGATGGTTCATTATCTTTTTCAATCTCAAGGTCACTTTCCATGGTCTTAAGTATTTCCTTTTTATCGTGTTCCTTCTCACTCACCTTGTTATCTACTTCGTTACTATTCCTAAGAACCATTACAACTTTCAATTGTTCAAATTGTTGGCCTTTAGGGTTCTGATGGGATGACTTGGAAGTTTTTTTTCTTCTTTTTTACCTGCAGCTATGGCTAGTTGCCCAAGTTAGGTTTCTAACTTAGCTATAGATTGTGAGCAGGAATCAACTATATACATTTTAGACTCAATTTCTTGGACCTTAGAGTCAACATTTTGGATAATAGAAGTTAAGTTACTAAGAGCACAAATTACCTTATCTATATCAGAGCTCACAGACAGAGCTTGATGGGAAGAAGGATGAGCATATCTTTGGTTTGAAAAACCAGGAGCGGTAGGTCTACTAGACTGGGCTTGAGAATTCTTAACATTTTGAAACCTCCATGAAAAATTAGGATGATTCCTCCAACAATGATTATAGGTATTAGAATAAGGATTGTTGGATGAAGGAAATCATTGGGCAGCATTGACTTGTTCAGTCACACAATCAGACTTATAAATATAGAGACAGTCAATAGAAGCATGCATGAGACTAGCACAAATCGAACACACATCTTGCATAGAAGGGGCATTAGACACATTGTTCATGCACAACAGTTGATCAAATTTCTTAATTAAGGCATCGACTTTACTAGAAAGATCAATTAAATGTGAAACCTCATAAAATTCCCCTTTTACTTCCTAATTGCCTAGGCAAATCAGAATCTGAGGAAGTAGCATGCAAGTGTGAATTATCACTCAAATGTTCAAACAATTTTCAAGCTTTTTCAGGAGTTTTATACAAGAAAATACCACCGTAAGATGCATCAACCGTTTGCCTAATGCGCTCATCTAAGCCACACTAAAAACTCTGGATGAGTTGCCACGTAGGAACCTCATGGTGAGAAAACCTTTGCAAGAACTCTTTAAACATTTCCCAACTTTCATGCAATAGCTCATTTTTATTTTGTGAGAAAGTAGTTATAGCACGTTTAAGGCAATCAGTTTACCAATAGAGAATTTTTTTTAAAGAATTCCTTTTGCATTTCATCCCAAGTGGTGATATTTGTCTTAGTGTCCAACCAAGCTTTACCTCTGTCTTTTAAAGAGACAGGAAAAAGCTGCAAATGAAGAGCATCATCAAAGATATTGTTAAAAAGCACAGTGGAACAAATCTTTAAAAACGCATTAACACTCTTGGAAGGATTTTCAGACACTAGCCTACAAAATGATCGGAATATTTGGTTAAGGGAATGTTTAATCTCAAATGGCCCCGTAACAATGGGCATACGTGTTCTTGTTGGTGAGTCATAAGTGGCAGCAATAAAATACTCCTTAAGTTGCTTAGGTGGTGGGGTTTGTTCTTCAGCCATCTTTTTTTTAGATTCACGTTTCTTAGCTCTTTTCATACGAAGAGAGCGTTCAATTTCAGGATTGTATGGTTCAGTTCTAAGAATAAAGAATGTCTACCATACATATACCCACAAACAACCAAGAGAAGAAAATGAAATCACCACCACAGTAACCACCAAACAGAATAAGAAGAAAAGAGAAGAGCGGAAAAAAATAATAAAATAAATAAATAAATAAAAGTAAAAGAAAGATCCAAGGGAAGGGGAAAAATGAAATAAATAAATAAATAAATAAATAAAGCAAAATGAAAAATAAAATAGAATAAAAAGAAAATAAAGGAAATAAAAGAGAAGGAGATTGCCAGATTAGATGAAATAAACAAAATAACAAACATAAAAGAGTTGGATTAGACTATATTAGATTAGAAAGGATGAGGAAGTTAGTTAGATTAGAAAGGAAGGGAAAGAACAAAAATAAAATGGTTAAATTAGGAGGGGGAAAGGGGAATAAAATAAAATGGAATAATGAAAAATGAAAGGGTTGTAGGCTGAGAACAAAGAAAATAAATAAAATCATTAGATTAGCGAGGAATACAGAAAATAAATAAACAAATAAAAAGAATAAAAGGAAGAGAAAATTTGAAAATCACTATTCTTTTCCCAACAACGGCGCCAAAAACCTGATATGGATTTTATGTTCAGTTTTTTTTAAAAATCCTTTTTACTTGCAAGTACACAAAGTTAATTGTAGACTAGCAAGTATAAAGTGTCGATCCCACACGGAATCATAGTGATTTTAAAGTTCAACTTTTCCAATTATGAGTCAATTAACGAGTTTAATTATCAATATGAATTAAAGGAGCAAAAGAAAAGCAAATGTGTCAAGTAGAGAGAAATCAGATTAGAGAATGATCTAGGACTTTGGATATCACCATTGACGCAAATATTGAATTACTAATTCAAATGGGGGTTCAATTTGTCTTTTGTTCAACCTAAGTTACACGCATCACATCGTAAATTAAAAGGATGATTTTAATTATCAAATGGGATTATTTATCTAGTGGTTTAGCATGAATAATTCTTTTAGACATAACTCATCCAATTTCTAGTGTAAATTGTTCAATTCTAACAATTATAATTTTAAGCCCAATTACATAACATCATATTGGTCTACAAGGTCTAACATTCACTTGAGATAACACATTAAACTATTGTAATCAACATGATTAAAAAATAGTATTAAGATGCATAAATAGCTTAAGATCAAGTATAAACTCAAAATTATGCAATTAAAGAGACAGAAAATAACCCCATAAGAAATTAGTAAAAATAATATTATTATCAAGGATCCATCTTAATCTTAGTTATGAGTAGTTTATTCGGTCATAGTTAGTAAAAGCACCATTGAGATTGGTATATTTCACTTCCGATTCCCAAACTTAGATACGCAATTACACAAAACTATAAAATAAGAGTAAACTATCAAATTTGACTAACAAATGAGGTGCGAAGAGAAGAGAAAAATAGCTAACAAAGCTTATTTTCTTCTAGACCCCTCAACTCAAAGGATCTTATCTTGCAAAAGACTCTCTCACTAAAGATTGAAAAATGGAAGAAGAGAGAAAGGGAGAATGCTTGGATGAATGAATGAGTGAATGAATGAATGGATGAATGCATGACCCTTTTTTATAGTGGAACTCCAACCCCTTTTGGTGCCAAAAAATTAATGATAAATTAATTTCAATTAACTCTTGGCTGTTAGGTGGCATGAAAAAGGGCTAGTCTTAAGCAAACAATTAATCAAAATTAATTAACTTTAACTAGGTTACTTGAGGTTCCTCACACTTGGCTGCTAGGGGGTGCTGGGAAGGTTTTTAGGCTATGGAGCAAGGTTTAAAGAGACTAGGCTAGGCGAGAAAAAAATAAGGAGAGAAGGAATGCGGGTTTGGGCATCGGTGCTTAATGACAGGCCCACCCGGCTGTAAGGAAGTGAGGGAAGAGGTTGGTGGCGGGGGGGATTGACTAGGGTCGCGGGTCATTGGCCACATGAGGGAGGAGAGAGAGGGGGAGAAAGGGCTACTAGAAAGGGCCTGCTGGGTCGCGCTCACTAGGCCGTGGATCAGGCACAATCGTGGCTTGGAGGGGGGAAGAGAAGGTCAGGAAGGCTGAGGCGGTGCTAGGTACCGCACGGCAAAGCTGGTTCATGGGCTAGCCCAAACGGGAGAGAGCGGGGAGGAGAGGGAGAAGAAAGCTTTCTAGCTGGCCTTTTGGGCTAATGGTGCAAACGGGCTGCGGCCCAGGGCCATACAGCTAGACCTTGGTTCTTTTCTGTTACTCCTTTTTTCCTTGCTGTTGGGTTGGGCTCTGCTTTGTTAATCATTGCAAGTGACGGATCTTGGACAAATGTAAGTGGAATTAATCAATTTCGTGCCCAAATTCATTTATTTTATTTTTACATGAAAATCACACAAAATATGCATTATTTACTCATCAAAATATATTTCAAAGACTTAAAAGTACGTAAAATGAAAGGTAAAATTACATATAAAATATGAATTGTCATTGACATCCTAAAAAAACAAAGTGCCATTGTTACTATATAACAAAATTTCTGTAAAGTGCTTATAAAAGGTAGGCAATGAGACAACCAACAATCTAGCTTTATCCTTATCCTCATCCAAACTCTCCAAATCAATAATAACACAGTTAAAACCATCAAAATGATTTTGGGTGGTAGTACCTTTGGCCATAGAGAATGTATACAAATGTTCTTTAAGACAGATATTGTTTGCGATACTTTTGGTTATGTATGACATCTCCAAACCAAGCCAAAGATCAGCCATAATGATCTTGTCAAGCATTTCTTGAAGGACATGAGGTGCTAAACATAGTTGAATAGTCGAAAGAGCCTTCTCATCGAACTCCTCTCATTGCTCATAGGTCATGGAAGCGGGGTTCTTAGTTTTGTCACCAAGAGCTTTCTTCAAACCATATCGACCCAGAACGACCATTACCTGGACCTTCTAGATATTAAAACTTATCCTACCATCGAACTTTGGAATATCAAATTTTATGACGAAAGACATCCTTGATGATATGGGCTCTGATACCACTTGTAAGCAATTTTAAGGATCAAAAAGGACGTATCGACATTAACAAATAAGCAAGAAAGGTAAATAAATCAATTGACACCGAATTTACATGGAAAACCCACAAATAGGAAAAACCACGGGCGAAAGAATCGAAAAATCCACTATAATTTCAGTGATTACAAATATGATCTCAAGGGACAGTAGCACATGAGATCAATACAATAGAGAGTAAAGATGAATAAAATAGAACTCTCAAAGATAAAACTTAGTCAACCTAGATAGGAAAATAGAGGAATAGCTGTCTCCCCTAGCACAAGAGATCGTGAATTTATAGTGAAGAAAAATTGCATAAAAATAATGGGTGGATAAATGTAAATGAAATGCTCATAAAAACTCCTATAATACAAATTAATACTACATGTAACAGTTCTACAATAATCAGCTATAAAATCTGGCATTAAAGTTAGCAATAATCCTAAAAAACAGAGCAGAAAATGAGGAGTCCAAAAGCCAAGCCCTACCACGGATGGCCCACGGTGGCCAGTGGGAGCCTAGATGCTGGAATTAACCCTAGTCAACACGGGTCAAACTTGGAAGCAATTGGGCCGCAAGCATATTGGGCTGCGAGGGGAAGCCTGGGCATCAGTCAACGCAGGTCAACAAGGCATGTGGGCTGCATACATTATTTTGAGCCAAACCCATCAAATTTACATTATATATTACATGATAATGTATAACAAGGGTATATTAGTTGTGGCAATAAAATAATACGTACCCAACATAAATAGATTTTGGGTCATTATACCTAGAGTTGGGAAAAGCTGACCCGACACGATTACCAACCCGAACCCGACACGAAGTTAAGCGGGTTTGGGTAGGAAGTTTGAACACGTTTAATTAAAAGGGTTGACACGGCAAACCCGTTTAATTAATTGGGTTAGGTTTAGATTGAAAATCTTAACACGAAAAAAAACCTATTTAACCCGTTTAAATTAAACGGGTTAAATAGGTCAAACCGTTTACCGTTTATATATTTACCGTTTACCGTTTATATTTTTAATGGAAATTGAATATTTGGCTTTCGGCAATTGGACTTTTGGGGGGAGAATTGAAAATTTTAGAGTTCAAACACCATTGGCCCACTAAGCTTCAAAACAAAAAAATAATTTTTTTTTGGAGTTTTAAGTCTAAAAGTGAAAACCTAATGAGTAATGCCCGATTGCCCGGTTGCCCAATTGCCTAGTTGCCCTGAGTATATAAAATGTCTTCATTCTAGAACTCTCTCTCAAACCCTAAACCTAACTCATTCACTCTCAGACTCAGGCACTCAGCTCTCGCCTCTCGATGCCTCTCAGTCTCTCGGTCTCAACCCTAAACCTTCTCCTCCATTCCTCTCAATTCTCTCAGTCTCGCATCCTCATCCCTCACATGTTCCTGAGTTCCTCAGCCCCTCTGCTACGAATTTGATCTTTTCTTCTCATTTTGCTCGCACGTTGTTGTATTTCTACCGACGGTGAGTTATTTTGCTTAAATCTCTATGAATTTGAGAGTTCTTTTCGATCTATGGAACAAGATCTAAACTAATTTTCTCTTCGATTTTCAGTACTGAAGGCTGACTTCGCCAAGTTCATCTTCTCACAACAGGATCGAAACATTCAGTTCACTGAGTACGGGTATGTCCATATCTATTTCTTTTCTCTCTTAATCTCATGGTTATACGAATTTTTGAGTTTTTTTTTGCGTTTTTTTAACTAAATCGGCACGTAACACGACCTCCCTCTTGAACATTCAGTTTGTTGCGGTTAATCTATCGGTCGTGTACTTTTCCGGTAAGTAACATCATCCATATTTTATAATCCAAAGTGTACTGATTTCAGAGCACTTCAATAGGTACATAACGATCTCATTTAAAAATTTGGTTCAATAAACATTGAATTGAGGAAAGAGCCCCTTCCCTTCCAAAGTTAGAAGAATACTGCTTTTGATAGAGCAAATAGACTTTTAGGTTGTTGAGTAATCTACATCACCTACTCTCCTTATATGAGGAATAATTCTCTTTTCATATGGGAGTGTATTTGTCTGTGGATTTTTTTAAATTTTAATGATGTTATTGTTTGCGGTTTGCCACTCATAATTGTTGGGGTTTATATCCAGCCACTATATTGCAAAAATTTCCCCATTTGCAAATTGGTATCAAATTGTTAGCACAATTATTCAGTTAGCACTTTGTGGATAATTCGGTGGTTTATTTTGTAATCCAAAGTGTACTGATTTCAGAAATGGCTACAATGGATGATGATTTTGTACCTATTGAAGTGGACTCAAATGGGGATGAAGAGGTGGCGGAGATTGATAGCATGCCTACACAAAAGACTGTTACTGTCCAAGCTGGTACTTATAAGCCAGTGGTTGATGGTAAGCCCCTTAAGCGCCAAAGGAAGCTGACCTCCAATGTTTGGGAACATTATGAATTTCTTCAACCTTCTGAAGATGGTAACTTGTTTTGTAAGTGTAAGAAATGTGGGCAAGTTTACCCTGGGGATAGCAAAAATGGAACTGGAAATTTGAAAAGGCATTTAAATATTTGTAAGAAAAGGAACTTTAGAGATATTGGTCAACTCCTTCTGGGGAGTAGGTCTGGTTCTTTAGGGAATAGCCTTCCTGAGTTTGATCCAGAGGAATTTCGTAAACTTATGGCTGCATGCATTGTCAAACATGATTTAGCTCTTCAATTTTGCGAATATGAGGGTGTGAGAGCCTTATTTTCTTACTTAAACCCTGATGTTAAAGTGTTTACAAGGAGAACAACTAAAAGTGATGTGCTTAAGATGTTTTCACATGAAAGGGAAAGGTTGAAGCAATACTTTCACTCATTCTCTGGTAGGGTTTCCTTTACATCAAATTGTTAGACTTCAATCAATACAGATGGGTTTATTTCACTTACTGCCCATTGTGTTGATCATAATTGGACTTTGCATAAGAGGATTTTGAACTTTTCCCTATTGCCTCCTCCCCATAACGGTGTATCTATAGCTGAAAAAATTCTTCTTCTTTTGAAAGATTGGGGGATTGATAAGAAAGTTATGTGTTTGACTGTTGATAATGCCTCATCAAATGATGTTTGTGTTGATATGTTGAAATGCCAGTTGAGGCTTTTGTGTGATGGTGATTATTTTCATGTTTGTTGTTGTGCTCATATTCTGAATCTGATTGTGAAGGAGGGTTTAAAAGATATGGATGAGGCTGTTTATAAAATTAGAGAGTGTGTTAAGTATTGTAAAGGTTCTCAAGCCAGGAAACAACGATTTCTTGAATCAGTAAGGATGTGTGATCTTGTGTATACTAAGGGTTTGCGTCAGGATGTTCCAATCAGATGGAATTCTACATTTTTAATGCTTGAAAGTGCTCTCTATTATAAGAAGGTGTTTAATCATTTAAAGGTGGTCAATGGGAACTTTGTTCATTGTCCAAGGCATGATGAATGGTCTAAGATTGAGAAACTTTGTGGTTTTTTGAAAGTTTTTTATGAAGTGACGTGTGCATTTTCTGCGTCAAAGTATCCTACCTCGAACCTCTATTTTCCTAATATTGTGAGAGTGAGAATCTTGTTGAAAGAGGAGATGGAAAAGGGAGATGGTCTTATGAAGAGCATGGCAACCAGAATGTTTACTAAGTTTGAGAAATATTGGGCTGAATTTAGCACTATTATGGCTATTGCCACCATTTTAGATCCTCAATATAAATTTCAGTTTACTGAGTGGGCCTTTAAGAAGGTCTATGGGGCCGATCATGTGATTGAGTTGTCTTTGTTGAAAGACAAGTTATCTTGTTTGTTTGCTGAGTATTTGAAAGGTGCAACGGGGTCTGGTTCAGCGACTAACCTACCTTCTAGCATTGGCAAAGCTTCCATATTGCGAGGTTCTTCCGATCCATGGATGGAGGTATAATTTTCTTTTATTGAAGGAAACTATTGATTATGCCAACTTATTGTATTTGTTTTTATTTTTTAGTTTGAAATTTACTTATTATCCTCTTTTAGAACTTTGATCAATATTCATGTGATGTGTCTAAAAATGTGCCTAAATCTGAGTTTGAGGTGTATTTGGAGGATAACAAATTGCCCCGTGTTGAGAATTTCGATATTCTTGGCTTTTGGAAAGAGAATAGGTTCCGATTTCCCGTGCTTTCTCAAATGGCAAGAGATGTGTTGGTCATTCCCTTATCGACTGTCGCATATCGACTGTTGCATCTGAATCTGCATTTAGTGTTGGGGGGAGAGTGCTTGATGCATATCGCAGTTCACTTAAGCCAAAAACAGTTGAAGCTATTATTTGCCTTAGGGATTGGCTATATGGTCGAGAAGGTGATGTTTCTTTCTAATTTTTAGTCATTGTTCATTGTGTTTCAGGGTTTGTATATTTGGTTCATTAGTTGATTGTAGAACTGATTTTGGTTTTTCCCTTTGTTGTCTTTTCACATTGGAATCAGCACTTGTGGCGATGGAACACAACTTGGATGATTTGTGTGGCGATGTGATGAGCATGAACCTAACTGATTAAGGAGGAACTTCTCTTGCATCCAAAAGTGAGGCTGGTAGTGGAGTTGGGCAAAAATCTGGGTTAGATAATTAGGTTATGTTCTGTTTAATGCACTTGGTCAGTTGGTTCTTGGTTGTGGCTTATTGCTAGTTTTTGGTCATAAATTCGAATAATTTAGCTTGTTCTGGGTTTGTACTTGAAGTAATTTGTGACTTTTAGTAGTTGCTTGTTATTTGTAGTTCTTGTTCTGTAAAAACTAAGTTGGAGTTGCACTGTTGCTTGACTGCTTGTTGAGTCCATTATGCTAGATTATGCTTCTACATTTGGGTGATCAATGATGCACCTTGGTGGGTTGGTGTGCTACAAGTTTGATGTCATTTTGCAGCTCGAAAGTGTATAATATTGTGTATCTGTGTGGGAAAATGCTTTTTTGGTTTGAATATTATGCTTCACATAAACAGGTTGATGGTTAAACGGGTGACCCGATCCTAACCCGTTTTACCTGTTTACTTAAACGGGTTAGGTTCAGGTCAACCCGTTTAATTATTAAACGGTTCAGGTTGGGATTTTCTAACTCGTTTATTAAACGGGTTGGTTTCAGGTTAGGGGGTTTTTAACCCGTTTAAATTCGACATGAACACGAACCCGACCCGACATGATACATTACCCAACTCTAATTATACCCAACAAATAGTATGAGGATTTACCCTTTTATGTATCAATTGTTGTTGCCATCGTTTGTTTCCCTTTCAATCCAAAGTCTAGGAAATGACAATTGACTTGGAACATCCTATTTCATACAACAAAAAGTACAACGTCTTTAGTTGTTAGAGCAGATGGACAGAACAATTTTAAAGCAAACTTGTCTAACAATGTATAACTTAAATGTATGTGCCAACCTTATGATTCGGAAAAAAAGGTGAGGAGAACAGAAAAGAAGTAATGATGGGAGAGAGGAAGGATAGGGTCAAACTACCGAGCTGCTTGTAGCCGCTTGGCATCTGATGCCCTGCTCCACCCTCCCCACCCAGGTTCGCATCGGGGGGGTTTCTTTGTAATTTATTTGGGAAAGGGAGAGGGGTGTGGGTTGGACCTTGGGTCTGCCAGCTTCTTTCCCTTTCCCTGGGCCTATTGGCAGTAGCGGAGCCAGGATTCTAAGCAAGGGGGGCGAGATTGGGAAAATTAAAGGGCACTTCCAAAAAAAAAAAAACAAAGAAGGTAGAATGAAGAGTCGAACTAGGGACCTCCCACCCAAAGCAAGGGGCAACCACCACCCTACTATGCACTCCTATAATGTATACTTATGAACTAACTAATATATATCTATTTTTCTTATCCACAAAAATATCCCACATTTAATTTCTTTTTCCCCCAAAAAGCTGGGGGACCCCCCTTGCCTCCACATGGCTCCGCCAGTGCCTATTGGTCTGTTAGAATATCCCTAAAATAGAAGGCTCAACAGGTGGTCTATACTTATGCAAAAAAAAAAAGGATATGGCAAACTGAATAATTAAATATTTCAAATTTTATTTTTGCTTTTTTGGCGAGGTACCGTCTTCGATCGTTGAAAGTCTATTTTCTCTATTTTCTATTTCGCTTCCTTCCCTCTGGTTATATCTTCTCCATTGCCGACTACGGCCTCCAGTAACCGACACATTATTATTATTATTATTATTATTATTATTATTATTATTATTATTAT
>JACYFF010010365.1:28901107-28966799 GCA_017589665.1 Selenicereus undatus | reverse complement strand
TATTATTATTATTATTATTATTATTATTATTATTATTATTATTATTAATGCATATGCCACTCAATACCCAATGTATGAGGTTGGGATTCGAACCCAAGTCCTTAGCAATAGCTTTCGAAGATTTTACCAACTCAACTTCTTGTTGTTGTTGTTGTTGTTGTTGTTGTTGTTGTTGTTGTTGTTGTTGTTATTATTAATTTTGTGGACTGCCGACAATATTGTAGTTTGATTAGGAGTGGCAAATCACTATGACAGTTTGATAATTACTAGATTAAAACATCCAATTTAGCTCAACTCCTATCCAAACAGCTACTGCAAATAAAGAACAGTTAAGTTTGCAACTCCCATCAATACAGTTAAAGAAAGACACCCAAATCACATCTACGTACCTCAAGTTATCATATGCCCTCAAAATTATCAATGACTACCTAAAAATTGCGAAGTCCCCGTTCCAATTCCCGCTTCCGAGCTCGGAATAAACCACCTTAAGCTCGAAATATTTCCTCTCTCTCATCCAAAATCTTATCAACGATCATTGTCAAGCGCCTTGTCGTATTGATCATCATGATCAACATAAACTTTTTACGTATCCTTGCGGTAGTTTAGCCAACTAGCGTGCAGATTAGAGCTAACTTCCACATTTGATCATTTAATAGGCTAATCAAATCACTTATAGTACTACTTAACTCAATATCTAACTATTCAAACTAACGAAAGTAGCCCTGGAGTACACTACTTTACGATAAAAACTTCATCCAATCGATGATTAACTATTAATTATCTCGTATTGGGTACTAGAACTTCTCTAGGCCGAACTCAATGACAAAGATAAAATCCATCTCCTTGGCATTGTCATCCTTTAGAGACAAATCAACGTATCCTTACACCTATCACTACCTGGTAATACTCCATGGCTATGCATTCTGTCCTTCATTTCCAAAACTAGAAGGCTTTGACGATCTCTAATTGACTTTAGTTTATGCCTTAACTTTATTCAGTCGCTAGTGAGTGATCTGGGTGAGCCAGCATTAATTGTTCCCTTGTTAACACTATGACAATATGCAGATTCCTGAAAGTACTCTTATGTAAAGGTCAAGTGAAGGAGTTTTGAGTTGGATTAAATACACAAGACTTTGTAGTTGCACTTTCCACTGCCCGATTTAGACTTCCTGTTAATGCATGAATAGTTGACTCTTCTTCCCTCGCACAGACTGAGCACATGCCATTCTTCAGCATGTGTCGTCTCACAACTCCTCCTTGACTATAAGGAAACTATGAGAGGCCCTCCAAATGAATTGCTTGAGGCTAGAGAGGACTTTTATCCCGCATACCTTCCTCCACCACGTACATTCTTGCGGCACAGCTCCCCCCTGCCCCAATTACCCCTAACTGCCCTAGCCAATAGACGAATTCAATAGAAAATAATCCACTCTTTTCGGGCCACCAGCAGCGGACACCCTCCCTCATCTCGTAAGTTCAATGGTATATTCATGATTTTTGAAACCACTTCGTCGAAAAAGAGCCGTGTCACCAAGTCGCTGAGCTAGGTCCTCGATTCCATGTTGATTAGGTTGCAAACAGGGAGCAGGGGATCAAAAGTTAGGTCCGTTCTAGGAGCTACGACCGTGACATCCACGTAAGCCCAATCATCCCCTCAAGCCAACACCTTCTTTCGATTCCCAATGCGTCACATTATCCCCTCTTTGAGTAGACTTTTTGCACCTCGAATACTGAAGCTTGACTGACTACCCTGTCAAGCCTCCAAGAACTTAGTTCTAGGACAATATGCCTTGAACAAATAGTGTAGCAAAGAATCATCATCCTTCATTGATCTCTAAGCTTGCTTAGCTAGAAAGGCCTCATTGAAAGTCTTGAGGTCCTAGAGCCCCGTACCCCCCATCACTTTCGGTCTACATCGAAGCTCCCAATTTTTCCAATGAATTTTCCACTTGGTATCCCTTGATCCCCACCGGAATCTGGCCTAGACCGCATGAATTTCATCCAAAAGCCTATCTGTGATCCTAGAGATGCTCACCATACAGGTTGGAATTGCTTGGGCAACGACCTTGATGAGAATTTATTTGCCCGCCTTTAACAATCGCTTCTCCTTAAACCCCTAGAATTTCTTCCAAATCTATTCTCTGAGACCCACAAAAGTGCTTTCTTAGATCTCCCCAAAATGGTAGGAAGTCCAAGATACTTCGCCTATGAAGGCTATTTTTAGCAAAGTGGTCAAACGGCCACTTCCCCCCCATTTTAGGGATGTGTGGCCTAAAATTGGGGAGTGGTAGCTTGGGATAAATGCAACTAATCTCAGTGATTAAAGACTACCAAGGAAAAATATACACAAGACCTAAGCGGCAGTTTTGGTCAAGCTCTCATACTCTCTCTCTCGGTTCTGGGAAAACGCATTACCGTCTGAGTATTTCGGGTTTGTGACGTGGTTTCACCGGGACTCTAGTAGCCGCCGGATTTCATCTGTTTGTGGTTCAAAGGCAATTGGGAATTCACACGCTTCAAGAGGTTAGTCCTTATGCAATTTCATTCTAACAGTGGTATCAGAGCCTACCTAATTGTTTTTGTTCCCGAATAGCATGATTAATGGGTTTAATTCGACATGCTAATGCAAGATATGGTGGTTTCTTTTGTTTGAGATTCAATTCATATGCGTTCGACCCCCCCCACCCAATTCGTATGCGTTCGACCCCCCCCCTTCCCTGTTCGAACCCTCTGCCTCTCACCCTCCCCAGCCACGGTCATGCTACCAGACGATTAGAATAAAAAAAAGGAAAAGGTAGAGTTGAATACCATCAGCCGCCGCCAAAACCCCGAGGAAGGGTGGCGCGTGTGTGACACGCGCCGCCGAGAGGCCATCAGTTTGTCTCTTTCTTCCTCGACCCAACCTCCAAACGCCCCGATCTACGACCTTGCACAACCGAACCCTCAAAAACCCAACATAGGGCGGCGCGTGTGGCCCATGCGCCGCCGCCTAGGTGGCGTGTTCCGAGAGTGGGTGGTACCGGTGAGATCGTCGTCGCCCGATCTATGTGATGGCGACGGTGGTTCTTCCATAAGGTTGCCGGAAAAGGAGATCGAGAACAGTTTAGAGGTCGGTGGGGGGCGGCGGTTCATCATTTGGTGTTTTTTCTGGTTGGGGGGGGTAGACGGCTAGGCTTAGTGCCGGAAACCATGGAGAGCTCGGTGCCGGAAACCATGGAAGCCGAATGCCGTGGCTCTTGTAGAGAGAGAGAGAGAATTGAGGAGAGAGAGAGATGCAAAGGGTCTCGGCATCAGAGAGGCAGAGGGAGGGTCGAAATGAGGGCGCAGAACACGGGGGGGTGTTAATGAGAAGTCTTTTTAATAACAAAAGGCTTGGGTTATTTTTTGATTATGTATCATGCCTTTAAAAAAAAAACCCTACTTTGTGTTTAATTTATTTTTGTTTAGTATTTAGAATTAGGTGATTGTGAATTTGTTTTACAATTATCATGAATGTGTTTATGTGATGAGCATGTGTTTAGATATGTTTAATAACACATGATATGGAACTTGTAAATTCGTTTTATGAATTATTAAGTAAATTTGTTTTACTTAGTTTTTTTTTGACATTTTTGTGATGTTAAAATGATTTATGTTAATTTGTTTGACGTAATATGTTAGTCAGTTTGTTATGATTATGTATCATGCAATTATTCAATTTTACTTTTGTTTCGTACATGCCAATTAAATCAATTTACATATATGAATGAGTTTCATGTCATAATTAATTCAATTATTAGTTAGTTTTATGCTTATTAATTGGCATGTGAAGCAACAATATACGCTGTGTGTGTTGGATCAATAAGAGATTAGTTCCTCTTTATTTTAAGCTTAAATTAAATGTGTTTTATATTATGCTTATTTTTGACGTCTTAGTGATGTTTAGTTTTTGAATGTTAATATGTTTAATGTTGTATCCATAAGAATATGTTTATTGTGGATTAATAATAATCAAATTTTTCTCAAATTCTTAATTCATATAGTATGTGATGATTATGAGCTTAGCGAAATTTTCGAACATACAAATATGAATGATAGTTTTTGAGATTATTTTTGATTACATGTATGATATGTCTAAACGTCCATTATTTCCTTCTTACTTGTAGATATGACTTCAAACACCTCTATGATCTTTGACTTGTCCACCAGTAACAAGTTGGATGGGTCCAACTATGATATGTGGCACAGGAAGATTGAGTTTCTCCTGGAAGAACGTGATGTGCTAGAGCACAGAACGTTCATTATGCCACCCCCTGCGACAACGGACGATGATGGTAAAGATGTCACTGCCACTGAGGAATACAAGGCACGCTTGGTTGAGTACCAAGCGTGGTGTAAAAAGGATCGTAAGGCACGCTATACTATGTTGTATTGCATGCACGACGATCTAATCGGTGAGTTCGAGGTTTTTCCCACAGCTAAAGAGATGTGGGATAACATTCGAATCCGATATGGTCAGACTTCGGAAACGAGGCTACAAGCAATGCATCTTAAGTGGATGTCTTACGTGATAGACTCTACCCGAAGCGTAGCTGAACATATCAGGACTATGCAGTCCATGATTCGAGACCTCAGAGCTGGCGGGATAGACCTTTCGGAGAAAGACCAAAGAAACAATCTCCTGCGTGCACTAAACCAAGGTGATCCTAAGTGGAAACCGTTTCTCACTCTAATGGTGCATAGTACTCACATCAAAACTTTTGGTGAGATTGCTAAGCACCTAGAGTTAGAGGATGAGCGTCTCAGGGCAATGGCTCCACCTCCCTCAGCATTTGTTGCCAGAGTGGACAGGCCGAAAGTAAACAGGTTTAAGCGAGGGAAGAAAAATGTTCGTCCCTCACAAAAACTTGGCCCTAAAGGTGGGATTGCTAAGAAGCAATCGAAACCTAAGGGTAAGGCGGAGAGGAACATGGCACGTGTGACGTGCTATGCCTGCAGGAAGAAGGGCCACTTTGCTCGGGATTGTCCCGAGCCTCAGGCCAAGGTACCTTCTTCAATCCCTACTAGTGATTTGTTTGTTTGTTCCCATGCATTTGTTGCTAAATCTTTTCCTAATTGGATTATAGATTCGGGAGCAAGCAAGCACGTAGTTCGAGACCAGGAGGGGTTTGTGTCTTTCTACCCTTACCCGGTGGGGACACAGACTGTGACACTTGGTAATGGGACTGCAGAGGACGTTCTGGGTGTTGGAACGTACAAACTCAAGTTACGTGGAGGAAATTCGTTGCTACTCCACGATGCCCTTTATGCACCTGGGGTGCGGTGTTCGCTTGTTTCTTATGTTTCTCTTTGGAAATTAGGTTTTCAATTCGTTTCGCAAACTGATGGTTTGAACATTGAGTATGGTGGCAATTTGTTTGGCCATGCGTCTTTGGTAGATGATTTCTTTGTGCTTGACTTAGATAATGATTATTATTCTAGTAAAGCACCTTCTGTTTTTTTGTCATCTGTTGATTCTAGTAGTGATTCTGTAACATGGCATGCTAGACTTGGACACATAGGTCAAGATAGAATGACTAGACTTGCTAAAGAAGGTCTATTAGGCAAACTTACTAAGGTTAAGCTACCTATATGTGAGCCTTGTTTAGCAGGAAAAGCGACTAAGAAACCTTTTGGTAAGGCTTCTAGAGCGCTTACTCCCTTAGAACTCATTCACTCCGACATTTGCGGACCAATGAATGTTCGAGCACGTAGTGGTGCTGTATACTTCCTCACTTTAATAGATGATTACTCTAGATATGGGTACGTATATCTATTATCACACCGCCACGAGGCTCTAGATGTGTTCAAACGCTTCGTCGCAGAAGTAAAGACCAAGTTGGAACGGAAAGTTAAGACTCTTCGGACCGACCGTGGTCGTGAATACCTTTCTGATTTGTTCAAGGTGTTCTGTGAGGAAAAAGGTATCGTAAGACATCTAGCGATTCCATACACTCCGCAGCAAAATGGTGTAGCTGAGCGTAGGAATCGCACGTTGCTTGACATGGTCAGGTCAATGATGGCCCAAGCTAATCTTCCAATTAGTTTTTGGGGTGATGCCTTGCTAACGGCTACTTATATCTTAAACCGAGTACCTAGCAAGAGTATATCTACTACTCCATATGAGTTATGGAATGGTAGACATCCCTCCTTGGACCATTTACGTCCATGGGGTTCGGCAGGCTATGTGCATAACCCAACCCATAAACATGGTAAGCTTGGTCCAAGGGCCACCAAGATGATCTTTATTCGATACCCGCAACATTCAAAGGGTTATGTGATGTATGGAGAACATCCAGATGGAGGCATGAAGGAATTAGATTCCCGAAATGTCGATTTCCTTGAGGATGAGTTTCCTAGTATTGGTGACATAAACAAGGACTTTCGATTGTATGAGTTACAAACGAACCTATCTCTCGGTGAGGGGGAGGATTTGTATACTGCCCAAGACACCGAGGATATGCACCTCCCTGACGTTAGAGATAGTGGGAGTGTCCCTACTGTTGAGACGCAGGGAGACCTGGCTGTTCAGGACACTCAACCAGAGACTGAGTGTCCTCATTCTCCGGAACCCACACCCCAAGGGGTTGGTGGGAGTGGTTCTTCTCCTATTCGAGGTTCTGTATCTCGAGATTCTGTATCTCAAAAGAAAAGGGGGAGAAATCCTGATCCCGAGTCTGAACAGGTTAGACCGCCTAGTCCTAAAGTGTTTCGACGAAGTGAGCGTGGAAGAGTTCCTCGACGGTATTTTCAAATCGAAGAGGAAATTTTCTTTTGTGCTCCTTTAGAAATAGAAGAGCCAACCTCTTATGTAGAGGCTTTGGAATCACCAAACGATAAGGAATGGATGGATGCCATGAGAGATGAGTTGGACTCGATGGCAAAGAATGAAGTCTGGGATCTAGTTGACCTTCCTCCCGGACGCAGAGCCATTGGAAACAAATGGGTTTTCAAGGTCAAGCGTCGGGCAGATGGATCAATTGATAAGTTCAAAGCCCGTTTAGTAGCGAAAGGCTACACCCAAGTTGAGGGTGTAGACTACGAGGAAACTTTTTCTCCTGTGGTGAGATTAGCCTCGATTCGCTTACTTCTGGCGCTAGTAGCCCATTTGGATTTAGAACTGTTCCAAATGGATGTGAAGACTGCTTTCCTAAATGGAAATCTTGAGGAAGAGATATATATGGTCCAGCCTATTGGTTTTGTATCAAAAGGCCAGGAAGACAAGGTTTGTCACCTTAAAAAATCCATATATGGCCTCAAACAGTCTTCTAGAGCATGGTACTTCAGATTCCATGAAACCATCACTGTTTTTGGCTTTACCATGGTTTCAGAAGATCACTGTGTATATGTCAAAAGGACAAGTGTAGGAATTATGTTTCTTACCTTGTATGTCGATGACATTCTACTGGCTGGAAGTGATATGGAGATCATCAATGCCACCAAGCGGTGGTTATCTTCCGTCTTTGAGATGAAGGACATGGGTGAAGCTAGGTATGTCCTAGGTGTGGAAATTCTTCGAGACCGTTCGAAGAAACTTCTTGGTTTAAGCCAAAAGGCATATATCGAGAAAGTCCTAGAACGGTTTCGGATGCATTACTCCAAACCCGTCGATACTCCAGTAGACAAGGGTTTGATTTTGAGTCTAGAGCAATGCCCTAAAACAGAAGTTGAAAAACAGAAGATGAGTAATGTCCCATACGCTAGTGCTATAGGTAGCCTAATGTATGCCATGTTATGTACACGGCCTGACATTTGCTTCGCGGTTGGTTTGGTAAGTCGTTACCAAAGTAACCCTGGAATCGCTCATTGGCAAGCTGTCAAGAGGATAATGCGTTATCTTCGGGGGACTACTGACTTGGTACTTTGCTACCAAGGAGTGGACTTAAAACTAAGAGGTTACTCTGATGCTGACTGGGGTGGTGACTTGGATGAGTCTAAGTCCACCTCAGGATATGTCTTCACTCTTGGTGGGGGAGCCATATCTTGGTGCAGCAAGAAGCAGGAATGCATAGCCTTATCAACTATGGAAGCAGAGTATGTCGCTTGTTGCCTCGCCGCTCAGGAAGCGATCTGGCTCAGGAGTTTTCTTCAGGATCTCAATCTCACTCTGAGAGTTGATGATCCTGTGGAAATGTGGTGCGACAATACTGCCGCTATCCAATATGCTAAGGATCCTAAATTCCATAGGAAGGCTAAGCATATTAAACGGCGTTATCATTTTGTAAGAAACGCCATAAAGTTAAAAGAAGTCATTGTAAAGTATTTACCTACTAGTAAGATGGTTGCTGATCCCTTAACTAAACCTACTCCTAGAGATACGTTCAAAACTCATGTGATGAGTTTAGGTCTTCGTAGGTTTTAGTTATTGGGGATGTTTTGTTTTGGACATATGTAATGAATGTTTTTTTTGAATAAAGATTGATGTTTCTTTTTCGAAATGTTCATTATTATATTGTGGTTGTTTGATCAGGCATATCTAAATGTCACTAGGCTTCTGATCATCTTATCACATGGATGATCAATCCTGACGCCTAAGTAGCGGGCAGGATAAGATTTGATCATATTGGCACTAGGTGTGCAATATTGATTATTACCGCGATTTTAAATGATGCGGATAATGAATAGTCGCCTTAGTTAGTCTAAGATGAGATTTTAAGTAAATCGGATATAATACAACCTTATATCGAAGCCTAAAGCCGAATTTTGAGTATCAAGGTTATGTTTTGTACAGTAACCAAGTAACTCGGGTCAGTTTTTAGTGAAAACTGGACTTGTAATTCGCATGGTATATAAAGTGACAGCTCACCTCAGTGGGAGTTATACCATGACACACATTCATACTGTGTGTGCCTAAGTCGACCTGGGGAGTGACAATTGAATCCCTTCCTTGTCACTATGTGATCCCTATAGACTTCGTGGTCTATTTAGATGACACCCTTTGACCTACAACTGTAATGTGGATTTGAGGTATGCTGCAGCTACTTTGATGTGAACTCCAAGGGCTATAAAATAGATAGTCCAGCGGAACACATTAGGAAAGCTATCATGCTAAAATGAAGCATTATAAGTGTCTAAGGAAGAATCGATCCACCATTGCTATATCAGCCCGGGCGGTTATACTGAGGTTATAACCATATGATATATCAGACATAAAGGGACGTTGTATGTCGTTAGCAATGAGAGGATGATTCGGGGTAACATCGCCAATGTTGAAAGTGTCTTTGTTAGATTGACGGTATCTTAACAAAGCGCTACCTGTTACTTATGGTCGCACGTCTCATTCCTGGTATGACGCGTTTTTGAGAGGAAACATTGTTAAGAGACGATGTTACGGCTTAAGTGGCCGAGTGGGAGCTGAAGGCTATTTTTAGCAAAGTGGTCAAACGGCCACTTCCCCCCCATTTTAGGGATGTGTGGCCTAAAATTGGGGGGTGGCAGCTTGGGATAAATGCAACTAATCTCAGTGATTAAAGACTACCAAGGAAAAATATACACAAGACCTAAGCGGCAGTTTTGGTCAAGCTCTCATACTCTCTCTCTCGGTTCTGGGAAAACGCATTACCGTCTGAGTATTTCGGGTTTGTGACGTGGTTTCACCGGGACTCTAGTAGCCGTCGGATTTCATCTGTTTGTGGTTCAAAGGCAATTGGGAATTCACACGCTTCAAGAGGTTAGTCCTTATGCAATTTCATTCTAACAGCCTAATAGTCCACTTCTTGCATTTGCAGGACTCCTGGAATCTCCTATTTGCAGTTCGGCTGAACATTCCAGCTGCAGACAATCTCCGGCTTATCAACATTGATGCGTTGCCTAACCCCTCCTCGTAGGTATGAATGACCTCAAGATGTCTTGCCTCATTAAAAGTGGCCCCAGCAAAGATCACATTGTTGCAAAAAAAATAAAAATAAATGTGATATGTGGAGAGCCCTTCAGTGGAAATGCTATGCTACAATATCTGGTTCACCGTATTCAAGAGAAAGCCTAAAAATGCTTCAGCACATTGCAAGAAAAGATACGAGGATATGGGATTCCCTTTTCGTAGACCATGAGAAGGGGTGTCAGTTCCTCGCCCCTTGCCGTTGACAACAAAAGAGTACGAGACTCAGTAGACTTTATCAATCCACCCCTACAAGAATCCCATCTTCCTTATAACATGCATCAAAAAGGCCCACTCGACTCTAACATATGCCTTACTCATGTCGAGTTTAATAGCAAAACCCCTTGCTTCCGGCTTCTCTTCCACTTCATATAATTGAAGACCTCAAAGGCTATCAGACCTTGTCAGTAATTGAATGCTTCTACACAAACGCACTTTGTTGCTCTGCTATAAGACCTGGGAGAAACAACTTGAGGTAATTGGTCATAATTTGGACAAAATCTGATGTAAGACATTGCAGTGACTTATGGGTCTAAACTGGGTGATGGATTTAGGATCATTGACCTTAGGAATAAGGACAATGTTTGTAATGTTAACATATGCCTGATAAAGGTTACCGCATCATGCACGCTTTACAATGGAGACCATGGCCTCACCTACCAATTCCCAGTACTTCTTAAAAAAAGGCCATGCATCCCATCGGGACCCGGCTTCGCTGGGTGCATCCGTGCATGTTGTTGAGCACCTTATGGATTTCCTCAGCTGTAGGCTCCTGTTCTAGAATATCGTTCATATCCTGTGTGACCAACTCGTTTACACCACCCAATGCCATATCAAGAGGGTCCGGGCTTGACGAAGAGAAGAGGTCATTGAAATAATTGACCACTATCTTTTCGATACCATCCAGAGATGTAGCTCTGCTCCGATGTTGGTCCTCTAAAAACTTGCTGCAGTTCCGAACTCTCTCCTTGCCTCCCTGTTTATTTGTTATTTGTATGGAGGCGATGGGAAGATGACTTCACTTGACTACTGGTGATAAGGCCTTTAAGTTTCATCCAAATTATGTGAGAGTCAAATTAGTACATCTTGCCTTTGTAGATGATATGTTACCTTTTGCTAGAGAGGACCTTGAATCTATTCAAACCCTGTAGGACTATTTTCAGAAGTTCTGTTGACTCTATTGGCAAATTGTTAACCTCATACTTATATAAGGTTCTGATGATAACAAACACAAATGTGATACTATGTATGGTTGTGCTTGAGTTATGTGTTGTTGACAGAATTTGGAAAACATTTTTGAAATATCTTGCTTGATTAATAAGTGTTTGAGAACAATGTCTTAGAACAATTCCCGGAAAGTATATGTGTTTCAGAACATAGTTTCAGAACAGTTCTAGAAACAGTTCTTCAGAGCAGCTGACTGACAAGGACCCAAGGAGCATCAAAAGAACATGGAGTACATTAGAACAGCTCAAAGAACAGTTATGAGAAACAGCAAAGCATTTAGAGCGACAAGTCAAATCGTATACAAGCTGTCCAACTGATTAACAAGAGTCATTGGTTTGGTATTTATTTTATTTTATTAGATTCTTGTTAGTATGCCAATTAGAAGATCTTGATTTAACATTTACTTTGAATGGTTTTTCAGACATCTCAGAACACTGTCTCAGACCAGTTCTGAGAACAGGGTTCATAGTGTTTTTAAGTAAAAACTGAATTTCACGGTTTTTCCTTGATTTTTAGGCTGACGTTTTTGAAATATTTGAGATATATTTTCTCTAGTAAAAAAGAGTTATTTTTGGCTTTGAAATTATTGTGGAGAGTTTTTAGCCTACTTTTTGGGGTGAATCTTTCACCAATTAAAACAACTCCTATTTTTAGAATGTGGCTAATAGGTGGAGAAAATTGTGGACTTGGCTGCTGGAAATTTGTGGTACTCATTTATCCTTGCTGCTCAAGCTGCTAGTGGGTGAGTTACCAAGTCTTGCGGCACAAGTACAACAAAACTTAATATTGTTTTATCCCACATTCTTATTTAAGTAACTTCTATCCTTCAAATTTCAGTAGAGAGTGAGACATTGGTTTTCAAAACATTTCAAGTTCTACAAAGAGATATATTTTCATAAAGAAAACCATCTAAAGTGAGTAAAAATTCAAGTCCTCTCATTGGCATACTTGGCGCTCAATTGTATCTTACCCTTACTTATTTAGAAGCACTTAAAGTAAGATATTCATCTCATTTTCTTCTTTCATCGGTGAGAATTGAGTGTGTCCAAGTCTAGGGCAACTTGGGACGTGGTGTAACTTGTCTTGGGGTAGACGGTTACGTGAGTGTTACATTTGTATTGGTGTAGGTTACTTCTGTAACGTATTTGACCCGTATAGTGGAAGTATGTGAAAATCCTACAGGGGTAGGTTGTGATTTTTCACCTCAGTTGGGTTAGAGGTGTTTTCCACGTAAAAACACCGTGTGCATTTTGTTTACTTTTTACTGCTATTCCGTTTCTGGGTCACTGCAAACACTTTGTCCGAACTGTTCTTGAGGGTGTTTCCAGAAACTCTGAAAAATCGGCCAACACAATTCACCCCCCCTCTTGTGTTCGTGTACTCTCAAAACTATCAGGTGGTATCAGAGTAGGTTCTCATTTAAAGGTTAACACCTTGAGAGATCCTAGATGATGAGTACACCACAAGGAATGCTTAGGGGTCAATCTGTTACTCGACCACCATACTTTAATGGTCAACATTATAGTTGGTGGAAGAATCACATGGAAAACTATGTTCAAGCTAATGATTATGAGTTATGGATGATCATCAAGAATGGTCCACTCATTCCCAAAAAGACAATCGAAGATGGGAGTATGGTTCCCAAGGAGCCTCAAGAATTCAATGCTGAAGATTTTAAGATGATGGAAAAGAATGCAAAGGCCAAAAAGCTGTTGTATTTTGGTCTTGGTCCTGATGAGTACAATCGTATTTCTGAGTGCAAGTCAGCCAAAGAAGTTTGGGATGCCCTCCAAGTAGCTCATGAAGGCACAAATCAAGTGAAGCAGTCAAGAATTGAACTTCTTATGAGAAAGTCTGAGCTATTTGAAATGGGTGATAAAGAAACGATGATGGAGATGTATACCCGTTTTACCCATATTACTAATGAACTAAAATCATTGGGAAAGTCCTTCAGCACTGAGGAATTGGTGAGGAAAATCCTACGATTTTTGCCACAGTCATGGGAAGCCAAAGTCATGGCCATCCAAGAAGCCAAGGATATGAACAAAATCTCCTTGGACGAGCATATTGGCAATCTCCAAACTTATGAACTTGGAAGAAGCTCTCAGCTGAAAGAGGAAACCAAGAGAGACTGAGGCCTTGCTCTAAAGGCCTTGGAAGAGGATGGTTCGGACTTTGATGAAGAAGAAATGGCCATGATCACCCGAAAATTCAAGAAGTTCTTCAACAAGGCCAAAGAGAATTCTAAAAAGAAGAACTTCAGCAAGCCCAGAAGCAATGAACGAGAGCAGTTCACTGGGTGTTTCAAGTGTGGCAAACATGACCACATTGCGAAGAACTGCCCCCTGCTGAAAGAAGAACAGGAGACAGAACAGTTCCGAAAATAAGGCAGAAAACAATTTAGGAACAGTTCTGTGAGGCGATTCTCAAAGGCAATGCTGGCGGCTTGGGGTGATACTACAGAAGACAATGAGGCCTCCGAAGAAGAAGAAGCTGTTGTAGCACTCATGGCCAGGAGTGAGTCAAATTTGGACGATGAGCAAGTGGATAGTCTATCCCAACTCAAAGGAAAGGTTCGTGGTCTTAACAAAGCAAAACTTGAGGAATTGCTATTCACTTTGATGGATGAATGTGATGCTATTAATGCTGAAAATTGCATGCTAAAAGATGTATGTTCTGATTTAAAAAGAGATGTTAAGAAGCTTGAACATGCAAACGAGATCCTTAAAAGTGGATGAAGAGATCCTTGTTTTGTATGAAGACCTTGACAAGCTAAAGAAACCTTGAGTGTGAGAGAAAAGGTGTTTAACACTGATATCTCAAATCTGGAAAGTCAGTCTTTTCTGCTGAAACGGAGGATAGAGTCCTTGGTCTGTGAGAATAGCCAATTACTTGAAAGGCTAAAAAGGGCCGAATTGACATCACTGCAAACAGGCGCTGGAACAGTTCCTCAGAAGTGCTTAAATGGCTAAATACTCATCATAACCGGAATAAGAAGGGACTAGGTTTTGTGACTAAACAAATTGTTTACCCAGTAAACAGAAAATATGTAGGACTACCAGAAAATATCATTTGTTTTCACTGTGGTAAAACAGGTCATTATCGTTATACTTGTCCCTCAAGAAAGTATGCCATGGAAAGAAACATGATTTATGTAAAACAAATATGGGTGAGAAAAGATGAGATTTGCATGTCTAAGGGAATGGGATCCAAGTGGATCTGGGTTCCCAAAACTAACCCTTAATTTGTTTTGCAGGTTAAAGTGAGAGGGAACAACCGAGCAAACAACCCAGCAAACAACCAACTGTGGTATGTGGATAGTGGTTGTTCACGGCATATGACTAGTGAAAAATCAAGCTTCCTCTCACTTACAGCCTCTGATGGAGGGAGTGTGGCATTTGAAAACGGCAAATCAAGGAAAATTGTCGGTATAGGTAAGATAGGTGAGTCATTCTCCCATTCAATTGACAATGTATATCTTGTGGATGGTCTACAACATAATCTACTAAGTGTGTCCCAACTATGCGATAAAGATAACCTAGTGGTGTTTTCTTCAAAACAATGCTTGGTTGTCAATATCAATACAGGAGATGTTGTGTTGAGGGGGAAGCGATACAAAAATGTGTATAAGGTGTGTATTCTTTCACTTCCTCAAAATAATCTGACTTGTTTAAGTGCTTTAAATGATGATGTTATACTTTGGCACAAGAGACTAGGTCATGCAAGTTTCTCTCTTTTGAATAAAATTGTTTCTAAAAACCTAGTAGTCGGCCTACCTTCCATCCTATACGATGATGACAAGGTGTGTGATGCTTGTACTAGGGGTAAACAAGTCAGAACTTCTTTTAAACTGAAAAACTTTGTTAGCACTACCCGACCTCTTGAGATGCTACATGTTGATTTGTGTGGTCCTATGAGGATCACAAGTAGAGGAGGGAAGAGATATGTGCTTGTGATAGTGGATGATTACTCTCGTTTTACATGGACTTTGTTTTTGGCTTCTAAAGATGAAACTTTTGAAAAATTTCTTGTGTTTCTTAAAAGGACTGAAAAGAGAGTACGACACTCATTGGTTTGTCTAAGGTCTGATCATGGTAAAAAATTTGAAAATTCGAGCTTTATTGACTATTGTAATGAACATGGTGTTAATCATAATTTTTCTGCCCCAAAAACACCCCAACAGAACGGATGGTAGAGCGTAAAAATCGTACTCTAGAAGACATGAGTAGAACAATGCTTATTGCTAGTGGTCTTCCTAGAAACTTTTGGGCAGAAACATTAAATACATCTTGTTACATTATTAATAGATGCATGACATTCTCAACAAGACTCCTTATGAACTTTTCAAAGGTAGAAAACCTAATATTATGTGTTTAAGAGTGTTTGGTTGCAAATGTTATGTGCATAATAATGGGAAGGATGCCTTGGGAACGTTTGATCCAAGGAGTGATGAGGTAATATTTTTGGGGTACTCCTTACACAGTAAGGCATACAAAGTGTTTAACAAACGAACCTTCTGTGTTGAGGAGAGTGTGCATGTGCTGTTTGATGAAACTAACTCCCTTATTCAGAATGATGCACAGGATGCAGAGTTCGAACTGGGTCTTGCAAGGAGAGATTTGTTGCTCACTCATAACTCCATGCATGAGAAAGGTAAGTCTCCTGGAAGTGAACCAAATCCTGGAGCAGATGACTTGGAAGGTGGGCAAGGTTTAAACTAATCAGAAGGAAGCATTGCTGAACCCATTTTAGAACAAAACCAGCCCACTCAACCTAATTCTTCTTGAACAGATTTGAGAACAGGCTCCATGACAGGCTTGGAAACAGGCTCCAGAACAGGTTCAGAACCTGTTTCACCAAGTATTCCAGCAAGAGTAGAAAGCGTGACTGTAGACCCACTTACTCCATGACCTTGGAAGCACCAAAGTTCACACCCCCTTGACCAGATCTTATCTAACATTCATACAGGAGTGCAAACTAGATCCAAACTTAAAAACTTTTGTGCTTTCTATGCTTTCCTTTCTGACATTGAGCCAAAAAGTGTTCATAAAGCTCTTGCAGATTCTGACTGGGTTATTGCAATGCAAGATGCGCTACATCAGTTTGAAAGGAACAAGGTGTGGCACCTCATACCATGACCAGAGAACATATTAGTCATCGGCACCAAGTGGGTGTTCTGAAACAAACTGGATGAGTGCGGAACAGTCACTCAGAACAAGGCTCGACTGGTTGTTCAAGGGTACAACCAAGAAGAGGGAACTGACTATGAAGAAACCTTTGCACCTGTTGCAAGGATTGAAGCTATCTGTATTTTGGTAGCTTTTGCAACTTACATGGAAATAAAGCTATACCAAAAGCATGTCAAAAGTGCATTCCTCAACAGATACCTAAAGGAAGAGGTGTATGTGAGTCAACCCCTGATTTTGAATATTATGAATTTCCTAACCATGTTTTCAAACTTGAAAAAGCTCTTTATGGTTTAAAACAAGCTCCTAGAGCTTGGTATGAACGGTTGTCTAACTTTTTAATTGAAAACGGTTTTAAAAGGGGCAAGGTTGATAATAGCTTGTTTCTAAAATCTAAGGGGGAACATTTGTTGATTGTCCAAGTATATATCGATGACATTATATTTGGTGCAAGTCACAATGATCTATGTGATGAGTTTTCAAAATTGATGAGAAGTGAGTTTGAAATGAGCATGATGGGCGAGCTTAATTTCTTCTTAGGCTTGCTAATCAAGCAAACTTCAAATGGAACTATGATACATCAAGAAAAGTATGTCAAGGAATTAATTAAGCGGTTTGGAATGGAATCAACCAAACCCATCGATACTCCCATCTCTCCCTCAACTAGGTTGGTAATGGATGATAGGAGTCCCTCAGTTGAAGAAAAATACTATAGGTGCATGATAGGGTCGCTTCTATACCTAGCTACCAGTAGACCTGACATTGTTTTGAGTGTTGGATTGTGCGCCCGTTTTCAGTCTAAGCCAAAAGAAACTCATTTAAAGGCTGTCAAACGGATTTTAAGATATTTGAAACATACTCCTGACTTAGCTTTATGGTATCCTCGAGGGTGCGACTTTGATCTGGTTGGGTATGCTGATGCTGACTAGGCAGGTTTTTTGGTTGATAAAGAAAGCACCTCAGGTATGGCTCATTTTCTTGGACCCAGTTTGGTATCTTGGGCAACCAAGAAACAATACTCAGTTATCATGTCCATAGCAGAAGCTTAATATGTTGTAGCTGCTTCTTGTTGTGCTCAACTGTTATAAATAAGGCAACAACTCAAAGACTTTTGCGTTGACACAGGATGCATTCCCATATTTTGTGATAATACAAGTGCGATTAATATTTCAAAAAACCCATGTCAACATAAAAGGACTAAACATATTGACATTCGTCATCACTTTTTGAGAGATAATGTTGAAAAGGGTTTGGTTTCAATGAATTTTTGTACCACTAATAAGCAAATTGTTGATATTTTTACCAAGGCATTGAATAGAGAACAGTTTAAGAAGAACAAACTTGAATTGGGTTTTATTAAAACAACTTGAGCATGCTTAACCCCCAATGCTTGTCTAGTTAAAAGGTCTTTCAGGTCAAATATCTTGATTCATTGGATGCAGTCAACTTTTGTGTTAGAATTAGCACATGTGTGGATCATAACCTACTGACAATCATTGAGGTTTGATGGCATTGCCCTTATTGTCCTATGTTACCGAACAACCGACAGCAAGAACAAGCACCAAGAATAGGTATGATCACTGCTTGTCACTTTGTGCGAATCAGGTAGTTTTTTTTTCAGTTGTTGGACTTCATTTTCTTTTCTACCTTTCTGAGTAAGAAGTGGTTGGGAGACTTAAAATTCCCACCTCTCCTTCTTCTCGGTACCACTTCCCAAAAATCCCTCTTCCTCTCCTCTCCTCTCAAAATCGCTCGAGTCCTCTTCATCTTCAAAACCCTAGCTCTTTTCTCTCTCAAGCCCAACAACTATGGCGAAAACCCATGGCGGCCACTCCTCCTCCAAACGACGACCATCATCTCCATGAACTTTACTCTGGGTGCCAAAGCGGGCTCGCATGGCGTCTCCGCCGGCTTCTCCATCTCTGCCCTTGTCGACGACTGCAGCACTGGCACCGGTTAGAGGTACGACGGCACCGGTCATAGGTACGGGGTTTAATTCTCTACCCCCTTTGCCTATTATCTCTACAATCTGTGGGTTTCTAAAAAGTCTAGACTTACGAACAGTGGGGATGGAACTGGGTGATGTTCCTCCCGAATTTGGATGGGTTTTGGTGTTATTTGAGCCTGCTATGGAACCAATGGTGTCTGAGGGTGTTCTTGAACCTAGTGAGGTTCAAACTGTGTCTGAAGGTGTTCATAAAGTAGCTGCGGCTCAATCAGGGTTTGAACCTGGTTCTAAACCAGGTATAGCCCGAACAAGGCTTGTCCCTGTCTTTTTTGATAGATTAGATGACCACTTCATTAATTTGGATCGGGTGGAAGATCTTGAGGAGACTAACAGTACTGGGTCAGAGTCGACCATTGAGGTTGTTCCCCCTAAACCCTACGAAATGACCAAACCTTGCAAGTAGGGACCAAGTCGTCGGTTCAAAACATTTGCAGGTCGAACTGATCTCCCACTTGTTCATAGACCCAGAACTCACCGTTCTAGATCTTCTTCTGCTCCTTCACAGCCCACAGAAACAACCTCACCACTTCCTTCCCGACCTACCTCCACACACTTATCCAGAAAGTCTTCCCAACGCACCCATAAAATGACCAAACCAGCCGGCCCTTCACAATAGGAGCCCCAACAGGTTAAGGAGATTGTTTCCTCCCCTGATAACACAGCAACCAAAGGCAAAGGGAAAGCTCCTTCCGAACAGGTGTCCCAACAGGTGCCTATAGAAACCAAGCCAGATGAACCCAAACCCAAAAGAGCCAAAACAACCATGACCACAGCAGCCAAAGTTGCCTATTTTCTCCAAAGGAGTGTAGTACAGGGCAAAATTGTGAAAGTTGCTTATTTTCAGGAACAGGGCCTGGAGATGTTCTTGGATAAGCTTAAAGCCTACGGTTGGTTAGACCTATTTGCAAACACCCAGAAAGGGTGTTCTGTACCTGATTTGGTAGAATTCTATGCCAACTGTAATGTCACCAATGGTGTGGTGACAAGTGTGGTCAATGGGAAAACATTGTGGTTCAATGCTAAGGAATTGGGGGAAATCTTAGGAGTTTCAGCTGTGGGGTTTGGGGTATATGTAAGGGAAGACAAGACAATGCTCGGAGTTGCAAGATTGCTTCAACTGACTCAAAGGTTGAGTCAACAACTAGGCTTGAAAACACCCCGGCCCGTCAAGAAAGGGGAGATGATACATTGTCACCGATTGCTCTTCTGGTTTGTCATAAAAAACATCATCCCCCGGGGCCAAGGCCGCAACCTTACGGATGCAATGGACTAGTGCCTTACCGATCTCCTGGACCGGGGGGAGCAGATCAACCTACCTACATCATGATTAGTCATATCTCCCGCATTGCAAACACGGCCAGGGAACATGACCTAGGGTATGGTTTTCTCCTGACCTCGGTATTTGAGCACTTTGGGATTTCTTTACAGAAAAAGGTAGGGGTGCAAGTGACAGATGAGATAGGTAGCAGCACCCTGATCAGTTGTAGGTTCAAGATTGCAAAGGGTGCACCTGCTGGTTTCGAACAGGAGTCCCAAACACCCTTCACCCTTGTTCCTGGTTCTTCCTCCAGTGGTACTCCACTGGATACATTGCTCAAAGACCAAAACCGGCTGAAGGATGAGCTCTCTGAGGTTAAGGCGGCTCTTGCAGAGGAGAAGGCCATGAATGCGAAGCACCATGAGGATCTTCTATCTACCATCACTGCCCTCACGGCCCACCTGTCCTCTCCTCCTTGCTGAACCTGTTTCTGCCCCCTGTTCCCTGCCTTGTTCTATTTCCTGTTTTTACTCTTCTTGTCCACCTTGTTCTCAACAACTGTTTTTCACTATCTGGTTGTGCCTTTTGACTGACAGTGGTTTATACTAACTCTTGGTTTGTTATTACTTAATACTGTGCCCTGCTTGTCTTCTTGTTGTTATCTGTTTGTGCGTGACTCGGATGGCCAATATCATTACTGTACCATATACTTGAGTGTATCGCTAGTTGCCTTCCTCCATTACCCAAGTAATGGTGATTGCAAACAACCTGACTCTCTCTGTTTGATCTGACCACCCTTTTTCGATCATGTCAAAAGGGGAAAGATAGGCGTGACCATGGTTGATTTAATTTGACTTGGCTTAAGTTGACTTCTTCACATTTTTCTCTTCTATGGCTTGACTGTAACTTACTTTCACCTCTTATGTCAATAGGGCCATTTGGTTTGTCATCATCAAAAAGGGGAAAATTGTTAACTCTATTCGGAAATTGTTGACCTCATACTTGTATAAGGTTTTGATGATAACAAACACAAATTTAATGCTCTGTAAGGTTGTGCTTGAGTTATGTGTTGTTGATAGGATCTAGAAAACATTTTTGAAATATCTTGCTTGATTAATAAGTGTTTGAGAATAGTGCCTTAGAATAGTTTTCGGAAAGTATATGTGTTTCAGAACATTGTTTCAGAACAGTTCTAGAAATAGTTCTTTAGAGCAGCTGATTGACAAGGACCCAAGGAGCATCAAAAGAACATGGAGTACTTTAGAACAGCTCAAGGAGCAGTTCTGAGAAGCGGCAAAGCATTTGGAGCGACAAGTCAAATCGTATACAAGCTGTCCAGCTGATTAACAAGAGCCATTGGTTTGATATTTATTTTATTTTATTAGATTCTTGTCAATATGCCAATTAGAAGATCTTGATTTAACATTTACTTTGAATGGTTTTTGAGATATCTCATAACACTATCTCAGACCAGTTCTGATAACATGGTTCAGAGTGTTTTTAAGCCAAAACTGAATTTCACTGTTTTTCCTTGATTTTTAGGCTGACGTTTTTGAAATATTTGAGATATATTTTTTGTAGTCAAAAAGAGTTATTTTTGGCTTTGAAATTACTGCGGAGAGTTTTTAGCCTACTTTTTGGGGGTGAATCTTTCACCAAGTAAAACAACTCCTATTTTTAGAATGTGGCTAATAGCTGGAGAAAATTGTGGGCTTAGCTGCTGGAAATTTGTAGTACTCATTTATCCTTGCTGCTCAAGCTGCTAGTGGGTGAGTTACCAAGTGTTGCGGCACAGGAATAGTAAAACTTAATATTGTTTTATCCCAAATTCTTATTTAAGTTACTTCTCTCCTTCAAATTTTGGTAGAGAGTGAGACATTGGTTTTCAAGGCATTTCAAGTTCTTCAAAGAGATATATTTTTAGAAAGAAAACCATCTAAAGTGAGTGAAAATTCAAGTCCTCTCATTGGCATACTAGGCGCTCAATTGTATCTTACCCTTGCTTATTTAGAAGCACTTAAAGTAAGATGTTCATCTCATTTTCTTCTTTCATCAGTGAGAATTGAGTGTGTCCAAGTCTATGGGGACTTTGGACGTGGTGTAACTTGTCTTGGGGTTGATGGTTACGTGAGTGTTACATTTGTAACGGTGTAGGTTACTTCTGTAACGTATTTGGCCCGTATAGTGGAAGTGTGTGAAAATCCTACAGGGGTAAGTCGTAGTTTTTCACCTTAGTTGGGCCAGAGATGTTTTCCACGTAAAAACACTGTGTGCATTTTGTTTGCTTTCTACTACTATTCCGTTTCTGGGTCACTACAAACACTTTGTCCGAACTGTTCTTGAGGGTGTTTCCAGAAACTCTGAAAAATCGGCCAACACAATTCACCCTCCCTCTTGTGTTCGTGCACTCTCAAAACTATCAAGTTCTATACCATTTTTGGATTGGTTACAAATGCAGATAAATCTTATCTTCATTTTGACGGGATTCCCTCAGCAAAGGATTTTATAGGTTATACGGTTGTCACTTAGTAAATTTCCATTTTGATTCTTAGAGCTTCCATTGTCCTCCAAAAGGTTGTCCTTCAAAATCTACTTGATAGAATTATATATGAAGAACTTCTAGAGAGAGAAGTGCATAGTTGGAGAGAGAGAGGGGGGGAGAAGATAGCAAAGAGCTTATTCAACCTTATTAACCCAAAAATTGAGTTATTACAACCAGCTCAAGGCCATATATACAAGAGGAAAACAATTATCCTTTCCCGCCAAAAAATTAGTTGTAATAAAATTAGAAGAATCTGGAACACTATTCTATTAACAATGAACCACTATCTCCTGCACCCCACCTCAAATTTGTGGGTGTACTAACCCCCAATTTGCTAGGAATGCCATGATGAAGACTTCCCACTAAAGGCTTTGTGAGGACGTTAGCAAATTGGTGTCTAGTAGGAACATAACCCAAGGATGTCAACCCTTCCAAGAGAGCTTTTCCTTGACAAAATGACAGTCAATCTCTATATGCTTCATTCTTTCATGGAAGACAGGGTTTTTTACAATGTAAACGGCTAACTGACTATCACATTTAATAGATATGGGTGTAATAGAAGAAATGGTGAGCTCATCCAGTAATCGACTCAACCATACTAGTCCCGTTGTCAATCCGCTTAAGCTTTTGTATTTAGCCTCTACAAAAGAGAGTGCAAGTGTTCCATATGTCTTTGACTTCCAAGAAATCAAATTTCCCAAAAAAGATAACATAATCACTGATAGATTTCCTAGTGTGAGAGCAACAAGCGCAGTTTGTCCCACAAAATGCTTCCAAGTTGAAAATAGGTTCTTTGTTGAGAAGAATACCAATGTCTGTCTGGCCCACTAGATACCTTGGGACATGTTGTACTGCCTAATAATGAACTGGTCTAGGAGCTTTCGCAAATTGACTTAAATGCTACAGAGCAAAGGCCAGATCTGGCCTGGTATTAGTGAGGAAATTTAGTTTGCCTACAGTTCTCCTATAAAGAGGAGGATCATGAAACAAGTCTCCTTCTGTTGCATTGAACCTGACATTGGTGTCAAGGGGGCATATAATTGGGGTAACATGTGCCTCCACAAACTCTTTAACAAGCTCTTTGGAAAATTTAGTTTGTGTCAAAAGTAAACCTTCACCGGTTGGAAAGATTTCCAAACCCAAAAAAATAATGAGCTTGGCCTAAATACTTGATTTTAAATACCTCGTCTAAATATTGTTTTGGGCCTTGGATTTCCATCTCATCATATCCAGTCACAAGATCGAATGTCGTCAACATGTATTGCCAAAAAGACCACTGAGCTCTTTTTCTTCTTACAAAACAGAGCACAATCATTGGAAGAAGATTTGTAGCCTCTTGCATACAACACTTCTATTAATTTTGCATACCATTGTCTAGAGGCTTCTTTTAAGACATACAATGATCTTCTTAACCAGCAAACAACACTTGGAACATCTGAGCTAATGCTAGGGGGCATTCTCATATATATCTCCTCATGGTGATCTCCATGGAGGAAAGCATTGTTTACATTTAGTTGTTGTAGTCACCAATCTTCCTTGATAGCCATAGTCATAAAAGTTCTAATTGTTTTTCCCTGCATGGTCAATTCCAGCCTTTTGAGTGAAACCCTTAATAACCAGTCTAGCCTTCACTCTCGAACGGCTCCCATCTACCTTATGTTTAGCCTTGTAAACCCATTTACAATCAATGTGTGTCTTTCCTGGAGATAGAGATATTGTATACCTCGTTTAGTTTTCATCTAGGGCCAGAATTTCCTTGTCCATGGCCAATTGCTAGCATGTTGAGCAGCTTTACCATAAGTTGTTGGCTTAATTATCTGGAGTTCATCCTTGGACTAAGTTGCCATAGATGAGCAATTTGTAGGTTGCACACAAAAAATTAGTTAAGTGTGCTGAAACAAAGAGCTTCATTTTCTTGTGCTTGACTGCAACAAGCATAATCTTATAAGTAAGACGATACTCTATGAGGCCTTTTAGATCTTCTTGTATGCATCTGATGTAGGAGACAAGGACTAAGGTCCTAGTTCTCTGATTCCCCCACAAATGAAGAGCTTGGATGGGTGACAGTCTCTTGACTAAGGATCCCACGATCATCATCAACAATCCCTTGTTGTGGATGAAACAAAGATATATTAGAAATTGTTCTCTTGTGTTGGCAAAGGGAAAATTGGATTCATGGAATATCACATCTTTTTAAATGAAGAAGGTTTGAGTCTCAAGATCCATCACCTTATATATACCCTTTCTCCCCAAAGGGTTATGTCAAAAACACACAGGCTTTGGCTCTTGGCTGGAACTTGTCCCTTCCTTGTTTCAAAGTAGAGATAAAACAAAGGCAACCAAACGCCTTTACATGGGTATAATATGTCATTTTCACATGAAGCATCTCATATGGAGTTTTATTATGCAACAGCTTAGTAGGCATGCTGTTTATCCAATAAGAAGTTGTGAGTACACAATCCACCCCAAAACTTTCAGGGAAAAGAGGATTGAAATAGCAAAGCTCTGGAGACTTCTAGCAAGTGCTTGTGCTTCCTCTCTGCTAACCCACTTTGTTGGGTGTTTGTATATAGCTAGTTCGATGAAGTATGCTTGTCCTAGAAAAGAAGTCTAAGATCTCATTGCCCTTGCTCAATTCTAGAAGCATTATCAGTACTAAGAACATTAACATGGGCAGCAAACCGAGTCTTTAGTTTGAGCCATTGTCACAAAAGTCCTTATGATTGAAACAACTTCATCCTTGGTCATCAAGAGATAAGTCCATGTGGCCCTCATGTAATCATCTATAATTATCAAAAAGTATCTGTGGCACGCATGGGCTTTGGGTGTGGTAAGGTCCCCAAGTGTCAATTACAAAAGCTCAAAGGCATTGATAGAAGAAATATGACAAGTTGGCAAAAGGGAGTCTATGTTGTTTAGCTTGAGGGTAAATGGCATCAATGAACTTCTTATCTCTATGGAAAGACAATCCTGATTCAGAAACAATTCTCACCTTATCATAAGGCATATGACCAAGTCTCTTGTGCCAAACATTAAAACTAGCTACATAAATAACCTTATTTGAACTATCAACATATACTTGTTTAAGTCCCCTTGACTGTGAACCTGCAAGACTTGCAATCCTTTTGCATATTATCATGTTTGAGCTTGGCTATCTACTTTATTTCTTTGTCCAAAACATATCATTCTAGAATTTCCTTACCAATAACCAATAGCCTATTTGGAGAAGGGGCCTAAAGCATACACATGCTCTCAATAAACTGTACAACATATCTAAGCTATTCACATAACTTCTTCACATATAATAAATTGAATTTAAAGGAGGAACTAGCAAGACATAACTTAGTACCGAATTAGAAGCTATTCTCAACTTTGCTTGGTCTTATTAGGTAGGTTCACTAACACTGGATGCTCAAGTAAGGACCAATCATGCAATATAGACTGATTGGAACTCATGTGTTCACTAGCACCTGAATCTAAGATCCAAGTTTCGTGGTTTAAAACACAGAAGTAATGTACATCATTTAGGGCATAACTGATGCCTACCATATGCATTGTTGAAGTTGTCATTTCTAGTACATTCTGCTCCAGTGATTCTGTTCATTTCCTGCTATGAGATTTGAGAGAAACTATAGAAACTACTTAGACTGTTATTGGTTTAGTACTAGTAGTATAGTGGAGTATTTGCAGTGGATGGATACATGTTTTCAACTAAGTTTTCTTGTTCTTCTCAAACATTATTTGCAAACCTGAAGTTCCTTGGTTTCCCACCTTGCCTATTTGAGTTTGGACAACCATGGAGTTTGTAACATTTGTCCATGGTGTGACCACTCCTCTTGAAATGGTCATAGAATAACTGTGATTTTCTTCCCTCTTGTCTTCTTGAAGCAAAGCATTTCCCAGCATTGTTGCTGGCATTAGCACTAAAGGATACACTTTCATTTTGAAACTAACTCCCCATCTTACCTGCCTCTGCCTCTCTTACTGCACTAGCAAGGAATAAATTTGTCTTGGAAATGGCAGAGGAGACACCAGGAGTATATTGCCTCGAATAGTGGTGTTGTTCTCATTGAGACCCACAAGGAACTGTATTATTGTCTGGTCTTAGCGATAAGCTTGCAATTTGGTGTTCACATCACACTCTTACTTGGTGGAATCACACCTTGGGAAAGCATTAGCAATATTGAATTCATCCCATACATTCTTGTCCTTATTGAAGTAAGAGATATATCCATATCACCTCAATAATGCAAGAAACCTCTTTTTGTGCTTGAAAATGCCTAGGTTATTCTATTGGCCTTACCTTTCATTGAGCTCTTTACATACTTCACTTGTTTCACAAAAGAGAACTCTGATGAGCAAAATTCAATAGCCTTGACAAGCCCATGTTATTACTTCGCTGGAAGTAAGGTAGAAAACGTGAGGTTGGTGTTGGTGTTCGTTTTGCATAAGAACCTTCAATAAATTAAATGAGATCTTATGCTTTGCTGAAAGTGCAATCCTCACAAAACGCTTCCAATTGCCAAAATATTCTGCATTGAACATATATGCAGCCAAAAGCTGCCCTGGATGATTAGAAGGATGTAAAAAGAGAGGATCCAAAGCTTCGATCTATACATTTCCATCTGCTATTACAGACTCTGCATAGGATTTCATGCAAGAAATCAATAGATCGCAGAGATTGAATGCATGAATTGCAAAATTAGGGCTTGATTGTTGATTGAGCAAAACAAGCAATTGAAGAAGAAAGAAAGTAAATTGTGTTTGAGAGATTTTTGGATAGATCAGTTGATGATACAAAACAATCGATCGAACAACAAGATAAATAAAGAAAAGTGGTTCAAGACCCTAGTCTTGCTCTGATACCATAAAGAACATTTAAAGAGAGAAGTGCACAGCGGAAGAGAGAGAGAGAGAGAGAGAGAGAGAGAGAAGATGAGAAAGAGCTTATTTAATCATATTAACTGAAAAATAGAGTTTTTACAACCAGCTCAAGGCTATAATATATGCAAGAGGAAAACAGTTCTCCTTCCCCAGCAGAAATTAGTCATAACGGAAAAAAAGAGAGAGAGAAGAATTTGGAGCCCTGTTATATTAACAATGAGCTATTATCTCCCACAAGACAAAAAATGGGTGCTTGGACTGCAATGCAAAGAAATTATCTTATGCAGCGATAAGGGTCCCTTTGAATTCAGTGATTGCAGGTATCATCGGTTTCTGGTCCTGAGTGTTTCTACTTCCTAAGGTTGTCAACTTGTCATGCATCTCATGGAGTCTTTATGTTGCAAGTTCTTGCAGATTGGTTTCCCTAGATACGAGGAAACTGGTAAATGTGAGCTCTAGGAAACTGGTTAATGTGAGTTGGCAATTTTTGTGTCAACTATACAAAAAGGTAGGCTGAACTTTAAAGAGTCTTGGGCCAGAATAAGGCCCTTTATCTTAAGCGGTTGCAGACATGAATAGGCCATTTTTTCTATTTAGGCAAAAGCATATTTGTTGCAGGGGTGTAATATCTTTAATGTCAGTGCTCATTCAATTAACGCTTGCGGATGGAGGAGTTTACTCCACATGAAGGACGAGTTTGAGTGGGTGTCTGGTGAGTTGCAGAACCCTTGGTTGGAAGCTTGTCAAGTTGGTGAGAAGCTTAGGGTGTTTTTGGCAGGGAGAAAAATTATTTTTTCGAAAAATAATTTTCCTATTTTACGTTGTTTGATAAAACGAGGAGAAAATCATTTTCATCGGAAAATCATTTTACCCCATTTGAAGGAAATTGCTTTCCCTTAAAAAGGTAGAGAAAATGATTTTTCAACCTCGATTTTGGTTTTCTAATTTTGTCTCTCATTCTATTTTCTTTTAATTGTGCCCAGAATCACTCTGTTTTCACTCTCATTTTGTCTCTCATTTTTCCCCTCTTCTTCATGTTCATCATCTTCATTGATAATTTCCATCGTCAATCTCTGCAATTATTTCTTGAGTTCTCTTACCTTGTTACTATTACCCTTTTGAAAAACATCACAATCTGAGACAGTCATTGTCTTCCCGTTAGACATTTTCTTTAATTTGGGTTTAATATCACTCAAAGTCAACTGGATAATCCTTGGGAATAGTGAAAAAATTGAGATTCATTAATGTTGACTCTTTCTTTTTCTAGATTTATTAACAAGTATATTTCTTACTAATATTTTGGGTTTGATTTTGAAGAGGAGAGAGAAACAGAATTCGTTAGTCGGGTCGGGTCAGAGCAATGAGCAGGGGAGGGGTTGATGGTAAAAAAAAAAATGGAGTGAGAATGAGGGATTCATTTTATCAAATAGCAAAAAATGAAGTGGAACGAAAATGGTTTTCCATTCTACCAAACAGCTGAAAATGTAAGTGGAAAATCATTTTTCTTAGGAAAATATTTTTCATGGAAAATGATTTTTTAGGAAAATGATTTTCCCCTCTACCAAACATACCCTTAATTTAAAAAAATTCTATGAGCTATTCCATTTACCAAAGTAGAATTAGTAGAGGACTGTTTGAAAAGGATAGGGTTGGGATCGACATAAATACATTGAGGGTATTTGATAACAACAACTGTTTGGGAAAAAATAGTTATTTGAGAGGATTTTAGCTATTTTGACCAAGTCAAATAGCTAAATTATGTTTGGTAAAGGGTTGTTTGGCCCCAAAAATCTCTTTTTGAAAAAGCTATTATCATTAGCCTTTTGAGAAGAGTTTTTTGTGGAAATGACATAACTGTCCATAAGTTTGGAAAAATTACACACATTTCATTAAAAACTAATTCATAAATAAGGGTATAAATGAAAATTTACCAACATAGTTTTTAGAAACAACTAGTTTTTACCAAATATTTTTTCTAAAAATAGCTAACTCAAACAGCTAATATAATTGAAACAGTTAACAGCTAACAACTAATACAAATAGCTAACAACTGTTTATCAAATAGGGCCATTATCTTGCTTGCCATACAATATAGATTTGTGACTAGTAAGTTTCTGATGTCCATGTGTGTAGCAGTGGAAAATGTATGTGCCTTCTGTTCTATACTAGGGAAAGATACATGTGATCATTTGTTTTTTTGTTGTCCTACTATTCAAAAGATCCAGACGGGCTTGTTGGTTTGGGCAAAGATGCGACCTGAACATTGGAAAATCAGACAAGAGGATATGGTGTACTAATCAGTACAGGGTAATACTCATACCAACAATTAGCGAAGAGGACTCCTCGTTGTAGCTGTACATGAAGCCGGAGAGAATTAAGAGAAAATTTCACAATTGTAGTGGTAAGTCAATAGTTAAATATATCCGATATTTTGTCTATGCAGGCTGGGAAATTTACCAGGGATTGGGATGATGTTATGTGTAGATCTATTTGGTTTAATTATCTATATACAGTATGTGCTATTTTGGGGACATTAAAACAATAATTATTTAACTTTTTCCAGAAAATAAATAATTTGATGAACATTAGTAGTATGAATGGAAATGGGCAAAATGCAAAAGATGGCAAAATTTTTCCATTTTATCGATATGACTTTCTAAATAATGAACAAACCATTTTATCAGTAGCATTTGGCAATCGCTGACTTCCATTCATCCATGTTTTAAATCAAACTTTTATTCATCCTTTGCTCGTTTGTGATGATGAATAGCCAAATTTTGCAGAACTTTCCTTTTTAATAGATCAATTTGTTGTATGTATTGTGATATTATTATTAGTATTGATGAATTTACAAAGAGTTTGTGTAATGAATTTTTAATAAACTTATGATTATTCATAACATAAATTATGTTCTAATAAATTTAGGGTAAGGGGTTGTTATTAATTTTCTGGCCACTATACTCGTTCTGTTTTAAATGATAAATAGGCTCTTCTATTTGTTAGTTTTGAGAGTACACAACCACAAGAGGGGGGGGTGAATTGTGGTGTCTGATTTTCGCAACTTTTCTGGCAAACAGTCTTAGACCCTGTTTGCACAGACTGTTCCTGAGTTGTGCAGAAGTGAAAATCCAACGAAATTGAATGCAGAAATAATGGATACGGGATTTTTACGTGGAAAACACCTCTAGCCCAACTGAGGTGAAAAAACCACGACCTACCTCGTGTAGGATTTAACCACTTCACCAAACGGGCTGAAAACGTTACAATAGTAACACACCTTGTCACTAATTGCAACCCACGTAACCGTCTTCCCGAATACCGATTACCCTACGTCCAAAAGTCCACTTGACTTAGGACACACTCACCTCACTTTTGCAAAAGAGAGATTACAAAGAAACACCCTATTACAATACTTCTCAACTAAGCTAATATAAGGTACAATTTGAAGTCCTAGTATGCCAATCTTGAAAGCTCAAAACATCACTCACTTGACTCGGTTTTCTTTTGAAAATTTAAGGCTCTTGAACACTAAATGTTTGCTCCTGAAAACCGATGTAGAAGTGAATGTGGGGACTTTGCTTTAAATAGAGATAGTTGGGAGAAATTTCAAAAAAATGTTTATCCCATAAGAAGTGGGAAGTGTGAATGTAATTCTCCCTTTAACTGCTTGAGTTACATGGCTAAATGTTAGCCGCAAACTTTCAGAAGTTCAGCCCATGAATTTCTCCACAACTTCAGCCATTTTCTAAAAATAGAGAAGAAGTTATTTAGAGGATAAGGTAAAGCAAAAAAATAGGCTCAAAATCCTCTCCAAGTTTTCAAAGGCAAAAATAGCCCTTTTGGACTTTATCAATTAGCAAAAAATCTATCCAAAAAGTTCAGATATGTTAGCCCAAAAATCAAGGAAAAAATCGTGTAAAACCATTTTTTGCAGTTTAGTCTGGAAACACCCTAGCCGCCCTGTTTCCAGGATTGTTCTGAAAGGTGATCCAAAATATCTTCAAAAAGCAAAACCGTTTCAAGTAAGTGATAAGTCAAGACTTTCTAATTGGCATATTAACAAGAATCTAATAAAATAAAACCATAGCAAATCTAAGACTCTTGTTGAATCAACCAGCCTTCTTAACTTGTTGCTTCAAACACTTCGCAGAGCTGTTCTTAAGGCTGTTCTGAAGTTCTGGAAAGTTTTGTCAGCCAACTTATCTTCAGTACCTGTTCTTAAGACCTGTTCTTGAACATTGTTAACCAAGCAATTGCAAAATGTTCCAAACAATATTTGGAACCTGTTCGATCAACACACTCAATCAAGTATATATTACATTTGCATTTGTTATCATCAAAACCTTACATTACATAAGGATAGCGTCAACACTATTTAAATTTGACATTGGACTAATCATGTAACAACATCACAGCGATGAGAGTTTAAGTTCAGGCACATTTTGTAAATGCCCTTATTGAAACTACAAATACCTTGAATTAGCACAAAAAGATTTATTAAAAAAAAAGATAACACAATGTGATACATGTGCTTTCAGCACTTGCTTCCCTCAAGTAATTTTTCCTTATAAGGTCTCGATTTTGAGTCTTATGGATGAAGAAAATTTTATTAGAAATGGTTCAAAGTTTGAAAGTGTCTTAAACAGTTGCTAAAATAGTTAGTTTGCGTGATTGTTTTATTTTAGTGGCTAAGAAACGGTCTTTTATTAGTGTCTAGCTTCAGTAAACGAATAGTGGATCTACGTCAATGACAATAAACAAAGATGCCCCCCGGGGGGGAAGCTTGAAGATCGGCCACGTGATTGGTCCATTATGCTTTAGAAGTAACAATGACTAAAAAAATCGCTTTTCATAAATTATAAACTCAAGCCATTTCTATCATTGCATGCCATTAACAAAGAGGATGAAAGACAAAGGCGGGTAGAGATGGTGCAGGATATTTTTCTACCAACTTAAGCTTTGGATATCATGTCCATACCTCTGGCCACAGAGGCTCATGCAGACCATGTTATATGGGAACCCAAAGTAGATGGTGTTTTTTAGGTGAAAATAGCATAGCGTTTGACCAGGAGAGAACATTTGCTCTATGAAGAGTCCCCCCAAGCGAGTACTTCAGGCCACTATGATGGAAGATGGGAGAGATTATGGGAGGCAACTGCAGCACCGAGAACAAATATTGACGAACTGACTCACTTGTTGAATTTAACTTTTTGAGCAAACCATCAAAATTAGTGACAGACCAATTTTGACGAATTGAAAACTGGCCAAATTCGAAGTGACGAACCACACTGACAGACTGTCATATTGGTCAGTACAATAGTAATACAAATATTAACAAATTGACACTCTCTCATTATACATTTTGACGAACATTTTGATAGAAACCATTGCCCATGATAATCTGGATGATTTTCGGAATTGTAATGGTTCAGAAAATTTTGATAGGTGCAATGGCAGACTCCATCACAATTTATGATGAACTATATTTAATCTGTCAAAATTATAATCGAGTTGCGTCAAAATTTCGATCAAATATTGTCTTCAATTTTGAGCTTTTTTTTCATTTTCAAAATATGCTAAGTGGAATAAAATACTGCAATAAGTGAAATAATTTTGTTCAAAAAGTATAAACGATGTTTGTTATTAAAACACTATAGTGATTAGTACATAACATTGTTCCAATATGAAATAGTTCATGCACAAATTGAATTACAGCATAAAATTAGTTCCAAACTAACATCAGCAGAGTGTAAAATGGACTACGGTAGGTGAAACATGTCATAACCTAAAAGTTTAACAAGTTATTCCTAACAATTACGCCAAAACAGTAAATATAATTTAAAATACATTTATCAAATTAATTATTTACATTAGCCAAATTTGGGTGGTCGGCCTATCGAAGATAACCCCCCTCACCGACGAACACCCTACTCCGCCACGATCGCAAACCCCCAACACCCACTCATCGTCCAAAATTTATTGCCCACACCCCCTAAATAAACTATCCACACCCACTTGTCGTTGGAAATGTACTGCCCACAGCCCAAACGTATTGTCGACACTCACTCGTAGTCGGAAGTTTACTTCCCACACCCACTCCTTGCTGAAAATTTACTACCCACAACCTTGCCACCTCAGCATCGCCATAAAGATTAAAGGCACCAAACTTGCCAGGGAATCGGAAAACTCATACATGTCTGGAACCAACGCCTTTATTCACTCTGAACCTCACTAGGTGCATTTATGGATTTGAAATTGCAAAATAATTTCGCCTGCGACCTCTTCCACTTGCTTGAGTTATGGCCTCAGTAGAGTTGGTGAGCTTCATTTATATGAGCTCAACTTATTTACTTTTTGTAGAACACATCTGATAATGGTGATGGATCAGATCACAATATGTCAAAAAATTTGATAATCTTTTAGAATTTATGATGGCGGCAAACCAGGTCCATCACTATTCACCCATATGAACGAATTTTGACAGACAATCTCGTCAAAAATTGATGTTCTCCCATCAAACTTTTACCTCAAGATCTATGAATAAGTTTGTCTGTCAAAGTCATTTTGTTTCCATCAATTTTCCTGTCAAAACCACTAATGGACCATCTTTCCGTCAAAATTTCCATCAGAATTAGCCTGAACTCTAGTAGTTTTTCTTGTAGCAATAAGAGAAACTTAGTGCTAATATTCATCAGTTAATTACAATAATAAATTTCATCTGGCATTGCCTAAAAAAAAGAAAAAAAACGTTGGCATTGTCATATGTAGGCCAAAGACTAGCATAATAAAATAAATCAATAGTATTTGCTACAGACGACACTACTATATAGTAACGTAAAAAGCTACTTTAGTTAGTAGTAGTTATTACTAGTTTGGCATATATAAGTTCTTTTAAATGAAAACAATAACTTGTCAATATTAAGGGTTGTTAGACTTACTAACACAAGGTAATTCTAGTAGTCCAACATTTAGTCCCCTGGAGTAAATTCTCAAGTTCTAATATAATCTTGTTAATGAAAAATGTTTGTGATAGAAGAGTTCTATATGAGCCATGGTAATTTGATCCGATTAAATGGAGGATCAAATCTTTCATCCCCAAAAAAAAATTAAAATAAAAAATGTTAAGCAATCCCTTGACAATGGTGGAAATTAAGTTGAACCTTGATAAACTTCAGTCCATTGACCAGTAGATGAGACGAGGAATGGGCCTAATACACCATAAGGCATCACCTTGGGTTTGCATATATTTTGAAGACATTTAACCTTCCTGTGCACCATGTTATTGCCATTGTGCAGTTCCAATCAATTCAAAGTCTTTTAAAAAAAAGAAAAAATACTAGAAATGACATTAGCTGTGATACCTAAAGTAAATCTCTTTAGTTATTGCATAAGATGGACACAATGCAATTTACAGTTTTGTCAACCACTATTCTAAGGGCGATGGTAAGGTTTTAATAAATCTAATGTAATACTATATATGAAAGAAATGTTGTCAACCATGCTCTCCCCTTAATTTGTGGAGACTCAATGATCCAGGACCATTGATATTATTATCTAAGCAATCACAATCTTTCAAATTTTTTTTTAAAAAAAACACATGTTGACTTTATAGAGGCAAACTTGGCAACTTTTTTGATTTGGTAACTACGCATGCCCACGTTTCTCTCTTCTCTCTGCTTCGTCACTGCTTATTCTTCTTCATTAATGTTTTGTTAGAGTATATGCAATGATGATCCGTAATTTTGGATCACAAGTGAGGGTCCACATCCTCCACATCATCACACACGCCAACCTCTTCTCTCTTCTCTATACCCTATGAATCACCAACTTGGACCACCAAATAAAATAATATTTTATAGACCCTACCACTAATATATTATTGGATTTTAGACTTTTAACAGCTTAGTTTGCAAAAAAAAAAAGAGAGAGAAAATCTGTGGGGGGCGGATCACGGCTTTGAGCTGGACCATGGGACTATCGAAGCGGATTACTGATGCATGGTGTTTTTGGACCCATGAGCCAAATTTTTAGCCCATGAGCCTTGCATTGCAGGTGTTCTTAATGGTGTGATCTAGATTTATTGCGTTGGCTTTTTTTTTTTTCAATTATAGTCAGGGAGAGGTATTTAGATAGGGATTGAGATGTTTGTGAATTGAGTTTGTAATTCGGGTTGAATCATTGTGATCATCTTTGATTAATGGAATACATGTAACTTTGTCAATGTTGTTGGAGTTGATGGAGGTCTCAATCCTACACGCAACATTTATGTTCATTATTCTTCTTATGTGTCTTATTTTTCCATCTTATTTTGTATAAGTCGGGTTTAAACCCAAATTTTTTTTTCTTGAATATCATTTTGGTTGCTGTTCACCCTCCCCCCTTTATTGATAGTTGGATATTCTTCTAAATCCATTTCGTTGATTTTCATCATCTGGTTCTCCTGGTTTCTATCGGTTTGGGGGAGGGGGCATTAGTCCTTTATTTTTCTTAAGTTCTTTCACGCTTTTTATTAAATTCCAAGTGTTTTTAGATAACCACTACTAGAGATAAAGTGTTAACAAGGAGATAGTCACTGGATTGTCAGCTTCTGTAGGTAACAGGACTTTCTGCTTCTATAATTCTATTGAATCACTATGTAAGCGAGATGATACCACTGCAACGTAGGTCTTTCAAAAATGGGCATGATTTTTTTTTTTTTGGAGACGCTCTAAACGTTGACAACCTATATGTTTATGTCATCCTGATCTTTTGCCTCACCTTAGGTGGCCCTACATGTTTCAATAAACTATCAAGTTTAGCTTTACTGTGTTATGTTAATTTTAATAATGTTACTTTTTAATTGTTTAGCCTCCATTTGTCTATGACTTTAGTTTGCATTTGTGACGTCCCTTTATTTTATCATTTTTGTTAATATGGGGTTGATTTCTTTTAGTCTAATTTTGTTTTGAAACTTCATCAAAAAAAAAGCTTAGAATCTTTTTTCTTAATGTTTTTGAGGGGTGTCTGTAAGAGGTGTTTTGCAACAGCTGTCGATGTGTTATGGGTAACATGAATGTGGAACACTTAATTTGGTTCTCTATGCTATGAAGAGATTGACTAGTAAAACAAGATGATCAATTAGGGCATATTTGAATACATTTAGGCATTCAAAATATAATTCGTTATTTTCTTCTGTTTGATAAATATAGACTCAATTCCATTTTGTAAGGAAATTTGAAGTATTTACAAATTCGGATGTGCATATTGTTATAATGTTGACAAAAGGAAAGCCTTCCTGACATACAATGTAGAGAATAAAAGTAAATTGAATATTCGATCCAACTCCAATTGCATCATCATTATCAAATGATTATCGACAATTTTTAACCAATGAAGTTATAGTGTACTTTAAATTAAACATTTCATAAATTAAATGATTATTCAATGATATTTTTAAAGGATTATGTACTTATTCAAAAAGTAAATTACTGAATAATGCTTGGATTTTAATTAGAGTCTGACGAAAGTCAACAGAGGAATCAATATGTGGGATTTGAACATACATCACACAATAGAGGACACTAATGAAAGTCAACGGATTACATTCCATTGATTTTGGTCATACAAGACAAGAGGGCATTGTGGTATATAAATTTTATTTTAGGTACTATTAAACTGAATAGATTTCCTAGTTAATTGATAAATAGACATGCTAAATGTCTGAAAATCTAATATAATATAATACAATCTATTATATTATAAAAGAAATGTTTCCTTGACTTGAACAGCAGGAATTTTCAGAACTTTCATCATTTATAGCCACGAGATCAATTTTTAAATTCATCTAAACTGTCAATTGCCTAAATCATTTTTTCCCTTCTGAAAAAAGGGTTGTAACTGCTTAGTCATCTTAAGCACGCTTCACGGTGATACCACAATTCACGGCCCCCTCTCCTAAACCCCCCTCTATTGCTCCTTCTCAGTCTCCCCTTAACAATTGGCATGAATGTTAGAGCCATACACCTAGAATGGCGCAACCTCTCTATCCTCTTCTCACCAGAGTCAAATCATGATCAACCACTTAATTTGTGATTCGAAGTGCATCACTGCTTCCATCGTTGATCCATAGCTACCTTGCCGTAAACATGAATATCTCTACAATCGACCGTTGCAGTTAGTTCCACCAACAACCAACCGCTGGAGTAGCTATAGGGTACCTTTGGTTTTTGTGAGCCTTTTTTTGAGGGTGATTTGTACACATTTGGATTTATTTTTGGGTTTTCATGCTCATCAATGGTCTGTGATTCAACTGATGACTAAGATAGGATGTGCAGGCCTAGATAGGATGTTTTCAAGTTCGACTTGATGAATTATTTTTTTGTCTGAGTCTATGATCTGGGTTTTGTGGCGGGAGATTATACATGGGAGTTATGTTGTCAACTTGGGTTATGTGAGATTTGACATAGTTGCTCTGGACGAATGGAGCCGAGTGACACGCCAGCACTACTAATTCATTTACATATTCTTTCACCTCATATATTGACTCTTAAGAGCCGGTTTAGCATTTGTGTTTGGTGATGAAATATAATTTCTTTAGATATTTGACTATCATTATTAGTGCACCACATTCTAACATTTGCAACTTTTTCTTTGGGTGTCTCGAAAATTTTGTAGGTTGTATCTACTGGGAAAGAAATTGTACAACCTACATGCAAGGCATTTCTTTTTTTCTTTTCTTTTGAGAAAAAGAAGCTAATATTGTGTTGTGAATGTTCGTGATAAATGTCGATGTTTTTTATTATCGTAATAAATTTTTTTGAAAGTGTATTTGAATTATCACGTATTGGCCAGTGTAAAAAACAATATAATTATGTATTTAAGTTCATTTTAATCCGTGCTTTTATTAGTTTATTGACAGATTTTCTTATGCAACAAAAAACATTTTCAACCATGTGTATGGAATACACTTTCACATCATGCATAGGGAATATTTTTATTTGTACTGAAGCTCAATCATTGGTTGGAGACATTTGCACCCCTTTGGGGGAGTGGGTTATAGTTATCTTTAAAAAGATCGTGGTTTAAGATATTAACCTTCCCCTCACTCAAGGAGAGTGGTTAAGATATTGTTAGCTTTGTTAAAGACTTTTAACATAACATATTGTGTATTATATGGATCAAAACTTTCAATCATTATGCTTGATCCATCTTAATATTTTGTAGACTAAATAATTGTAGGATGCTATTTGAGCACATGACTATAATAAAAGTAAATGAATGCGGCACTCCGTACCCTTCATACTATTAATGCAGTAATTAGGTAGTTAACCTTTAATAATAACAATAACAATAATATTAATAACATTAATATTAATGGACAATTATAGGATGCTATTTGAAAACATATCTAATTTATATTTTCTATTACTGCTTTTTATGTTTAAATCTTTGTCATAATAAACAATTATTCAATGCTATTCATTAATCACTTATATTTACTCAACTAATTGATCCCGGCGTAATGTACGTGTTGTTACTAAAATATTTTAAATGATTTGTGCATAGAATATGACATCGCAAAAGCCTTCAAATATTTCTCTCAAACATTTAGGTAGTGTTACTTGAGTAAAATTTTTTTTTGTAATAATCATTTTTTATGGATTATTTTTTTCAAGAAGAATGAATTTTCGTATCAATTTTTCGTTATTGGTCCAGCATAAATGTAAAAACACAGGTGATCTGCGATGGAAATACCGATAGAAAAAGTGTGTTTTTCCGACGGCAAAAGGTCATTCCGACGGAAAATACGACGGAAAACGTCACGTCGGGATTTAGCTCGTCGCAAAAAATTTTCCAACGGAATCTGATGGCATCCGACGGAAATATTCCGTCGGAACACCCGTCGGACAACCCTGCAACATCGGAGAAAGCGAAAACTCGAAAAAGGGGGGAGGGAAATTCCGATGGAAATTCCGTGTCGGAATTTCCGTCGGAATTTCTCTTTTTTTTAAAAAAAATTTAAAAAAAAATTAATTGAGAATCCGAAAAAAAAAGTATTTTGTAGGAAATTTTGCTTGAAAACCAAAAAAAAAATTCGCAAAATTAATACGCACGTAATAATATAATTACCAAAGATGAAATTTTATATATATCTGTCAAAAGAAACATGCTGAATTAAATATGAATTATGACATATGACATTGTTTAAAATGTACGCAAATTACCAAACTATTCGGAGTTAGATAAATTTGTGGGATCATCATGGTTGTCGTTTTCGGAGTCGTCTTCATCGTTGGGATTCAAGTTGATCTGGTTGGAGGAGCCTGCACTTTGATCTTTGAAAAATCTTAAAACTTTTTTCGGCGGCGGCAGCAGCACGGCTGTGACGGTCACACTCGACAAATTTAAAACGTACAAAATATCAAATAATTTAACTATTTCAATTTTAAACAACGTACTAACAAAAAAAAAACTTACCGATTACAAAAATCTTCAACCTTCACTTTCTCTCTCTTCCCTCTCTTCCTCTTTGAAACCCTCTCTCTCTAAATTTTGCAAATGACGCCGAACGAAAACCCCTCCCCGAAATTTAAAACCGAACGCGGAAAACGGCCTTGAGATCCACGAAAAACGGCCGACGAAAATTCCGACGGTTTCCGACGGAATTCCGTCGGAATTTCCGACGGGGCGTGACTTCCGTCGGAATTTCTGACGGCCGTCGGACCCCGCCTGCTTTTCCGTCGGCTTCTCCGATATTTTCCGACGTACCATTTACGCATCGCTTTGTCCGTCGGAGATGGGTTGCGTTTTTGTAGTGACGTAAATGATGATTTAATTGTCAGGTGGAGATTAATGGTGACCAATGAAAGAATGTTGAGCTAAAAATTCAAATTTGAGGCCATGCTAGTATTTTCTATCGGACAATCGAACCATTAGTTGCCAAAAAATGTCAATTGAATTGCTTAAGTGGAGAAAAATTTTAACTAATTTATTGCGATGAATATAAATGTGGACCAAGTAAAGGAATGTGGAGCATAAAATTTAGATTTGAGCTTATTTTAATCTTTCTCATCTGATAATTAAGTTTTGATCCAAATTGTTGAATTTGTTTTAATGGAAAAAAATAGAGTGAACTTAATTAATTAGAGGGGATAAATATTGAGTGAATTGTCAAGGTGGAGATGAATGTTGACCAAATGAAAGGAATATCGAAATCAAGATCTTGATTTGAACGTATTGCAATCTTTCTCATATGATAATCAGGCTCTAATGTAAATTGTTGAAATTGTATTATTATTGAAAATGTTAATTGAATCATTTAAGGGGTGAAAAATATTGTTGAATTACTGTGGCAAAGATAAATGTTAACTACAACACTAAATATGGAGCTCAAAATTTGAATTTGAGGCTTGTTTTAGTCTTCTTTATCAGATAGTCAAGTTTTGACCCAAGCCATTGAAGTTGAATTTTGCCACTATATTCCGGTTGCCTATATCATCAAGGAAGTAAAAGGAAGAAAATCAACTTTCTTTTTTATCAAAGAGAAATTATTTTCTTCCATTGGAAAGAAAATGATTTCCCTTGGAAAATAATTTTCTGTTCTTTTCCTTCAACGAGCTACGGAAAGTTGAAAAATTATTTTCCAGAAAAAACCCTTTTTTCTCCAGCCAAACACTACCTCACAGCATGACAAGCATGTACATGCCAATGGAAAATATTCAAACCATGATACATGCAATAACCGATAACTTAGTTTAGCACTACAGGGAAAGAAAATATATGAGATTTGACTTTCAAAAGACCACCCCTCCAGTCAATTTAATCAACTTTTAGGCGTAATTTCTTGCAACTTTCTATCATTTCAATCAATGTTTAATATTATTGTGCAAATTATAGAGTAATTTCGAATCCATAATTTTGTGTTATAATACTTATAATTTTTTTAAAAAAAATCTAAAACCTCTCTATTTTTAACCTGTCTTCACCAAAAAGTTTTCTTATATAAAAATATGCCACAAGTGACGTATTTATAAATCCGAATATGTAATACAATCGCTAATATAACTGCCTACAAAATGTTTTATCCTGTATCCCCCGGCCGACGACCAGGATACCCACATTCACCAAACGCAGAAAAGGAAAAGAACATTCAGCAGATGCAGATGATGGGTTATTGGGTTTGGACAGGTGTTGCCAACTGCAAAAGCCCAAAGGAACGGAAGATCAAATTTCCTTTAAAAAAAAAAAAATCCCCATTCTCTAGAGAGAGCAGCTTGGTTAGTCAGCAGCGACTTCACTTGGTGGCTTGTTATTGGATGCGTTCAGTCCGTCTCAGGAAATAGCAGCTTGACCTTGCGACCAATGGCCTCTCGGTCCTCTCCCTCTCTCAACACTTTTAATTTTATATTTCAACGACTTTAATTTAAAGTTTGATCTAAGATCTTTCTGATATGTTTTTTTTTTTTTTTTTGAACGGTAATGGGAAATAGTGAAATGCGGCAAATTATTATGTACGCTTGTGAGTGTATTTTCATATTTTATTTATATATATTTTTTTGAGTATATTTATTATATATTCTATTTTTTAAATATTTATTTGCTAATGTACTTTTTGAGAGTATTTGGCCTCTAAAACGGAATACCTCCATTGTTGTTTCAGTGGAAGGATAGAAGAGGAAGGAGACATCCTACTGGATGGGAAGATGATTCTAGAGGTCGCAAAATTTAAGTATTTGGGTTCAATCATCCAGCAGAACGGGGACATTGACGAGGATATTAGCCACCGGATAAGAGTGGGTTGGCAAAAGTGGTAGTCATTGTCAGGGGTGTTGTGTGACAAGAGAGTGTCGCTAGGATTGAAAGGCAAAGTCTATCAGAGGGTAGTTAGACCGGCTGTTCTTTATGGATCGGAGTATTGGCCTCTAAAAAAGATGCAGGTCCAAAGGTTGTTGGTAGCGGAGATGAGAATTGTCAGGTGGATGTGTGGTTTTACGAGATTGGACGGGATTAGGAATGACGTATTCAGGGGCTTAGCCGAAGTTGCCCCCATAGAGGAGAAGATGAGGGAATCGAGATTTAGATGGTTCGACCACGTTAAGAGAAGTGTGGCCGCCCCAGTGCGGAGGTACGAGATGATCGTCCCCAGTCGTAAGAGAGGGAGGGGCAGATCGAAGAAGAGCCTAGAGGAAGTGGTTAGAGAGGACCTGAGAGTTGCTGATCTGACGGAGGGCATGACTCAGGATAGGAGGCAGTAGCGGGATAGGATTAAGGTCTCTGAGTGTAGGGGACCGGCTCCGCAGATGGCAGTAGCTTCGGTGGGGTGGGGCGGGTTTTGGTGTGCTTGTCTGCAGGTCGTGCTTGTCTGAGATGTGAAGGCTTCTAGCGCCCCTGGTTGGTTAAGGTATGTCTCCGCTCCCTCTTTATTGGCTATCCGGAACTTTTTCTCTTCCTCTTTTTCGTACTTGCTAAATAGTTTTGCAATCGTTTTCTCTATAAACATTTTTTACAAAACTGTTTTTGTGGGTCTTATGGAATCAACCTCTCTATGGGTAGCAATACCGGTAGAGGTAAGGTTGCCTACAGCTGGATCTCCCCAGACCCCGTGAAAGCGGGACCCACACTGGGAGTTTGTTGTTGTTGTTGTTGTTGCTTTTTGAGAGTATGTACTTCCAGATGTATAGTATAGACTTTGGTGAAATAATAAGAGGAATTGAATAAACAGTGTTTGGTTCTACAGTACAGAAGATTAAGAGTTGTTAGGTGTAAATTTCAAGTTACTAGTCTATCCACATTTTTCTCATATTTCAAAGGAGTAACATTGAACCCAAAGTCCTAATTGGGATTTACCTACCATTTTGTCAACCTACGATTTTGCATTTAAGATATCAACATTCAAAATTCAGCCGTAAGTTTCATGCTAAGCCTAAATTATGCATATAATTTTTGTGACATTCACAGAAAAATAAACGCCAGGAATATTTGTGTTTATTTTTCAATGTCTTGTATATATTTCTTTTTAGACTTCTATGTTATACTTTGGTATTGTATGTGGACTTATGCTGATTTTCTTCTTAATTTGTTGAACGAGATTTTATGTCACCATCCAAGGAAGAATAAATAAGTATCTCAAGGACTACACTCAGCAGTTTAGCAATGGCTAACAGGATTTTCACAAAATTGCAATCATTGCAACTATAATAACTCTAACAATGTGCACCGTTCAGGTGGCATGATTTAATCATTTGATAAATGATCTCTTTCAGCCTTATTACTTGGTTACGACTGATTCGTGGGCTAAAATCAATTGATCTAAAATAGTGGACTATTACTCAGTTGAGATTAGAATAACATGTCCATCAAACTTTTATATTTGTTGCTTCTACGAGTTGGGAAATAAATGTTCCTCGATCTAATCAAACTTGACAAATTTGAAGGAAGGAGGACAATTTATATCATTTTCTATCACTATATGTCATGTTTTTAATTTTTAAAATTGGTTGGTATAATGAAAAAACTGTCTTATTTAAAAGAGATTTTGTGAAACAAATGCTTTACGCTTGATATATATTTATTTAGAGTTAAATTTTATTAGAAAACAAATACAAAAGAATTATAAGTTAGCCCGAAATTAAAACGTCACTCCGAAATGAATTATTGATTACCACAAAACTTTGGTTAGAAAGCTACATGGAGGCCACCTCTATGCCTAACTAAACAGCTGGCGAAACCCTCTCTTTTGACAGTTGGTAGCCACCTCTCAACCAGTGGTGGAAGATCAATACAGATGAGACAGTCGGAAACAGCTATGTGGGGTTGGGGTGAATGGTGCAAGACGATGAAGGTGAGGTTGTTGAGGCAGACGTGGAGAGAATCAGACTTATACGATTCCGGCAACGGTAGAGGTGGCGGAGCGAGATGCAATGCGAGGGCCTTTAAGGCTAGTTGAGGAGCCAGAAAGGAGATCATTGGGTTTGATTCATATGGCACGGTCTCCAGATTGCGGAACCCATGCATCCATCCAATGATAGAGCTCACTTAAACGTAATTTTGAAGATATTAGAAGCCCTGTTTCAAATTTTGGCTCTTTGTTATCAACAGCACGGAGCAATATTGTAGCTCATTCAGTAGCAAGGGATGTCTTCGGTTGTGGGTAATGAACTTGTACTTTGTTCTAATCTCCTAACTGGTATTTTCACACTAGCAGGGCTTGATTTATTTTAATGGAAATACGTCACATTCTTTACCTCAAAAAACAAACATAATTTTCCTGTAAAAAGGAGTTTGTTTTATCAATGGTTTGCATAAGATGTTCTCCCTCAAGAACTAGTAATTAAAGAACAAACACAATTTCTTTTTTTCCCTATGATAAAAACTTAGGGAGTTTGGACATTGGTAATTTAAACTATTGTAGGTTTGGATACCAATAATCTTACTTGAATAAATAGCTTCAAACAATATGATTTTTTGAGATATTTATTTTCAATAGTATATGGGTGATTTCATATAATATTTTCCAAGAAATTTGAATTTTCCTAATGAAAAATTTCATATGTCTATTTGTTTTAAGAAAAATATCATTTGCAATTACTAAAAAAAGAAATCTACAATTACTCACGTACTATTGAAAATTAATACCTCCAAAGATCATATTCGTTAGAGCTATTTTTTCAAATCAGATTATTGATATCCAAACCCCTAATATTTCATATTATTGGTATTCAAAAACCCTGAAAATTAAGATTCAACTATTATGCTTTTCGAAATAGACAAGGAAACCATATAAATATATGAGAACAATGCTCCCAAAAACATCCTACATAATTTTTAGCCTTTCTAGACATTATCACTACAAAAAAGCTCCAAATAACGACAGAATCAACGATGGAAAAAGGCAGATTAGTGACGAAATTTTGAATTTGGCGACGGAAATAGGTTTTCGGATTTTCACTCGTCGTAGAGTACCTGGCGAAGAAATTTCAGAATTCCGTCGCCATTAGCGACGGAACCAACAACGACCACTGTGACAAACCAATTTTTGGTAGGAGATGAAAAGGTGGGGTAGCCAGCTACAAATTAAAAATCCGTCGCCATTAGTGACGGATGTAGTGACGGAAAGTGGCAACGGACTATAATTTCGTCGCTGACTTCTGCTGTGAAAAAAAAAAGAAAATCTCCTATTCCGTCGCCATGTCATCGCTATATTTGTAATTTTTTAAAAATAAAAATGCTTGTTTTTGTTCATATCCCTCAGTACATGCATTTAATTCCCAGCAAGAAATTTACAAAGAGTATTCACCCCATGAACATCCAATGGCTTCGAGTATGACTTCATTCACAGTGTTTTCAACAATATCCAAGCCACAAGTCCCAATCAATTTCCAATCAAACGTTCTCAACAAAGCAACATTTAAAACCAATTATTTTCAAATCACAAACAAGAAGTCCCGAATGAATGGTACATATCACAAACCATAAATTTCAAACAAACCACAAGTAGCTAGTTAATCAAAGTCAAATAAAGTTAGAATAAGAGGGGGAAGCAAGCACCAAGAGGAGGGGAATGAAGCAACTAGCCATGGTTGAAGGAGAAGCAAGCAAGCACTAAAAAGAAGAAGGAGAAGCGGGGAGAAGCAAGCAGCAAGCCGTGTACCCCAAACAGAACCAATGAGGGGAATCACCAACTAGGGAAAACCGCAACATCCTCAATCACCACGGTGAGGATCATCACCTTGTTGATTCTCATCCACATCCTCATTATGTTGTGGCTGCAGAGGAACGGGTAGTTGAGATTCCGAGCTAGAAACTTACTGCATTTGGAAAAATACTTGAAATCGCTGATCGATGCTCATCATTTGCTAGTTGCTTTGGGTGAGCAGTCGATTGGATTCCTCCAACTCCTTACATTTCTCCATAAGCAACCGGTAATTTTTAGCTTATGAAGTTAGCTCACCCCCAAGTTGGTTACTACACCCCTTAAATCATTCAACTCTTGTTGAGATGACATATAACCTGTACTTGCTGACAACCATATATATAAAGTACCTAACATTAGTATATCAATTAAATAAACTTATCGTATACCAATGGTTAATGAAACTTTAATATTAAAACTGTACCGGCTCACTAAGTGGGACTGAAGTGGCAGGAATCCCTAATGTTGACAGCCTTATTGCCAATGCCATAAATACAACCTTTCTTGTTTCTTGTACGCCTTCACCCACAACTCATTTGGATTTTGAAATGGTTGGGATGGATTTTGAGAAGTGTCATCCTAGGCCTCTTAGGAGTTGACCGCGCTTTGAAAATCGCGTTCAAAGGATTCCTACGATTTCACAACATATGCAAAAAAAACATATATGTTACAGTTAATGAAATTAAAGTATATAAGTGCAGTTAGAACTACCAGTAAAGATTGATAATTGAGTATAGCTTACATATGTTGTTTATAATTTCTTGTCAACCCAATGGGCATCTTCTTTGCCATGGAGTTTGTGAGTGCACCTGAATAATTTAACAATTATGGGATCGGTCCCAAGTTCTTCCCTCTACATACCAAACAAAATTATATAAAGCATCTGCCAAACCACATTCAAAGTGGCATAGAGTACTAAAATTAAAGAAAAATATAGCAAAGTTCTTTATCAAATGCCTCCTATGCTCATGCATAGGGATCTTGCCATAGGTGTGCAGAGATGGGCTGCCACTTTCTGGAATACCTAGTCAGTTCTTTTGAGCTGTTTCACGTAATTTCTTGTAAGCTTCGTTTGTCTAGTATTGTTGGAGTCCCTCCCATTGAGTATCATTGAGCCAAACAAGCTTATTGTTGTGCTTCCTTGCTTTGCCAATGAAGTCTCTCAGGCGTGCATTGCCTTTGTTTTGAAAACTTTTCTTATACGATTCTCATTGACTGGATCCCAATTAAACCACTTCTGAAATAACAAACATAACAAACACATCAAATAATACAATAGTCATTTGTCATGGCCACACAAAGTATTAATATGGATCAACTTTAGTTACCTTGAACTCTTCAAACCACAAATCCCTGTACAGATTTGGACACTTTACCCCAAGTAGGCCAAGCTCCATAATATTTGCTTTGAAATATAAGAAAAATCCTACTAACAGCACCTTCGTTAGGGACAAACCTAATTAAACAAAACACATCAAATTGATTAGTTGTTAAGAAAAATACTTGAAGTAAATAACATATAACAATTGAAAACTTACCCGTTACCATTTGATTCAATCCAAATCTTTTGTTAAGTACTCCCATGACTAGATTATGCTTCACTTTCTCCAGTTCCAATGTTTTCTTGAGACTGGTTTGTGTTAGGGTCAATGGGTTGGGGAGTAGACTGCACAGTGTTGACAAATGGGAGGTTTGGAGGAATGTTGTTTGCAAATTAGCTGTATAGTCTGGTTGGGATTGTAGGAGGTCTGATGATGGAAAGCGCCAAATGGGGGAGGGATTGACCCTGAAAGACTTGGTATGTAACCAGCCATTTTTCCTCGTGGCTGAACTAGGGTTTGAGGTACCTGGGGGGAAGATGGATCAACGTCTATGGAGGTGGGATCTATGGCGAAGCTCATACGCCCTCGTCCTCCACCTCGAGCAGAGGACTTACCTCAGTGGAAACTGGAATCCATACCTGAAATAGTTGACAACAACTGCAAGGACAAATATATAACAATTGCACATATCAACCATTTACTCAGACATCATAATAGTTAGGTAACATATATTTTGAAAATTCATTCATACAATAAAAGTCAAGTCACAACCGATAATTTTCTGGGTAAGTTCTCAAGTACATAACAATGCATAAGCACTCATTCATCTGCATCATCGTCAACATCATCGTCATCATCATCATATAAATGCAGATTTTTCTCTTCTTCATCTGTTTTATTACCGTAATCCCACTCAACCTCTTCATCACCCTCATCATCCCCTTCCTCATCTACGTCCTCATTAACCTGAATAAATGAAAACCCCATTTCATCATTAACCTCTTTCGGTGGTTCATTTTCATCCACTAATAACGTAGGGATAACATCATTCACAGGTTTGACGAGTGTCGGCATGTCTGTTTGTTGGTAAGCAGTAGGTAGAGTGTATTGCTTATCCACTGTCGCCCTTGGTTTGGTTGGTATGACAACAAGCCAATTGGCCCTATCTCTTGATCGATCCGCATGTGGCATAAAGTATCATTATGATGCGATGTTTAGGAAGATGAATGGGTCGTACTTTCGGTACCTCCTTATGCGATATGTTTCAATAAGTTTGATTAGTTTATGAGATCGTGTCCCGTGGTTCAATGTGGGATCAAACCACTCACAACTGAATAACACACATCTTTTAAGTGGTTCACCCACATACTCAATTTGGGCAATGTCCTTCAGTACGTCATAATAATTATTTTCAACATCGCCATCTCCCATACCAGATACACCAACACCACAATTATATGTTTTCTTCCCGACACTGCGAGCTTCTGTGTGGAATTTGAATTCATTTACTCTATATGCCGTCCACGTCGACACATACCGATTTGGCTTCACATCCAATGTTTATGGTTGTCGAAGATTTGAATGTAATGCACCTAAGGTCACATAATATGTGGTTTTAGTTAATACAATGTACCAAACTGTTATGGTAAATTTATAAAGGAATAAGTTATATTACTTACATTTTGACTAAACCAATCTGCAAAATGAGTTTTGATGAGGTGTCAACATTAGCATCACTGATATTGGGACTGGCAGTTCTGACTTGTTCTGCGAAAATTCTGCCACATTTTACAAAGATGGTAAACAAACTACTGCTATGAATAATTAATTGAAAAGAAACTTAAGGCAGCACTCACCCAATATAAGGTTTCACTTCATCACAATTTAACAACACATGAAGATGGGCAACAACATATTCAGCATCTCTAAGATACCTTGATCTTTCCCTCCCAATTGGTGTCCCTTGCAGTTCAAACATGGATAGATTTTGGAAATGATTATTATGCTCTTCGCCATCCTCATTTCTCCGATATCTAGTGCGCATGGAGGGCACGTTATAGCCAAAGTAATAGGAGGTGAAGGATGTCCTCTCAACTTCGAGATAAGCTTCTGTGATTTAACCTTTTAGACACGCTTATTGTTTAATCTTTTTCTTCAATCGAACAAAATACCTAACAAATTTATAATTCCCATCACTTCTAATTAAATACACAGATAAGAATTGAGATGAGGTTTCATCAAATACAACCTACATAGCTCTCAAATGGATACATCCATCGATATTGTACAGGACCACCAAGCTGAGCCTCCTCTGCCAAATGCACTGGCAAGTGCTCCATTACATTGAAGAAGCTAGGAGGAAAAATCGTCTGCAACTTATAGAGAGTGATGGTAATGTTCCGATGCATGTCTTCAAGCATATCCTCTTGCAGTGTTTTTGAGCACAAGTTCTTGAAGAACTAACTTATCTTAATCAGAGGTTTCAACACATCATCTCGAAGTGCACCAAATGTAATGGGTAAAAGAGTCTCCATGAACGCATGACAATCATAACTTTTCATGTTGTTTAACTTTGCATCATTAAGGTCCACGATATTTCCCAAATTGGAGCAATACCATCAGGCATTTGAAGCTCCTTTACTCATTTACACAACTCTCTTCGTTTATCCATAAGAAGAATGAACTTCGCTTTTGGTTTAACCATCTTGCCATTAGGGCCTTGCAATAAATGTAATTCTTCTCTATCACATATGTCTGCAACATCCATTCTTTATTTGGCATTGTCCTTGGTTTTTCCCTAGACATCTATAACAATGTTAATGATGTTTTCGAAGAAGTTCTTCTCTATATGCATCACATCGAAATTATGGCAGAGCAATTGGTTTTTCTAATAAGGCAGCTCCCAGAATATGTTCTTCTTCATCCAGTTGTACTCATTTTTCTTAAATCCAGGTATAACAAAGTCACCGTTTGTAGTTACCACTAGGTAATCTTCCACCTTGGCATAAAGTTCTTCCCCAAATATGCGGCGAGGAGGACCCCTTGTAACAGTTCTGCTTTTTCAAAATGATGTTCTATTTCTTCTAAACGCATGATTCCTTGGGAGAAAACACTGATAACAATCAAACCATGAGAATTTACCTCCATTTTTCAATCTCAGAGCCTTTTGTTATTTCATACATACAAGACATGCCAATTTTCCATTAGTACTCCACCCAGATAACATTTCATAAGCGGGGAAATCATTGATGATCCACATAAGCGCAACCTTCATTTGAAATGTCTGCCCCGTAGAAATGTCATATATTTCAATCCCAATATCCCACAACTCTTTCAACTGATCGATAAGAAGTTGTAAATATACATCTATTTTGTTCTTGGGATTTTTAGGGCTGAGGATTACACAAGTGAGGAACATAAATGGTGTGACCATACACATTTCAGGGGAAAGACAATAAGGTGTAATTACCAACGGCCAAATGGAGTAAGATTTTGAAGACTAAGAGTAAGGATTAAATCCATTAGCACATAAGCCAAGCCTCACATTCCGAGACTCTGCTGCAAAATTAGGGTACTTGTTATCGAAATTTTTCATGCTGCCCCATCTGATGGATGACATAAAATACTGTCCTCACGCCGATGTTCATAATGCCATCTCATGTGCTCTACTGTACTTCTTGATCCATATAACCTCTGAAGTCGAGGTTTTAACAGTAAGTAATGCATTCTTGAGTATGGCAATGAATTTTGATTCCTTTGTTGTGACCTTTACCTCTTCCATCTTGAATGCCCACAAAACTTGCATGCATCTAGGTTTGCATCCTCCTTATAAAATAACATGCAACCTTTCTGGCAACAATCAATGTGAACAACATCGTTGCCAAGATCTTTATCAACCTTTTTCGTTTGCCCATAGTTGTTTGGCACGTTGTTGTTAGGTGGACACATCTCTTTCATTAGTTGACCAACTTCATTGAAACAGTTTTGTGGCATGTTATAATCAGATTTGATACTCATCAGTCTCACAGCAGCAGAAAGCTCACTATGGGTGGAACAATCATCGTATAAGGATTGTTGAGCAGCTTGAACTATATTATAAAATGGTTCTCTGCAAGTGTTTGATTCCTCCTCCCTTACATTTTGGTTTGCCATTATAGCATCATCAACCATGTCATCCATTCGATCTACGCAGGATTTATTGTATTCATCATTAGTATGATTTGAATCTCCAATTTCAGAAATTTTACTATTTGAATACCCAAAATCATATTGCTCAGGCTCTACTTCCCCTTGACTTATCCAAAACCAATATCCTTTCACAAAACCCTTATACATAAGGTGCATCTTGACCTCATCGAGTGTTAAGTACACGCTATTTCTGTATTCAACACAAGGGCATCTATACTTTTCCTTATTCAGAAACTTTGTCTACCTACGTGCAAATTCATCAAAATTGATTATCTCTATTTAGAAATTTTTGCGTATAACCACTACAATTAGGCAATAATCTATTATACATTCATCTACGATGTGGAGGACCATTCATATTCTGTTCAAACAACAATAACCATACAAGTTATTGGATAAGAACTAATTTTAATTTAAATAATAATAATTAAATAAATTACTCAATTATGTATTACATATGTTTACTTATAAGTTTCTACAAATGTCTTTATATTGTTACGAATTTTAAAAAATTAATAATTCAGTCCAACTTGAACGTAAATGACCACCAACGTATCAAATTTCACTTTAAAATTGCCAAATGTAAGCATAGATTATATTCGATAAAATCTTGAAACAAATTAGAGCTACAACTACATACAAACTTCACATTTCAATAAAATCATAAAGTAAAATATTTCATTCCACCAACATATCAAATTTGGACTTCACAATACCAAACCTAAATCCTAAATTGCATTGAGAAAAATCTTCAAACAAATTAGAATAATGACCTCACACAAATGCCACATTTCAACAACATAATATAAACATTTCATTCCACCAACATATCAAATTTCAACTTAACATTGTCAAATCTAAATCCTAAATTGCATTAAACAAAATCTTCAAACAAATTAGAGCAATAACCTGACACAAATACCATATTTCAACAACATGATCAAACAAACCGTTTCATTCTACCAATATATGAAATTTTAACTTCAAATTACCAAACCTAAACCCTAAATCATATTTAGCAAAATATTTTCAAAAATTCAAGCAATAACCTCACACAAATACTACATTTCAACATAAATATGAACTACCTATGAAATTCTAATAATTTAATACAAAAATTTGTAGAAATTAAAAGTAGTTTAGTTGAGGAAAATACCTTAAATTACTCCAAAAACCGGCGGTTAGGGGGGCATAAAGCAGCGGCAGCGGGGAGGTGGCAGACAATGGCGGTGGCTAAGGAGGGTCGTAGGTAATCGATCGACGACGAGGGTAGTGGTGGGATGGGGTTCGCGAGTTCATTATTGACTCTCTCTCTCTCTCTCTCTCTCTCTCTCTCTCTTGAAGTGGGGCTTAAATGAATCCAGAATAGTTCTGGATTCATTTAAGCTGGGGCGGCGACGGAATTTCCATTGCTGATTCCATCGTCGTCCCCTACTTTTTGTTTAAAAGTCTGACGTTTTTACCGGCGATAGAATTTCCGTTGCCAAATTGAAATTAAATTAAATATTTCAGTACATGACAACGGATATTCCATCGCCAAAAATGAAGACCGGCGATGGATACATCTTTGGGACGCCATGTCCGTTGCTGAATCTGACTTTTTTCTAATGCAAATTATCCATTGTCATTTCCGTCACTAGGTGCGTCGTGATATTATTCCGTCGCCATTTCATGCTTTTTTAGTAGTGTTAGACAACTAACAAAAGTCAAAGTTCAAGCACTATCAAATTCAAATATTATATGTAGTTGGAAAATTCTAAAGCATAAGAAAAATATGATATTATGTGTATTATAGGAAGATTGATATTTTAGTATGAAGTATCATTAATTCCAAAATTCTGGTGACATTAGAAAAGTTATTAATGTAAGTGTCAAGGAAGTCTCTCAAGAGAGATTTTGGAGACCAACGTACTTTTTCTATATATACATACAACGTGGACATAAGTTCAATTTATATACCACCACTATAAATGAGAGTAAGGTATCCTCTAAAACCACGAGGGATCTTGAAATGTGGGTTTTTAATTATCTGGTAATGGTGTTATGTATTACAAGCACCCAACATTCTGTTGAGAATTGGGAAAGTGTGAGTATATAAAGAGAGATACTTACTGTTTTAATTATAGCATTTTTTTTTAATGTAGTGAATTTTTTAATTCCTATCGGCTGTGATATTTCTCTCATTATCGCAAAGCAATTTTCTAAATAAAATTTGCTGTTGTTCTTTTCTAGATTTGTGTATAAGCACGCATGTATATGTTGTCTAACCTTCATACAACGTTCTTATATTTCACATGCAAAACTTTTTACAAAAATACATCCACAAAATGATGGATTAAGATCTTCCAGTAATGTAAAACATAAAGATTAGTAAAGATATAATACATATGGAATAGTAAAGACATGAGAACATCAATCTTCACTCATAAATAAACAACTCAACAAAAGTCAACTGTTCGAGGCTGTAAGGTTGTGGGTGATCAAGGTGAAGGGCATTCTGAGCTGTATGGGGCCTACGAGAGTGCAAAATGTGTTTATTCTTCACGGTGACCCAATTGTACCAGGAGTTTATACAAGGAGCACAACATGCAAATGTCACATTCTAATAAAAATTATGTAAGAAAAAAATTGATAAATAAGGAATCTAAGAAAGGAGTTTGGTGAAAGAATTTGAAAGAAGAAAGTAAATTTAGTATCCTAAATAAATTGGTTACTTTAAAACCTGAGCTAAAAGCAAGCTTGCATCCTGGTTATTAGGGCGTTTTTTCTTAGAAATTTTATATCTTAGTAGATGATATGTGTTATTTGTAAAAATTATACTACATTTTCCTCTTTGTATTTCAAGCTTTTTCTAAATAATGATAAAAGAAAGAAGCAAAAACACATATACGACCAACAAAAGATGCGCTTCATGTGCAATATGAAGAATTCCATACATAAGAACCTGACATCTACAACAAAGATGAGATTCACGTGCAATATGAAGAATCCCATAAGTAAGAATCTGATGTCTGCAACAAATTCAGTCCCTCCTATCCCTTGTCCAACAAACCCAATTGACAACCAATCATAATTAACCGTAAAGAAGGTTAAAATTTAGCTCACTGACTGACTACTGTCACAATGAACTAAAATTTTAACACATGTGACTTCCTAATTGCACAAAATGTAACAAAATACTGATTAGATCATTTTCAGACTCCAATTAATTCATCCAGAAGTGAACTGACAAATGGCCTAACAAGGTTGGGATAAACATTTGAAAGGCACAATCAATGTGAAAGATCTTGTCTGCTTGAGCCCAAAGAGGTCATAATCAAAAGTGGTCAGTATCCCACTTATAAACAGCAGGTAACTAGGTAAAATAATTTACCAATCTTCAACTTAGGGTGTATTTGGTAAGGGAGAAAATTATTTTTTCAGAAAATTATTTTTCATGAAAAATATTTTCTCAAGAAAAGTGATTTTCCACTTATATTTTCAACTGTTTGGTAGAATGAAAAATCATTTTCTGTCCACTTCATTTTTTGCTATTTGATAGAATGAACCCCCCCGCCCTCACTTCACTTCTTTTTACAATCAACCCCTTCCCTGCTCATTACTCTGACCCGACCTAACCAACGAATTCTTTTTCTCTCTCCTCTTCAAAATCAAACCCAAAACATCAGTAAGAAATATACCCAGTAACAAATCCAGCAAAAGAGAGAGTCAATATTAATGAATCTCAATTTTTTCACTATTCCCAAGGATACCCAGTTGACTTTGAGTGATATTAAATCTTGATTAAAGAAAATGACGAACGGAGAAACGATGGGTGTCTAAGATTGCGAAGTTCTTCAAAAGGGTAACTGTAACAAGATTAGAGAACTCAAGAAATAATTACAGAGATTAAAGATGAAAATCACCGATGAATATGATGAACATGAAGAAGAGGGGAAGAATGAGAGACAAAATGAGAATAAAAATAGAGTGATTCTAGGCACAATTAAAAGAAAATAGAACGAGAGACAAAATTGGGCGACGAAAATTGGGCTTGGAAAATCGTTTTCCCTACTTTTTCAAGGGAAAACAATTTCCTTCAAATGGGGTAAAATGATTTTTCCCTAAAAATGATTTTTCCCTCGTTTTACCAAACGACGTAAAATGGAAAAATCATTTTCCGGGAAAATGATTTTTTCCCCTACCAAACACACCCTTAGAGTAGGCACAAGTATATTGAAAGGTCTCTGAGATAATTGTTAAAGTTGCTGAAACATTTAAAAATAATATCCGCGTTAAATTAGTTGATCAAATGTTAAATAGTTGAAAATACAATACTGTTATTAATTTTATTAAAAATTTACTATTGCTCTCATCTCTCTAATCACGTTTGGAGAGCATCCAAGGCGAAAAACACCATTTGAGTAAAGGTTAGAGATAACTTATCAAAGTGGAATGACCAATAGTCATCTTGAAACTTACAATGGGTGAGAATATATGCGGAAGGAATTAAACTCATATATTACTGGTTGATGAGGACCTTATATTGGAATTACTATCCATGAAGAACATGTGGTACAGGAGACACTGATACCAGGATCTGAGCAAACAATTAATAGTCGTTAAGGATCTGTACCTAGCCTACAATATCTTATAAATGCAAACATTTTTTAAAAAAAAATAGAAGCACCAATAAATGTTCTTCTCACCAAGAGCCATATGAGAATCATTAGTAGACAAACTGTTTATATTTGTTGGCAACATATCATCACTGTACACCAACCTCCGCCCCCCCCCCCCCATCCCCTTTAAATATGAGGTGCTATTTGCAAAGTCTATTTCCCCCCTCTATGTTTAGCATTTACTAACCCAAAAATTACTAGGGTGAGCAAACATTATCTCCATAAAGCATCCACCTAAATTTAATCACTAACTGAGTTATGCATTTAAAAAGAAACAACCACCAACATCCAAAAACAACCACCATAAAAAGGACTTGGCAGATTCCAACTGCAAGGTTCAACTTCTTCTCACCGTCGCAGATGTGAGAAGTAATTGTTATGCCTGACATGTCATACGCTTGGAGAAAGAATCATTTCTAAATCAATACAAAAATCCAGGTGACGCACACAGAAGGTGCTCAATTTGGGAAAGATTCTTGAGATGGCATTAATCCCAAATGACAGAATTAAGGAGGTAGAGGAGAATGCACCTTAGCTAGCAAACATGTTGAATAAAAGTAATATGCATAAAATACTAGCAGCGTTAAGGGAGATTAGGATGTTGATCAATGTGTTCGAGAAAAAATCAAGCCTAATAATCATATTTCTCATCGCAATAGTTCTAATGTTTGGGCATCAACTACTGAAGAACTGAGAACTCATTGTTGTCCAGATGCAAAAACCTAGCAAGAGAAGCATTGTAAACTATTCAAACCTTAGGTTGACTGAGAGAGAAAGATATTAGCCAACCATCAAATCTTAGTCTGAGCTTCCTTGGATTGAAAAGCAACCTATATTCTGGTTGTAAAAAAGGGGAGAAAATTGTATCTGTAATGCCTGTAGAAGGCAAAAATTCTACGACAAATCAGATGGTGCCACTTGTTAAAAAGTGACCAATCGGAATTGTCATGTGTCACGTTAAGTTTGGTGGACTCACTTGGTTAAAATTAAATGTGGCTAAAATTCAACCAGTTAAAAGATGCCACGTGTCATTGATGATACAGAAAATAGTAATTATTTCTTTTTTAAAATTAAGGGAATAATTACTAACATATGGGTCGTGGCCTAACGTCCAATTCAAACCCTAGCCTTCGAGCCTATAAATAGGGGTCATCCCCCTTCATTGTGAGGGAAGCTCAGCATTCAATATCGTACAAACTCAAGAGCTCAGACTACAGACGACATCCAACTACCAAGCAACAAGGATCAAATTCAGCTAGCTCAACATCTTCTACAACCTCAAATTGAAGTTCACTTAAGAGTTTTTCATCCATTTCATTGATTGAGATCAAGCAATCTCGCCCTCGCATCGATTAATTTAGTCAACTACATTCAGCATTCAAAATTGAACATTGCATAATTCAGAGGCTCAAACTGCTAGCAGTATCCAGCTACCAAACGAGAAGGATCAAAACTTGTGAGCTTCAGGAACTATAATCTGCCACTTAAAGATCAAAATCAAGAATAGTCTTCAGAACTCTTGAACTAATTTGCATCAATCGAGATCAAGCGGTCACGCCCTCGAAATGATTCAAGTCATTAGGAGATTGAATCAGATGATCATCTCATTGTATTTAAATCAGAGATTGTACCCATATACAACATCAATACAAAATTTAATTTGTTTATGAATTTCTTGTCTAATTTATTATAGGCTCGAAATTTGCGTTTATAAATTTGACACGCCCGATGGGACCTCTCTCCCTCTCATCTCTTTCTCCAAAATACAAACTTTACACTCCTTCGAAGATAACATGGCCCCCAGGAACGCTTTGAAGAAGAAGACTATTGAATCTACATCTGAAGGATCTGCAAAGGCTAGTATTGCATCTGACAATCGAAGCACCAGGGCGATGACTAGGAGCATGACCAAAGCTACTACCTCCATCACCTTAAAGCAACAAGTTGTGGCTCCAACTTTGCAATCACGCAAAACTCAAAACTTTGGCTTCAACTTGCCTGCTGATGGAGTCAATCAAACTGCTTGTCTCCCTAATTTGAAGCTAAAGACTCTTGCTATCTTCAATATAAAGAAGGCTCTACCATGTGGACTGGAAAAATTCCAAACCTACATCAATCATGTCTTCCAACCTATCAGTGATGAGGATGATGACCATGGTAGCAGCAATTCTTCACCAACATCTTCAATAGATTCAGTTTTCTCACAGGTTGAAGTCGAATCATTTAACACTGTTATCATGTAAGTCATGGTGACAGAGACTATCAACTTGGAGGAACAACTGGCAGATATGAAGGTCATACTCAATAGACTCTCAAAGGAAAATGCGAAAAAGAATGCTCAAATAAAGCATCAAAGGAAACAGATTGCTGATTTGATAAAGTTGCGGAAGCGGACGTCTAAAGCTTTCAACAAATGCTCAAGCAATGAAGATTCTGACAAAGAGTTTAATCACAACGAGGAGTCTGACGATGTATGCAAACCAAAGAACGATTCATTCTTCAGCTTAATGTTAGTTGAGCAAATTCAAAATTTGATAGCTAAAGCAGGCAAGGCTCAATTGGGAGAGTCTCACAAGAGTCACTTGTATACAAAGCCTTATACGAAGAGGATCGATGCACTTAGTATGCCTCATCGCTATGAACCTCCCAAATTCAACCAATTTGATGGTAAGGGTAATCCCAAGCAGCACATTGCCCACTTTGTCGAAACCTGCAGTAACGCTGGCACTGAAGGAGATCGGTTGGTGAAGCAGTTCGTACGGTCCCTTAAAGGAATTGCATTCAACTGCTATACAAACCTTGCCTCTGAGTCCATTGATAACTGGGGGCAAATGGAAAGTGAGTTCTTAAATCACTTCTATAGCACGTGTCGTGTAGTCAGCATAACAAAGTTGGCTAACACAAGGCAATGGAACAACGAGCCAGTTATCGATTAAATTAATCATTGGCATACTCTCTCTCTGAAGTGTAAAGACTATTTATCTGAATCTTCGGCTATTGAGATGTGTGCTCAAGGGATGGATTGGGATATACTTTATGTCTTGCAAGTAAACAAGCCCAAAACATTCCAAGAATTGGCAACACGAGCTCATGAAATGGAGCTTACAATTGCCTACTATGATAGACGCTTAATGATGATGAATCAATCGCATCATCAAGAAATGAAAACTCCATGCTTAGAGACTCAGAAGAGAAAGAATTTCCTTATAGAATCTTTATTCTATAAAAAATTTTCTCATTAAATGTTTTCACAAAATCTTTCTTCTATAAAAGATTTTCACAAAACTCTTTTCGTGGGTCTCTTGGAATCAGTCTCTCTACAGGTAGGAATACCAGTAGAGGTAAGGCTGCCTACAGCTGGATCTCCCCAGATCCCGCGAAAGCGGGACCAACACTGGGAGTTGTTGTTGTTGATGCGTCAAAAATGCTTAACAAACTTCTTAAGAAAAGGCTTATAGAACTCCCAAAGTTAAGACGCCCTAAAGAAATAAGAAGAACTAATGATCCCAAATATTACAAGTATCACAGGATCATCAGACATCCTATAGAGAAGTGCAAAGCATTCAGAATACAAGTCCTATAACTTATAAAAGAAGGAAGAATCATATTAGACGAAGACAACACTGAAGAATATGATTGATCATCCATTATGATCATATTAGAAAGTGCTTTGGAAGAGAGCGACCCAAAATTGGCATTTGGGGAGCAGACTTCTAAGTCAGCCTTTATAGACTTCTAAGTCATCAAAAAACTTGCAAACTTTCAAGTTACTCCATGTAGAGACTCGAAGACTCTCAAGTCACTCATGTTAGACTGTCAAGCCATCCAAACTCTAAGACTTCTAAGTCAGCCTCTAGAAAAACTTATGTCATCGAACTATCTGACTCTAAAGTCAACTATGCAGGACTCTTAAGCCAATCCTGTATTCAAAGTCATCAAATGTCAAAGACTCCCAAGTCGCAAAACTCTCGGACTTCCAAGTCAATATTAGGAGACTCCCAAGTCACCGAACTCTAAGACTTCTAAGTCAGCCTTTACGGGCTGTTGAGTTGAGAAGCACAAAGACTTGCAGGTAAGCTTCTACAGACACCTCAGCCATCAAACTCTGAGAACTCGAAGTCGATCCTACCAAACTTCAAAGTTAAGCTTGATGGACTCTAAAGTCACCAAATCTCGTGGACTTCCAAGTCAAACTTTTAAGACTCCCAAGTCGTCAAACTCTTACAAACAAAATTCTTGACTCTCAAGTTATCAAAGACTTTTAAGTCAACTTTACAGGCCTGCAACTCATTGATGCCAGAGGCTACCAAGTCGTTAAAGTTTCAGAGTCCTAAGTCAGCAAGGCAAAAGACTATTAAGTCATTCAAATTCAAAGACTCCTAAATCATCAAATTTTGTAAACCCCCAAGTTATCACACTTGAAGATTTTCAAGTAAACTTTATTAGACCTTTAAGTCAACGGACTCTAAGTCAATGTAATTGTACGTTTGATGAAGACTCTCAAGTCACTCCTAAAGACTGCCAAGTTACAAGAAACTTTGACTCTCAAGTCACCCTTAAGACTTCGAAGTCCAAACTTCTAAACTCTCAAGTCAGCACAGACTATCAAGTCACCCACATGATACTCAAGTCATCAAAATCAAAGACTTCCAAGTCACCTAAAGATTGTCAAGTCGAAAAAATTGTAAGCTTTGAAGTGAATTCAACAACTCCCAAGTCATCAATAGCTTTGAATCTCAAGTCACCCTTAAGACTTCCAACTCCAAACTTCTAGACTCTCAAGTCAGCACAGACTATCAAGCCACCCACAGGATACTCAAGTTGTCAAAATCAAAGACTTCTAAGTCAGCCAAAGTCCATCAAGTCAACAAAATTACAAGCTTTGAAGTGAACTCTATGACTCTCAAGTCATCAACATGGTAGACTCTCAAGTCATCAACGACATAAGCTCTCAAATAAGCAAAGTTTAAAAATTCTCGAGTCATCTAAGTTATAGACTCACAAGTCAAACAGAATTGTTGACTCTTAAATTATCAAAGATTTTCAAGACAATCTTACGGACCTTCAAGTCATTGGTGTAATAGATTTCTAAGTCATCAAATCGCAAAGACTCCGAGTCATAAAACTCTCTACTTCCAAGTCAATCCTAGCGGGCTCCCAAGTCACCAAATCTCGTAGACTTCCAAGCCGATTTTTTTTTAGGCTTCAAAGTGTTTTTTCAGGACTTTTAAGTCAACAAAATTATTAATTCCCAAGTCACGAAGTTAACTCTCAAGTCATCAAAGTTGAAGTCTCTCAAGACATCAAAATTAAAAGACTACCAAGTCATCAAAGCTGCAGACTCCAAAGTCAAGAAAGTTCTAAGCTCCTAGTTATCAAACTTGATGACTCTCAAGTCTTTAAAGTGTAAGACTCCTACGTCAACAAATTTATTGACTTCCAAGTGACGAAATAAACTCCCAAGTCATTAAGTTCAAGACTCGTAGTCATCAAAGTAAAAGACTATCAAGTCATTTTATCAAAGGTGTTAACTTGTAAGTCACTCAGCTCATTCTCAAACCATATAAATAGATTTCAAATGGCTACCAAATTGTTGCAAACTTTTAGAAGCCTTCAAGTTGCGGGCAAAAGGAAGATCGCATCCTCCTTCGCATTAGTGACACAGGCGTCTTCGTTTAAAATTGGTAGTCTTTTCCTTCAAGTCGCGCACTAGCAATTTGCAAAGTCAAGCTTTTGGTGTCTGATTGGAAGTCATGTTTTTCCTGTCTGACCGAAAGAATCGAGCTTCTGTGTGATCGAATGAGCCAAGCATTTACTTTCTGATCGGGAGAGTCGCCTTCACTGGTTGATAGAAGAGGCCAAGTCTGCATTGTCTGATCGGATGAGTCACATATGTTGTTCGATTGGATAAGTCATGCCTCATCTGTCTGATCCAAGGTGTTAAGTTGTTACCTTCTGATCGGGATAGTTGCGTTTGCTGCCTGATCTAATGAGCCAAACCTTCTATTTCTGATAAGAAGAGTCGCCTTCGTTGTCTGATAGTAGAGGCCAAGTCTGCACTATCTGGTTGGATGAGTCACCATTGTTGTCTGATCGTATGAGTCAAGCATTTACTATCTGATCAGGAGAGTCGCCTTCACTATCTAATAGAAGAGGCCAAATATGCACTGTTTGATCGGATGAGTCACATATGTTGTCTGATCGGATAAGTCATGCCTTATCTATCTAATCGAAGAAGTCAAGCTGCTATTTCCTGATCGGGATAACTGCACTTGCTGCCTGATTAGATGAGCCAAAACTTCTCTTTCTGAACGGAAGAGCTGTCTCTGTTGTCTTATGGAAGAAGTTAAGTCTCTACTGCCTGATTGGAGGAATCTAAATGCCTTCGCACTATGATAGTAGGAGTCAAGCCTTTGTTGTCTGGAGGAGGAGTCAAACCTTCACTTTCTGATTGGAAGAACATGTCTTGACTATCTAATTGGAGGGGACACACCTTCATTGTCTGAATGTCTTTGCTGTCTAATCGAATGAGTAATTCCCTCACTATCTGACCAGAGAAGTTCTGCCTTTATTATCTGAGTGAAGAAAGCTATGCCTTCGCAAATCTGATGGAAGAAATGCAAGTTGACACCAATTAGATTAAGTAAGGGAGTGTCCTGCAAAGAATCGAATCTACGGAGAGAAACGATTTCTCATCTTAAAAGTCGACCTCACTTCACAATCTCATTTGAGGAGTCGCGACTAGAATGAAGAAATTCAGGTTGACCCCAACCAAATTAAGTGAGAGAGTTTCCTGTGAAGAATCGAATCTACGGGGAGAAACGATTCATCGTCTTAAAAGTCGACCTCACTTCGCAATCTAACTGGAGGAGTCACGGCTGGAAGGAAGAAATGCAAGTCGACATCAATTAGATTAAGTGAGGAAGTCGCCTGTGAAGAATCGAATCTACAGGGAGGAATGATTCCTCGTCTTAAAAGTCGACCTCACTTCGCGATCTAATTGGTGGAGTCGTAGCTAGAACAAATTCAGAGCGACCCCAATTAGATTAAGTGAGGGAGTCTCCTACGAAGAATCGAATCTGCGGGGAGAAACGATTCCTCATCTTAAAAGTCGACCCCACTTCGTGATCTAATTGGTGGAGTCGTAGCTAGAAGAAATTCAGGTCGACCCCAATTAGATTAAGTGATGGAGTCTCCTGCGAAGAATTGAATCCACGGGGAGAAACGATTCTTCATCTTAAAGTCGACCTCACTTCGCGATCTAATTGGGGAAATAGTCGATTCAACATCTTCCTAAAAAGAAAAAAAGAGGCAGCATTAGTCTAAGTTTAAAAAAATGTAAAAAAAAAGTCTCACAAAAAAATTAAACCAATCACAAATTGGTTTAATTGAATGAGTAAACCTACATTAGTCACATGAAAAGAAAATGAAAATACCAAAGGGCCTCAAAAAGGGAGAATATAAAAAAAAAAAGGGAAATCAATCAAAAAAAAAGTTATTGAAGCAAAGTTGTCAGCAGTAGAGGAGCACAAAACCCTAGGCGGAAAAGACAAAAAAAAACTGGTAAATCGCTATAGAGTATTGTTCTCAACAGAACAACACTGTGGAGTAATTTGCCATTAAATTTCTCAGTTCAGCTACTGTTGAATACGAAGGCAGCTTCTCCTTCTCTCTTCTACCATCCACCGCAACCATGGTGTGGGTGTTTTGATTTCCCTCAAAAAAAAAGGCAAAGAGGCTTATGGAGATTCAACAGCATTGAAGGACAGAGTAAGATTGGAGAATTGATTAGTTGAAAGCGAAATTAAAGACACCCAGAAAGTGATGAGGTTGAATGAAACTAGCAGACGCCAACAGGAAGATGAAGAATTGAAAGAGAAAAAAAAGAAAAGGGAAGAAGAAACGATGAATTGACAGCAGAGAGAAAGGCTAATTTATAGCAGGTGTCAGAAAAATTATTGATAGAATTTTATCCAAATTTGTTAATAGAATTTTATCCAAATTTGTTGATAAAATTCCATCCATTTGGATTGTTGATAGATTTTTATCATTTAAATTACTGATAAAATTTATCACAAGTTGTTGATACAATTCTATTCCTAAAATTGTTGATAGATTTTATCACAAGTTGTTGATAAAATTTTATCACAAATTTACAAATAGAATTATCTTCAAAAAAAAAAATCAGCATGGATTATCTACTAAGTCGGTAAGTTATTTGTCTAAAAAAGGAGAGGCGGACCACCAAAAAAAAAAAGCTCTAATTTTCAGCGTCTTTCAAGTTTTCGAGACTCAACTGCTTCAAACACTCGAGGGGGCCTTTGTAGAAGGCAAAAACTCTACGACAAATCGAATGATGCCACGTGTAAAAAAAAAGACCAATCGTAAATTGTCATGTGTCGCGCTGACTTTGGTGGACTCACTTGGTCAAAATTAAATGTGACTAAAATTTAACCAGTTAAAAGATGCCATGTGTCATTGATGATACAGAAAATAGTAATTATTTCTTTTTTAAAATTAAGGGAATAATTACTAAGATATAGGCCAAGGCCCCACGTCCAATTCAAACCCTAGCCTTCGAGCATATAAATAGGGGTCATCTCCCCTCATTTTGAGGGGAGCTCAACATTCAACATCCTACAAGCTCCAGAGTTTAGACTACAGACGACATCCAGCTACCAAGCAACAAGGATCAAAGTCAGCGAGCTCAACATCTTTGGCAACCTCAAATTTAAGTTCACTTCAGAGTTCTTCATCCAGTTCATCGATCGAGATCAAGCAACCTCGCCCTCGCATCGATTAATCAAATCAACTACATTCAACATTCAACATTGCAGAATTCAAAGGCTCAAACTGCAAGCTAGCAATATCCAGCTACCAAGCGAGAATGATCAAAACTTGTGAGCTTCAGGAACTGCAATTAGCCACTTGCATATCAAAATCAAGAACAGTCTTCAGAGTTCTTCAACTGATTTGCATCAATCGAGATCAAGCGATCACACCCTCAAAACAATTCAAGTCATTAGGAGATTGAATCAAAGGATCATCTCATTGTATTTAATTCAGAAATTGTACCCATATACAACATCAATAAAAAAATTTAATTTATTTCTGAATTTCTTGTCTAATTTATTTTAGGCTCGAAATTTGCGTTTACAATGCCAACAACAAATTCAGTCAAAAGTTAATTAAAGTTTATTATCAACTTACTTGTTCCACTAGATTAGTGTCTTACATGGTAACTTTTTGTAACGGCCCGAACCTAAGATTTGTATTAATTACTTCAAACTATCCTAATCATAAATTAATCAAGTTGGACGCTGCATTTCAATTTAGCATTTTATGTGTGTGTGTGCGCACACACACACACACACACACACATATACATACATACATATATATACATATATATATAAAAATAAATGTGCATCGCAGGTTGAAACGACGATGTGAGCTCAAAACAGATCTCGTTATGCTCCTAAACAATTCACTCAAGTGCTAAAAAATATTTGAATTGCCTACTGAATAAACATTAGCTTAATTATCAAGGGCTAATTTGAAAAGCAATGATGACAATAATATACGAATTAATTTAACAACAATATAACATAATAAAAAGGGGGGCAAGTTATGTACATAAAAGAGTTAGTTAATAATTAAAAATATGAAAATATGAAAACATTTTCTCCAAATTTACATCCAAAAGATGTAAAATTTAAATTTATTAATTCGAGCCAAAACTATTATTTCAGTTTTATATATATATATATATAATGAATGAAAATAATAATAATAATAATAATAATAATAATAATAATAATAATAATAATAATAATAATAATAATAATAAT
>JACYFF010010365.1:28859400-28896509 GCA_017589665.1 Selenicereus undatus | reverse complement strand
TGTATGTATGTATATGCATGTATGTATATGTATGTATGTACGTATGTATTTATATGTATTTATATTGCATGGACTCTGGGGGAGTGTTATTAGTGATTTGATGAGGTGCCATCGATGTCAAATTCAAAAGAGTGTTACCAGGACATAACTTCAGGTCCAACAATAGAGGATTGTTGGGTAATGAGGTATGTGAGATGTCTGCATACAGATTTAAACCTAGGTGACTATCTTTTGAGCATGTCAAATCCTTGAAACTTTAGCTGCGTGAGTCCTTGCATTGATTCAAATGAGTTTACAGAGACCTTAGGCCAACTAATATCAAACCTCCCTTGTTAGATATCATTGCATAATTTAGCATCCTTCTTGACTTCCTTGGTTACCTCCTAAAGCTCGCCACCCCCTATTACGCAATCACATAATTTAATTTGTAATTCCTTTTCAAACATATTAAGCTTTGCAAAAACTATTTAATCACCACAGCAATACTTCATTACATACCTTTTTTAACTCCCTCATTGAAATTCCTCTTGACATCAATTTTTAGAGGGAATCCCTATTGTTAAGATGGGTTATAGTTACGTCTCTCTTGCTTCCACTAAGTACCTCCACTTATCTTACATTTTGCAACCATTACTTCAATAGTAATGTGACCTTGCTTTCCATTAACATCCAATCACTACTCAGGTTACTATTTTACTACTAGTCTAGTTTTGGGTTTATGCACAATGTTTTGATTCCTATGTAACAAGCGATTGGAACTATCTGACTATTATTGTCCCCATTCCTAAATTGTTTATGCTTATAGTTATTTTCACTCCATCTGCATCACGGTAATATTTTAGTTACCCATCGTTTTGAAATTTGTCGTCTGGTCCTTGAATTAAAATTTTGCATCAACAACATTCTTAATACTTTTAGTCAATAATCAATGTCTCCCTTAATCATCTCAATTTATGTATAGACATTGTCTCTTTGCTATGTTACCTCCTCTTGACCCCGAGCATTTGCCTAGAAGATCATAATTAGCATACGAAACCTCACTGATTAATTTGTCTTTTGCATTAATGCTATTATTTCTATCATTTCTTATATTTAGTTGATCTATCTCATCTCTAGACTTTGCTTTCTTTCAACGTTATCTGATCCTTTTTTTAATTTCAAACTTTTGACCTTGCGTGAAAACGGGATGCTTGTGCACCGGACTGCCCTTTTTGGAATGCTAGTGGTTCTCAGGAGTGCTCATACCTATTTTCAGCATCGTCTACCATGTCTTTGAAACTTGTTGCTAACTATTGAACCCATTCTTGCTCGATTTTAAGTGGTTGTCCATATTCTAATACTTTTGACCTTCATCTTCCTCTTCTTCATTTTGCTAAAAGCTTATTTGTATATGTATATATATCTAGCACCTCATTTATTCGTGGTAGTAAGCCTATATAGCTTGTTTGAGTTAGAGATGCAGTGAAGCTCCCATTAGTATGAGTGAACAATGACTGTTGTAGTCCCAGTAATTTTCTTGCTTTAAATTCCATTCCTTAAAATATAGACTTGGACTTTCTCTATGCAATCTTGTTATCTTACTTAAATTTGCTTCATATTGCCTATTTTATACTCTGCTCATTGAAATCCAAATTATCTATCGGCTTCATCATGTTGATGGTGAGTAGACGGTCACCTTGTTGAAGCTCTATTACTACTATCTTATTTGTATTTCAATGGTTGAACCCAATTGTAACTGAATCACCTTTCCAGTCTAAAGTTTGTCAAATCTTTTCCTCCAAAACTCTTTTGTCGTTATCTGTTACTCTACGTCGGACATCGTGATTAACCTATGTCTTATGATATTGGTACTATATTATGACTTTGACATTCAACCACACTTTAGTGTCACAATTATAGTAACAGTCCACCCTCTTATTCCTATTAGAGTTCCAAAACCCCAAACTTATTTCCATTCATACGAGTGGTCTGAGCGGCTTGGCCAAGCAATTAGAACTTTGATTGAAAGTATTTAAGTAAGCGAATAATTTTGTCTTCCTATTTTGAATACTCTAATCCTTTCCTATTTCATTTCATATTTCATAAACAACATAACTTGATCTGTAAGTCAACATGTTAACTCCTCAACCGGATTGAGATGGCATAGAATAATCGTATTTGCAAGTGATATGACTCAGGAATTGTTGGCTATCAGTTGGCTCTTTCATGATTCTTACCTGCAAACCACAATGCTGGTGGCCTTCTATTCTTGGATTCCTGAAAACTCAAAGTCTTCTTTACTTTAGCCATCCTATGACAATCCCTCCTTTATTAATCATGTCTAACTTCACAGTTTATTTCTTTCATGGGCAATGACTCACTTGACCACCATTCTGATCACTCTCATTCGTGGATACGTTTATCTTTAACGTCGAATTTAGATCTAGCAAACATCTGACTAATTCAATGATGACAAGCCCAGCAACACAATAATAACTACCCAATCTAGCATCGCCAAGGACCTTGAAATGAGCATTTAAGTTCTAGCACATGGGTCAAGAAACGAGTTGTCATTAGCATTAAAACTACAAGCCTCAATAATAGCAAAGACTTAAGTCAAAAGGGTGATATCAAATTATAGAGACTTAGGTAGAATGTCATACAAGGGAGGTTACTTGAGTTTGTGATACATGTAGAGGGAATCTTGAGGTTACAAAACCGATTATCTGTTCCCTATAAAGAGGAATTGAAGGGAAGATTTTCGGAGGAGCGTATAATGCTCGTTATTCAGTGGATCAAGAAGGAACAAAAATGTATAGGGATCTGAGCCAATTCTTCTAGTGGGATAACATGAAGAGAGAGATTGCGGAGCATGTAGATAAGTGTTTGACGTGTCAAAAAGTAAAGGCTGAATAGCAACACCCTATGGTTGAATTAAGCGCTTTAGAGATTCCTACTTGAAAGTGGGATTCAATTTCAATGGATTTTATTATGGGATTGCCCTCTCTGCTTTAAAAAAGAATGCTATTTGGGTCATTGTAGGTAGACTCACCAAATCTGCCCATCTTATACCAATTCACGACACTTAGGGTGTAGAGAGACTAGCATAATTATATGTCAAGGAAACAGTTCGACAGCACGATATAACAAAGGATATAGTGTCAAATCAAGACCCAAGGTTTCAAGCCCAGTTCTAGCAAACTTTGCAAAAAGCTTTTGGCACTAAGTTAAACTTTAGCAGTCATACCACCCTGAGACTAATGGACAAACTGTGTGGATAAATCAAATCCCAGAGAATATGCTTAGGGCATGTGTGCTTGACTTCCAGGGAAAGTGAAAAGATTATTTACCACTGGTGGAGTTCTCCTATAATAACAACTATCAATCCACCATTAAGATGGCCCCTTTTAAAGCAATGTATGTCAGGAAGTGCAGAACTCCGTTATGTTGGAGTGAGCCTAATGAAGCACTAACCTTAGGGCTAGAGTTGATTCCAGAGACCACTGAAATAATAAGAAAGATTGAAGAACATATCAAAGTAGCCTAGAGGAGACAAAATCTATGCATACAAAAGGAGAAGACCATTAGAATTCCAAGTGGAGATAAGGTATTTTTAAAGGTGTCCCCAGTTCAAAGAGTTAGAAGATTCAACCTCAAGAGCAACTAAGCCCTAGGTATATCGGGCCTTATGAAATTATTGAGAAACTAAACCTTATGGCCTAAAAGTTGGATTTACTCACAAAACTTGAGCATGTGCACAACGTTTTTCACCTTTCACAGCTCAAAAAATATGTCCCAGATCCAAATCATATCATCATAGCAGAGCCAGTGAAAGCCGCTGAGAACCTAATGTATGAGGAGCCTCTCGTACAGATATTAGACTATAGAGTTAAGGTCCTGTGGTCCAACCATAACTCAAAAGAGGCTACATGGGAAACCAAGGAGGACATTAAAAGCCAGCATCTATATCTATTTGAGGTAATGACAACGTTTCTTTCAGACTGCAAGTTTCGAGGACGAAACTTATTTTAAGAGGGGAATGTTGTGACGATCCGAACTTAAGATTCATGTTAATTACTTCAAGCTATCCTAATCACAGATTAATCAAGTTGGGTGTTGCATTTCAATTTAGCATTTTATGTATATGTATATATATATATTTGTGCATCGCAGTTTAAAACGACGACGTGACCTCAAAACGGATCTCGTTATGTCCCTAAATAATTCACTCAAGTGCTAATAAATATTTCAATTGCCCATAGAATAAACATTAGCCCAATTATCAAGGGCCAATTTGAAAAGCATAATGATAATAATATACGAATTAATTTACTCGCAATATAACAACAATAAAAAGGGGGCAAGTTATGTATATAAAAAGAGTGAGTTAATAATTAAAAAAACTAAAATATGAAAATATTTTCTCCAAATTTACATCCAAAAGATGTAAAATTTAAATTTATTAATTTGAGCCATAACCATTATTTCAATTACATATATATATATATATATATATATATATATATATATATATATATATAACGAATGAAAACAAAATAATAATAATTATAGAAGGGGTGGATAAAGATGGGAAAAATCTAGAAAATATTTAGATATCAATAAATTAAAGGGGGAAACAAAAACAATAAAAAAGAATAAATTAAATCTAAAATAACCAAACTAAAACAAAAAAATATATCAAAAATAAAAACCCAAACCCAAACCCCAACCCCTTTCCCCACAACCCTCGACAGAGGCCCCTCCCCCCTAGCCCCCTTCGAAGCTCTGTTTTTTCCTACGCTAACCCGCCGGTTTCGCCAGCCGTCGTCACCAGAGATTGCCGCCGACCCTTTTTCCGACCACCGCCCAAGCATCCTATCGTGCGCCCACAATCCTTTCTCATTCTCCTTGAGTTGTTTAAGTAGGTGAGACGTGAGAATCCTAACTCCTCCTTAATTCAATTTTGATGTTTTGAATCTAAATTTTTGTAGTAAATGATGTATTTAACCTTGGTGAATATCAATTTGTTGTTTTCTTGAATGTTAGTTGTGAAATTGAATGGATGAGGTGAGATAGGGAATGAACATGGTATTAAGGGGGTGATGTTTGGTGTTAAGATTGGGCTTGATGATGTTATTTTGGTGATGTTGAGATTGATTCTAATGTCTATTGGAATGAGATTAAAGTGAAATAAATGTTGGGTGGATGAGTTGTGGCCATGAACTTTGAGGGATTGGGGTTCATGGCTTGAATGATGCTTAAGTAAATCTTGTTGGGTTATTAAAGTTTAAATGAGTTAATGGATGACTAAGCAAAGATGTATGTATTAATATGTAGAAGATTAATACGGGTGTTATGCCATAATCATGGCTTGGTGAATTGGGTTGTAATTGGAATGAAACTGCTAGCTTGATTATGGTTAATTTGGTGGTTTTAAGTGAATTATATTGAATGATTGAATGAAATTATTGAAGATATGCTGTTATAATTTTGTATATTGGGAGTGTGAGTTATTGTCATGAGTGCGTGAGTTGGAGTTGGACAATGAGCGAAGCTTTGGCTTAATGGGAGTACTCTAATGATGTTAAGTGTGCCCTTGGCAATAATTGGGTAAAAAGAAAGAAATATGCATTCTTGTGAGTTGTAATTATTAGCATAACAGACCTATGTGGTTTTATTTCTCTAACGACCATTTGTATGATTGGGACGCTACTTGAACCTGGAACCAATTTCATGACGTCGCCTTCAACCGTATTGTAATCCAAAGTTTAAGGGCGAACGACGATCCATTAAAGAGGAAAGCAATAATCATGACAATAACGTTGATAATACTAATGATTAAAATAGTCACAATTCTAACAACAACAACAACAACAACAACAACAACAACAACAACAACAACAATAATAATAATAATAATAATAATAATAATGGTGATCACAATAATTTGGAATGGAGTTAACATCGATAATAACGTCGTATTAATAAACACACGACAAGTCATCCCCATCGCACTTTTGAAGCATTTATTAAATGAACATTGGCAACATAAAGGAGATGAACAAAAATAAAATAAACTAAAGCCAAATTTAAGTTAATAATAATTACGCTAATAATAAAAAGAAAAGTCGAAGGAATTTAAATTATTCATTAAGTCATTAAATATAATAAAACTTCTTAATTTGGACTAATCATGAAAAATTACATATTTGGAGCAGAACTCAGGCCACCTCTGTCGCTTCAAGTTGCCAACAAACAATTTTCAATAAAGCGGACAAAGATTATCAAAGACTAGGTACGTACATTGCATGTGCTCTTCAAAAACTTACATGTTTATCAAACCACGCAAAAATCAATATAATATTCATATAATGAATCATTTTATGCAATGTTTTGTCACCTGAGCAAGTGACCTTATCAATTATCAATCATCAGGGTTTATGCCCTTCAACTTACCAGCGCGGCTGCAACTCAGGCTTTCCGATCGGCATGGGAGATGTACACCTATCTTAGGATTGCTACAGATGTCAACAGGGGTCTACTTTCAGATAATAATTGCCAAATCAAATTTAATTACACATTCTCTCTCTCCTATTTTCAAAATAAAATATTTTAAAATGCGGGCACCCAACTAATTAAACTCAAAGTCTATCTTATGGCATAGGAGTGTACGTGCTGAGCTTTGGCTCATATTTCGAATGGTTTTGTGTTTTTTTGTTTTAGATAAAGGATCAATGAACAATTTCCCTTCTGGCAAGGCAGAAGGTAGCAAGAAATGAGTGAAAGTTGTAGTCTTACAAAACGTTAGCTAGCTAAGAACTCATAGTGATTTATAGGCTAGCAACCTGAGAGCTTGCAGAATGTATATGCTTTGGAACATTGGGATGGTTGGTGCCTGGTATTGGTACACTAAGTTATCAAGTGTACTATGGTTAAATAGGTTGTCGAATGTATGTTTGTTTCCAATGTTTGGTGAATCAGGTGATGATGGGGATAACATAGTGTTACAGGTAGTTTCAGGTAGCCTTGTTCCATTATGGAATGACGGTAATGTCTCCCATCAAAAGACTTCCGCTGTAAATCATTAGTACATAAGTGATTAGGTTAGAGTAACCAATCATTAGAATTGGGGGCATTACAGTTTTGATTCTAAGTTTGCAAATTTGCAGCAACTTTTTAACTTAGACATGGTAGAAACAAAGAACTAGTAACAAATTATTAAGAATAATAATAATTTAAGTAATGAAGTTACTCATAAGAATAGAAAAAATGTAAATGGGATACAAATCGTATCTCACACTGTGAACACTTGATATCCATTAGAGTAGGTATACAACCCAAAATCTCTATTATGCACAAGTATACAATCTATGGTCCTTGTTTTCATATTCTTGCTTGTTGCTATTGCTGCCTTGTAATTTCTTAATCAGTCTTGCTACATTTAACTCTTTTGTTTTTCTTGAGTCATGAGAAGTAACCGGCTTCCCATTTCTTTGAAATGTATATGGAGCACATGTAGCTTTGCATCTCAATTGATTGTTATGTAATTTCCCACACTTGCTGCATTTGATTTGCTTGCCCTTTTTACTCAATTTATGAGGATGTCTTTGTTTGGCTTTGATTTCATCAGCTTCTCTTCTTTATTTGCTTACAAGGTGCCTTTTTTGCTTGAGGAACAAATATAGGAGGAGAACATGAACTAGGCCACTCTTCAGGACCATTTAATGGCTCCAACACATATGAACATGCCTTTCGATACTGCCATTTTGTGACACAGTAAGCAATATAATGTTTAGGCTGCTCTTGATTAACCAATGTATAAAATGGAACAACAAAAATGGAAGAATGCTTCAGGAGTACTGCATGACAAGAGGATCTTTGTAGCATTATATGGCAAAATTTACCATATGGCAATTAGACCAACATTATTGAATGGCTCAGAATGTTGGCCAATAAAAAGCCCCAAGTTCAAAGATTGTAGACACCTAAAGATGGTGTCTTTTAATTGTTTGATGACAAAAATTATAACCTAATATGTGTGTTTATGGACCAGCAAAGTGATCCCGAAAAAAAAAGAAAAAAGTTGAGCCCAAAATAAAGAAGGAAAACAAAAGAGAGAGCGAGAGAAGCTGATCCAATGAGCTGGACCCAAGCAAAACTCGACCTATTCACTTAACAGGGAACCCAACCTGGCTCCTTTTTTCTATTTCTTTGAGTTCTTGTGTGTCTAAACTGTGATTAATTAATCAAAATTCTAGTTAAATTAATTCACCATGTTTAATTATTTAGAATCTTAGTTGGATTAATTAACTCATTTAGATTAAGTTTAATGAGACTAGGATTAGGCCTTATTTTTCTAAGTCAATTCAAACTATCCCCTCAACCACCATAAAAATTAAGTAGTTGATCCCCTAGGAGTAGAGGCATCGAAAAATCACGAGAGATTTTTGGTAAAAGAGTACTGAAAATCAGAGAGGTAAAAATCTTGAGAAAAACACTTTATACAATGAGACATTGAGAAGGAGAGATCAGGTTCATCGTTGAAGGATATCATTTTGTTGGGTTCCTAGGTAAATTGAGTGGATTATCCAAAGGGCGTGATTTAAATCTTTCCCTCATCTCTTTACCTTATTTCTTTCCATGATTATTGATTTCAAGTTTGTTAAAGATGTAATACTTAAGTATCTCTCTGTCAGCTATAATTACTTTCTTTATTTTGTTTTTTCTAAACTAGCATTGTACATTTGATTTGTATTATTTAACATAATTGACACTAAGTTGTTGCATGATTGTTTGATAGTATAATTAAAATCTAATTAATTTCTCATGTTGATTAGTAGAGACCTTCAGTAATGACGGACGATGATGTGATATACTATGTCATGTCATCATATCAACGCCCCTAAATCTAGATCCTCAGTTATAGAAAAGTTGAACAAACATGTAGTTTTATCAATGAAAAATTGAACATATCAATGTAAATTACAGAAAGAGGTACATATAGAGATGATCAATCATCAAACATCAACAAAGATTGAAATTTTTAAACATTCACGCCCTAATTTATAGGAATAATCAATTTGAAACCCTAAAACATTTGCACACAATATTTGAAATTTACTTGTCCAAATTATTAAAAAAAAAAACACTAGTAGTAGTTCACGTCCATAATAAATTGATATCAAGTACGAATCAAAGCTCCTTCTTTTGATCTTGCTTCCTTTCCTAGAAAACAGGGGCTTGGGGCTTGCTTCTTTTTTTGTTTCTTTCTCTCTTCCTTTTCCACAGTCAGCTTCTAAGGCCTTCTACCTTCTTGCAAGCAAGAGCTAAAAATGATGGTACCTTTTGAGGAAAAGACAAAACATTTGTTTCTTGTTAATTAAATTAGTTTTTTCTTTCTTAATTAATTTTCCGGCCGACGCTTTTTTCCTACCAATTCACCTGGAATATTCACTCCTTTCATACTATTTGTAGTTGAGGCCCTTATTGGACAGTAATCTACTACTTTAGATCCTTCCAAAGATACTAACTCCAGTTAGTGAAGAATGATTTATATCATTTTTCATATTTTATTGTAGTTGTTTTCTCTTATTTGATTATATGTGTGTGGGCCAACCCTGGGGCTGACTTAAATGTCCTAGCTAGACCTGACAAAAATTAACTCGACACGAATCTGCCCGAAAGTTTTGGATTTTGAGCATGGTTTTCTCGACCCATACCTAAAACAAACCAAACTCGTAAAATCCGTAAATTTTTGGGTCAAACCCGACCTGAACCGAACATGTCCGCTCAATCCAAATATTATATCCTTATTTTTTAATTATTTTTTTCCATTCACATAATAGTTTTTCATGATAACGAATCGTTTAGAGAGATGTTGCACAACTATCGCATCCTTTCGCAAAATTATATGATGGTACCCATTCTTTCCCAAATTCATTCCCATAAAATAACATTGCATACAATGTATAAATGGAACAATTTTAGAAAATAAATATGAAATATCTAGTGTTAAGAAAATTAATTTAGAATAACACAAGTATTAAAAACGTGCAAGTCATACCATTATATTCTTAATGAAACGAATACATCTCATTGCATTTTAAGTAATATTACTCTATAATAATCTAAAATTTTGATGTTATAATTAATAAATAATTATAATATCTCATGCATCTATAATATTCTTTCATTTGGCGTCTTTCTAATTGGTTCAAAGTTGATGTCAATTTTCGACAACAGATCAACTTGTGTTCATGTTAGGATTGACCCATTAATAAAGTATCCCTGATTCATTAATGGTAGGTTAATTAACAAAATATCGAATCATTGAATGGGTTATTAACTAGTCGAACTGCTCCAACCAATTATCATGTTTTAAATGCGTCAACCCTTGAATGACCGACCTATTCTTAATATTTTCATATATAGATCAACCCACTCAAACGTAACTTATTCTCCACCAGTACATGCTATTCATATGTCATATTAAAGGCGCTTGTTCATTAATAAAGACAATTTTAAGCAATAAATATGACTATATTTTGATTTTGACAAAAAGAGAAATAACTCACTAAAAAGGCGCTTCAAACACGTTAAGTTGACCCGAAACCCGATAAATCGAATTACGTTCGTCCGTATTTTACCCCAACCCAAAAGACACCTAACTTGTATTTTACCTGAGCTCGAATACACCCGACCTGTATTTAACCCAACCGCTCAAACTAATATTCATTAATAATGATAGTTTGTATTAATACTGATTACCATTATTATTTTTAGTATTAAAATAAATACCACTCGAACCCTTCCCACTTCTCGCTCTTTTCCACACCTTCCTACTCCTTAATATAAACACCACACATTCACACTCCTACCCACACCCCTCTATTTTTATTATGATTTTTATTATTAATATTAACAAGAATTATTGTTGTAATTATTATCATCACTTATTAACATATTAATAATAATTACTATTATAATTACTTATTGTTTTTATAATCAATTAATAATTAGTTTTAATTTTTAATTATTATTATTAATTATAATTAACTAATAATAATATTAGTACTAACAATTTTTAATATTAACAATAATAATGATTAATTACAATTATGAATTAATTACAGAATTATTAAATAATAATCACTAATATTAACGAATAATTTTATTTATTATTGAAATTAATAATTTTAATAATAACTATTATCATTCTTAATGTTAGTAATTATCATTTTCATTAATATTTGTTATTATTAATATTGTTAGTTAGTTATTTTTGTTACTATTAATATTAATATCAATAATAATTGTTATTTAAATTATTACAAATTTCATTAATAGCAATTAGTATTATTATGATTATAATTATTAATAATTACTATTAATTATTAATATTAATAATAATAATTAATATTAATAGCAATAATTATTATGATTATGACTACTAATGTTAATAAGAATCATTATTGTAATTATTATTGTTAATTATTATTAGCATTAAAATTTTTTAAAATTTATTATTATTTTTATTATTAATTATTAATTACTATTATTACAATAATTGTTATCAATTACTATTTATTGTTATTAATGATTAATAATTGCAAACGATATTAATAGCAGTTATTTTTAATATGAATAACAATTATCATTATTATTAATATTCATTAATTATTAAACAATAGTTAATATCATCATTAATTGTTGTCAATTATTATTAATAAAAAAATTACTTGATATCATTAATGATTATTTTGATAATAATTAATTATTATAGAAATTAGTAATTACTAAATTTTATAATTATTGGTATTAACATGAATAGCTATTTTTATTATTAAAAAAAATAATAAAAAAATTATATTAATATTAATTATTATTTTCATTATTCCTCATTTTCACTAATAATAACAATTATTATAATAGTTATAATAATAATAATAACAATTTCTAGTATTAATAATAAGAACCATTATTACCATTGATATTATATTTAATATTAATTATACTAATTATTAATATTAACAATTATAATGATCACCAATATTAATTGGAATTGTTATTGCAACCATTATTGTTAATTTCCATTGTTACTATTAATGGTTATTATTATTAATGATTAATTGTTACTTTTATTTTTAATTAAAGAAATAATTATGGTTATTATAGTAATTATTACTGATTATTTGTTAGTAATAATTATTATTACTCTTAATTAAAAATGTTAACATTAATTATTTTTAATATTAGCAAAAATAATAATTCGTTATTATTTCATTAGTTATAAACTAGTACTTTTAAAATTAATAACAATAATTATTAATTATTATTTTTTATAATATTAATAAGAAATTTTATTCTTCTTCTGAATATTATTAATTGTTATTTTTGTTATTACCAATTATTATACACATTAGCACGTAGTAATTTTTGCTATTATGAATATTCGTATTAATATTTGTAGTTTTTATTCAAAGTATTGATTGTAATTATTAATAATATTAGCAATAATTATTATTGTATTTACAATTAATACTCATTAATAATGATGATATTACAAAACGTATAACCATTATAATAACTATTATTAACATGAATAATTCATCATAATTACTTGTATCACTATTAATGTTAATATTAATATTTATTATTAATGTTAAAGTTTTTGATGGTTGTTTTTAATATTAATAAGAATTATTATCTTAATTTTAATTTTTAATTTTTATTATTAATATTAATAATAATTTTTATTACCCATTCATTGTTATTTTTATTATTGATTAAAAATTATTATGATAATAATTATTGGTAAATATTAATTATTATTATTATTAACTCTTATTAATCAATAATATGACTAGTAGGAACTATTTTTAGTAATAGTAAAAATTATTATTATAATTTTTTATGAATTAATTAACTATTAGATAATATTCATTAATATTTACAATTATTAACATCAATTATTATTAAAAATATTTATGATAATAATTAGGTTTCTTAATATTATTAATTATTGTTATTAATTATTTATATTTTTTGTTAATTATTAATATTGGTAATAATATTTATTAATATTAATAATTATTATGATTGTGATTATTCCTAATATTCATTAATAATAATAATAATGATTACAATAATTATTAATATTACTCTTAATATGAATAATTATAAATAATTATTAATGTTAATGTTGATAATTGATAATACTTATTAATATTAATGTTAATTTGATAATAATTATTAATATTAATATTAATAATATTAATAATTGTTATTAGTATTAATATTTTTTAGGATTATTAATAATATTAATGAGAATTATCATTGTTAATTGTTATTGTTAATATTAAAAATAATTGTTATTATAATTAATTTCTATTTTTATTATTAATTAATAATAATAATTATGTTGTACAAATCGTTAACATAATTAATATTAATGCTCCCACTCCTTTTTACTCCTTCCATCTCCTTTCCACTTCCACTTACAATAAACAAGTCCTACCCACTCTCATCCACTTCTTCCCATTCTTTCCCACTCTTTTTCATTCCACACATGCAATATACCCATGAAAAGAATAAGGGCAAAGTCTAGAGCGTAGACTTCCTTAGTAGCTAAGAAGGTTTTGATGAAATACAAAATTAATTAAAGACTTGGATGTAAAATTAAGAGGTTGGAAAAACAAATGTAAGCATGAGAAGAGTAGCCCTTTATACTAATGGAAGGTAAGGGCAAATATGGAAAGAATATGAAGATGGTATTTGATTGATATATTCTAGCCACTTTAAATTTGAAATTCAAATTTGAACATTATAGAAGATCAATTATGGACTTAACTTTCTTGCATCAGCATTATTTGATTTGATCTTGACAAGATTCCACTAAATAAGATACAAGCTTGGATTGCAAAGTAATATCCAAAATGATACTCGAATAATCATGCTGCTCATTTTAAGAGATTACTAAACATTATCTACAAGAAAGATATCATGTGCAGCATGACTGATTTGAAGGGAAGATCAAATTAGAATATTTAGCTAAAAATGAAATCAAATTAGAATCTGAAGATTATATTGCAAGGGCCTGAAATCCGATTTCCAGATATTCTGGCCGAAACTTCCATCTTGGCAAATTGGAGCTCACGACTTGCAAGGCTATAAATGGAGACCATGAGCAAAGAGCAAGCAACGAAGAAAGCATGAAAAAGTGTTGAGAATATACATTGATTTATTGTACTGAGCATGGTTTTGAGATCAAAGAATTGAGGTGAAATAAATTTTATTAAGGAGTGAACTTGGAGTTTGTAAGGTCAACTCAACCTGAACTCAAACCAAGAGGTTGGTTTAAGCGATTGGGATCTCAACAGTGAGGTAACTCTGAGAGATTGTTGAGATTTCATCTTAATAAAAAAAAAGTAGAGTATTGAATCTAGTTGGATAACTCTAGGTGGGCACTTAAGCCTGATTGAGGCCCAACTTCATTAAAATATTGTTGCATAACATCTTTATTTAATTTATGCATTTACTTTTGATTTTGATTTTAAATTGTTGTAATCACCCTATTCACCCCCTTTAGGGCGATCTGAGTCTTCAATTGGTATCAGAGTTAGTCCCACACTTGTTTTGACTTAACAATCAAGTGAGTGACGATTATGGTTTTTTTTGGAGATGTCAATATTGAAGGACACTCTACTGTTAGACCCCCCTTATTCAAAGGAACAAAATTTTCTTATTGGAAAAATATCATGCCAATTTTTATTGGATGTACTGATATGGAATTGTCGAAAATTGTGAACAATGGACCTTACTCTATTCCTAAGGTTAAAAATGACAGGGGAGAATTCATTGATAAACCAAAATATCAATATACGAGTGCTAATCGGGATAAACTTATCAAGAATTTAAGAGCTAAGCATATTCTTTATTGTGGTTTAGATGCTAATGAATATGACCGAATTTATGCATGTGATACAATTCAGCAGATTTGGAACAAACTGATTATTACATGTGAAGGGACAAGCCAAAATGAATACGTTCATACATCAATATGAACTATTCAAAATGCAGTCAGACGAATAGATAAAAGATATGTTTGCTTAAATTACTGACATCACCAACAACCTAAAATCACTTGCTAAGACCTACACAAATGAAGAAATGGTGAGAAAGATTCTTTGATGTCTTCCAAAGAACAAATGGGAACCAAAAGTAACAGCAATCGAAGAAGCTCAAGATCTCAATAAGCTAGAACTGGACGATCTTCTGGGAAAACTCTTGACACATGAGATTCATTTCAAAGAAGACGAAGGAGAAAGCTTAAAGACAGGGATAGCACTAAAAGCCACACAAGAAGATTCCACTTTCGAGAAGGAAGAAACCAATGACAATAATGAAGAGGCATTCTCATTGATCATTCAAGGCCTTAACAAAATGGGACTAAAGAAAAAATTTAATCAACGAGGACTTAACTCAAAAGGATCTACATTAAAAAGAAATGAAAAATTCTCCAAAGGTAAGTTTTTTTATAAAGTTAATACTAATTTTAGTTCTTGTTATGGATGTGGTATGCCAAGACATTTGTTAAAGGATTGTCCACTCATCCAAAAGATGGGAGAATCACGGAGATTCAAAAAGAAAGAAAACAAGAGAGCAATGAACACTGCTTGGAGTGATGGTGACACCAATGACAGCGAAAGCGATGAAGAGCACACCGCTAACATCTATCCCATGGCAAAAGAAGGACAAGATGATGAGCATGAAAGTACTAATGAGGTAGATATTTTGGCTCTCTATGAATGTTCTAAAGAATAATTAATTAACGCCTTAGTGAGTTTCGCTAAACTAGAATAAAGATATTGGTCTAAATATAAAGATCTCAAGAGAAATTTTCGAGAATTAAATCAAAAGAATGAAGCTCTTGAAAAACAGAACAATGATCTTCATGACAAAATTAAAAGTTTAGAAAATGAAAATGGATAATTGAAAGCTAAGTGTGACAAAGATCACAAAATAATTCTAAAATTTACAAAGGGTCAAGAAAATTTTGGATAAATTGTTTTGTACCCAAAGAGCATCGTTTAACAAAGAAGGAATTATATATAATCATTCTAACAAAAAGAAAACCTTTCTTGTTAAATCCACACCACATAGAAAGGATGCAACAACATGCAATTATTGCTCCAAAATTGGTCATACTATTTATTCATGCCCATTTAAAAAATCATCGTCTAGAATCATTCAAATATGGGTTCCTAAGAGAACAAAACTGCCTAACATGATAGTTAATGATTTTGAAACCAAATTTAATGTCAAAAGTAGAAGAAAGATTTGATTTCTTGTTTTGTAGGTGTCCTTGAAATCCGGGAAAGGCCTATGGTGCCTTGATAGCGGATGTTCATGACACATGAGTGGTAATGCTTCCTTGTTTACCAAAATCAAAACGAAAGCACATGGGAGTGTTACATTTGGAGACAAAGGTATAGGCAAAATAATTGGTGTTGGAAAAATCAATAAAGACCCCTCCTACTCCATTGACAATGTTTATCTTGTTGATGGCCTAAAATTTGACCTGTTGAGTATATCTCAATTATGTGATAAGGAAAGCCACGTAACATTTGGTTCACCAAACTGCATCATAAAAAATAAACAAGCTGGAAAAATTAATTTTCATGGATATAGAAGTGAAAATGTCTATGCCATAGACATCAATAACCTCCCCTCACACCATCTATCCTGTTTTAAAGTCTCACATCATGAGGACAATTGGCTATGGCATCGTAGACTAGGTCATGCAAGCATGCATACAATTAAGAAATTAGCCAAAAATTAATTAGTACGTGAACTCCCAACATGTAACTTTGAATGTGACCACTTATGTGATGCATGTGTTAAAGGAAAACAAGCGCATAGTAGTTTTAAGTCAAAAAACAATGTTAGCACATCCAGACCATTAGAACTCCTTCACATGGATTTATGTGGTTCCATACCTATACAGAGTCTAGGGCACAATCTCCCTTTACATGGGTCTTTTTTTCAAAAGAAAAGAATGAAGCGTTTAAAGAATTTTCTAAACTTTGTAAGCAATTGCAAGTCCACAAAAATTCTCTAATTGTTTTCATTAGAAGCGATGTCGGTAGAGAATTCAATAAAAAAGAATTTACTGAATTCTGTAGTGATCATGGGATCGCCCAAAGCTTTTCAGCACCACATACACCTTAACAAAATGGTTTAGTGGAAAGAAAAAATTGTACTTTAAAGGATATGGCACCCACTATGATGTACAAAAGCAATGTTCCTCAAAATTTTTGGGTTGAAGCTGCAAATACTACTAATTACGTTCTCAATTGATGCTGAATTTGACCAATTCTAAAAAGGACTCCTTATGAATTATTTAAGGGCAATCGACCCAATGTTTCTTACTTTCAACGATTTGGATGCAAATGTTTTGTTCATAACAATGGTAAAAACAACTTGGGAAAATTTGATGCTAGAAGTGACGAAAGAATATTCGAATATTCGTGGGAGATTCTATGCATAGTAAGGCATATAGAATTTATCATAAACGCACTAAAATCATCGAGGAGAGTATTCATGTTATCTTTGATGAATCTAATGATGGTGTGTTAAGTGACTCTATAGTACAAAATCTCAACTTACACACGCACAATCATGATGAAGAAGAGGTACTAAAAGAGGTAAAGTCGAACAAAGAGCAATCCCAAGAAATACCTCACAACCCAGAAGACGCCCCATCTCATGACGAAGAGGAGCCCACAAATGAAGAAAATTCTTCACCTGAAAGATCACAACAAGAGGCAACGCATAGGCACTACAAATACAAGTCATATCACCCAATGGACTATCTCTTAACAAACATATCCTCAAGGGTAAGAACAAGGTCATCCTTACATAACTTTTGTGCTTTCTTTGCTTTTGTGTCACTCACAGAACCAAAGAACCATCTAGAAGCACTAAGCAACTCTAATTGGATAAATACTATACAAGATGAATTAAATCAATTCGAAAGAAATCAAGTATAGACATTTACATCTTGACCAAGCAATCATCGGGTCATAAGAACTAAATGGGTCTTTAGAACCAAATTGGACGAACCGGAAATGTCAGAAGGAGTAAAGCAAGATTAGTGGCTAAAGGATACAATCAAGAAGAAGGTATTGATTTTGATGAAACCTTTCCCCCAGTTGCATGACAGGAATCCATAAGAATACTACTAGCATTTGCATCACATACGAATATAAAACTTTATCAAATGAAAGTAAAATGTGCCTTCCTAAATGGATACCTACAAGAAGATGTCTACGTAGAACAAACCCTTGGCTTTGGAAGCCCGGACTTTCTTAATCATGTCTATAAACTTTAAAAGGCTCTTTATGGTCTAAAACAACCTCCCAAGGGTTGGTATGAGAGATTGAGCAAATTTCTCTTAGAACATGATTTTAAACGGGGACTCATTGACAGAACCTTATTGTAACACCCCCAGCCCCTAGGGCCGAAAGCGTTACGTTTTCCTAACTTCTTACTTAAATTTTGGGACGAAACGAACAGAATTTCCCCTGAAAACTGAACGTTCCCAGGCTAAACGCCTTACAAAAGTCCCTGTAAATCAACGGAAGCGTAAACATTCAAAACATAACTCAACGGCCACACGCCGGAGTTCATAACTCGACGAGCCACCCGCTCGGAGTATTCCAAACAGAATAGTTCATTAATACAGAAACAGTAAGAGATACAACTCAACGGTTCACACAACCGGAGTATGGGGTTTACATCCCAAACATAACCAACTTCAATCAAAAGACATCTAACTGACTGGATGGTTGGCTCATATAGCCATACAGAGCGACTCATAACTAATATGCGATACATGAACCTCGAATACTATTTACAAGCGTTTACAAACTAAAAATACTTTACATGACTTCATTAAACACATAAGTTGGCACAAATGACATCTCGCAAGCAATAATCGATTCCAGCTGACTCCACTTCTTCCTGTCATAAGGAAAACCTGGGAAAAGGGGAAATAGTAGTGGGATAAGCAACCACACGCTCAGTGAGTGTCCCCCAACCCCCTTAAAACCAAAACCGTCGCGGGCAAATAATATCTTACTAGTCACATATCACGTATTCATACTTTAATATCATATTAGGCATTCATAGAATTCCTATGAAGACATTACTAAACATAACTTCATTTTTACTCTTCGAACGCATCTCTAGACTCCTGAATGATTAAGTTCTTTGACTAACAAGCAGTTAAGTAATACTAACATGGTATTAGACCACATATCCCAGCTCGTAGGCTCTTGGCTACACATTTAAGCATGATAGATTCCAAGCTTCGATTAAGGTTGGCATGCTAGGAACTTGCTTACTCATCATGTGTTTCTACCATCATGTGTTTCTAAAACATAAACATTGAATACAGTATCACTTATATACTTAATATGCACTTTTAATCAGACATGTTTGATATGGAAAGAGATTAGGCCACATGATATTGGAATCCACTTTCAACATGCTTAAGAATCACCTCATAAAGCATTCATTCAGTACTTTCTTTCTTTCATTGAAAACATTTTCTTAACCTCTTGAGGCTCTTGCCCTTTTTAAAAGAGACTTCATTTCGTATTCATATGATATGCATAAGGCACACACAGATTCCAAGTCTCATTCATAGGTTATGCATAAAACATGCTCATAAGGCCTTCTTTTTCGTAATCGTATCTTACTTAGCATTTCATTCATATATCATTCATAAGAAAAGCATAGAACATACAAAGAAAACTTTCTTTCCTTTCTTTGAAAACGTTTCATTTAGCCTCTTAAGGCTCATAAAAATTCTTCTCTTAGCCTCTTGAGGCTCATATTCTTTCATATCGGTCGCATACTGACCCTTATAACTTTTCTCATTTCATTCAACTGGCCTCTTTGGGCCCGTAAAGCATTCTTTTTCCTTAAAACCTTAAAAAATATAAAATGGCATAGGCCAATTGCTTTTCTTATCTTGGTAGGAAAATACTTTTGGCATAAGATCATTACAGGGTGCTGATCGGGTGAGAACTATTCTTGACCCCACAGTGAGACCTAACGCTCACGCTTAAGCTCTTACTCCCGGGATGGCTACATATAACATATCGGACCATTACATCAACCCTCGTCAGGGCCTCTAGGGTTTATCTGGACTTATCCCCTAGGATAACATCGTTCATATCATATCATATTGTCCGCAGCACATTATCTTAGCCACTTAAAGCGAATCGGCCATAACGGCTATAACTTTGCGTTTCAAATCGTAAAATCATTCAACGTATAACTCACACCTTTATAAAACTCTTTAGGGATTCCCCCGTTCAAGCGAGTTCACTCCCAAAACTGTTTTCATTTAATTAAAATAGGCCATCATGCATTAATAGTTATGGCCACTATCATTTCAAAACATGAAATCTTTCTCTGAAAAACTCACTCTTATGCACATAATGCCAACACATTATCTTAGCCACTTAAAGCGTATCGGCCATAACTGCTATAACTTTGCGTTTCAAATCGTAAAATCATTCAACGTATAACTCACACCTTTATAAAACTCTTTAGGGATTCCCCCGTTCAAGCGAGTTCACTCCCAAAACTGTTTTCATTTAATTAAAATAGGCCATCATGCATTAATAGTTATGGCCACTATCATTTCAAAACATGAAATCTTTCTCTGAAAAACTCACTCTTATGCACATAATGCAATTTGAGCATTTAAGCACATATATCACATATATCACATTTAAGCACTTCATATCAATTCAACACAATGAGCCACACATGGCCTCGCAATCCACACGATTGCGGTTAATTCACAACCCAGTCTCCCTCCTCACTTTCACCGTACCACAAGACCTCAAACGCTCATAATGTTATCCTCAAACCATCCAACTACTAGCTCGTTTCATTCATTTATTAATCACAATATGTTATCATATAGACTTATTTAAAAGAGGGTGAGGTTTAAGCTCTTACCTGAGCGAACAGCACCTTTCAGCGACATACAACCATATTTAGTCGTCAATTGACAACACTTTACTAAGTAAACCAAACATGATTCAAATCTGACATATACGATGCATTTTAAAGGAAACTTTCCTAAGCATGAACGTACTATGAATGAAACTAAACATATCTCAATAACTTCAAGTTTAATTCGATTACAAGCATTAGTTAGTTTAACTCGAATCGAAGCTAAGCATACTAAACTAACTTCGTTATTACCCCTTTTTATACATTAGCTAACTTTAGTCACATTCAAGCTAACCACATTCTTATAACTTCAAAATTAATCCCTTTTCATGCATCACTGATTACTTGAATCAAAGCTAAACATATTAAACCAACTTCGTTTTTAGTTGTTTTTATACCTTAACTTACTTTAGTCGTATCCAAGCTAACCACGTTTCTATAACCTCAAAATTAATCCTTTTTCATGAATCGCTAAACACTTGAATCGAAGCTAAACATATTAAACCAACTTCGTTTTTAATTCTTTTTATACCTTAGCTTATTCTAATCAAATTCAAGCTAACTACGTCTTTATAACTTCAAATTAATCTCTTTTCATGCATGGTTTTCATTCAAGTCCAATTCACGCATGGTTCCCTTTATACGCACATAACTTGCATCGATTTACAAACTCAGGCATAAATTAACCGAATAGTTCGAATCTAATCATGCACAGCCCATTTCTTGACATTTCTAACGAATCTAACAAACCTTAACTTGACATGCAACATCAATCTGCTGAAAACATTTTTGAAATTAATACTAATTTAGGAGGCAAGGAACACCCACCTCGATTCCATGCTAGGGAGTCGAATCTAAGGCTGCTGAGTCGACTTTCGGGGTTCGAACGACGCTAAACCTTCGACTCTTGCCCACCCACGCTCGAACCAGAACCAAATCATGCCCAATTCGTGCCAACCAAACCCTAAATTCGACCCAAACGCTCACCCATTGACTTGAACTCGTGGTTGGTGCTTGGGGTAACGAATTTACTAGCAATTTGTGGTGGATTCGAAGCAACTAGGAGCAAGGTTGCTCAGCTAGGCCTCGGCTCGCATTTGGGTGCTCGAATCACAGCCCGAATGAATCGAAACCATGTTGGGTTGTCTCCGAATTTGCCCCGATTTCGCATCATAGGGTTGGTTTGATGATGGGAAAGTGAAATCCCGGGATTTTCGAGCTGGGCTGACCGAAAATTGAGGGTTTTGGGAGCTTGGTGGTTGAGTATGGTGATGGTGGAGGAACGAGAGGAAGAGCAGCGAGAGAGAGGGACAGGGGGAGGTCGGGGTTGCGCAAGGGAAGAATGAAGAAGGAAAGGGGCTAGGCGCCCCTTTTTACAAAAATGCCATCCCCCATTTCTTTTGTTCTAAGCTCTTCAATAAATAGCACCGCCAGTGTAGTTCGTAACCCGAACTCTAAGCCTAAATCGATAATATAATCCTCGATCAAATATTCGATCCCAAATACGTCTAGGTTCAATTCAATAAACCACAAACTAATTATAAGGCTAAAAACCTAATCGTACTTGGGAAACGACTAAATAACTCGAATAATGACTAAATTAAACTATCGATATAATTTAAATGTGCAAATAGCACGAATTAACTTTGAAATCAATAATAGCGATAAAAATCCCTTTTTATAAAATTACAGCTCCCAGAAGCACATCGATAATCATTTAACTCATATAGTTACTAAAATTACGATTTTATAACGTAAAAAGGTAATAAAGGCAACTTAACATAAAAATAACGAAGGCGGGTCTTACACTTACTCACTAAAACCAAAGGTCCTGACTTCATAATTATTCAAATTTACGTAGTCGATATACTTTTCGGCACTACGAACAAGTCCCCCTATGAAGAATTTTTCAATCTTATGAGAAAAGAATTTGAGATGAGCATGATGGGAGACTTAAACTTCTTGTTAAACCTTCAAATCAAACAGTGTAAAGATGGTATTTTCATTAACCAAGTGAATAAGTAAATGAGCTACTAAAAAGATACAAAATGGATCAAGCCAGACATGCTAGGACGCCTATGGTTATAAATGAAAAGTTAGATCTTGACAAAGATAGGAAACCTATTAGTGAGAAGGTCTATCGAGGCATGATTGAATCATTGCTTTATGCTAGCAGACCCAACATCATGTTTAGTGTATGCTTACGTGGTAGATTTCAGGTCTCCCCTAAAGAATCCCATCTAAATTTTGTAAAACGAATATTTAAATACCTCGCTGGAACTAAAAATCTTAGACTATAGTACCCTTAAGGGGGAGATCTCTCTTTGGTGGGATACATTGATGCATACCATGCAGGTTATAAAGTTGATAGGAAAAGTAAGTAAGGAATTTTTCAGTTCCTTGGACTAAGCTTAGTTTCTTGGTACTTCAAGAAACAAAATTCCGGCGCCCTCTCAACAGTAAAAGCATAATACATCACTGTCGGTACCTGTTGGGCACAACTACTTTGGATAATGTAACAATTACGAGATTTTGGGATAAATTTCAAAGAAGTCCTAATCAAATGTGACAATAAAAGTACTATCAATATCACAAAAAATCTAGTTCAACAGTCTCCTACGAAACATATTGAGGTATGTTATCATTTTATTTGAGATCATGTTGAAAAAAGTCATGTTACCCTCACATTTGCACCAACGGATTATCAATTAGCTTATATCTTCACTAAGCCCTTGAGTGAAAATCATTTTAACTTTATCCAAAACAAACTTGGAACGCTAAACATTGATGCATGAATTGAGGGGGGGCCCTCTCTTACGACTAATTCAGTTTGTGAAGTGAATTTCAGGAACGATTATTCTCATTTCGCTCAAGGACATTAAAACTCAAGATGGCCAACTGCATAATCAATAAGGTACGCCATACCACCCTAGGTTGAATTGATATGGCCCGAAAATTCAATTTCATTGCCTTGAAATGAATCTAGTATAAAACAAATGGAGCAGAATTGATAGAAGAAGGTTCTCGCATAACTTTCCTTCTATTAAAGACCAACAGGATTTAACTTACCTTGAAAAATTATTCAGATCTTTTCTTACCACTGGAGTTTTGGCACAAATCTTCCGGTGATATCTTACAACTTCAAGCAAAGATTCTTTTTAATTATACATGTCATTATGCCAAGTTCTCTTTTCGGCAAAATTGACCAAAATAAGGCCTTCCATCATTTTGGTATCTTACACCATCATTTTCTCTTTCTTACTTTCCCTTTCTCCACCCACTTTCTCTCACATCCCTTCGATTAACCTAGCTAAGCAGATCCTCCACCTTCCAAATTCAACCCCATTCATCTTCTTCCCTTCCAAAATTACGCCAGGTCACCGATCCCTTCTCTAATTCGTACCTTCATCACCCTAATTCCACTGTACAAAACCACCATCAGCTCCAAACTCTTCTCCATCCCCTATTGACGCCATTCTTGAAGCTCTCCACTTCCATAGTGGCACCCAGAACTACGGGTCTCAAAGCTTCCACCTCTCCCTGAAAATCGACACCCTCCACCTCCAAGCTCCACAAAACCACCCCTCGGTCTGCCCCAGTCTGAATTGCTCGGATCTCCATTCGACTGGTCTTTAAATCTATCCCTCGCTCGCCGCCAGGCACCCGTCAGACCATCTCTGACTCCACCACCACCACAGACCCAACTCAGCCGGCTTCACCGTCCTCTCCAGCACTGACAACCTCTTTATCTCCACAACTAACACACTGACATCTGTTGCCGCTAGGACACCCTTGGTCACACCACAACCATCCTTCGCAACCTCTCCACGGCCCATACCCATTAACACTGAAGTAATCCCCCTAGCTTGGTTCTATTCCAGCATAGCTAGAGAGAAATTTCTGACCTGATTTGTTAATCGTCCCATCCATGCTTGTGAGATAGTGAACATTGAGTCCATTCAAGCCGAAAATTTGGGTTTTATTGAGTACTTCTTGAGAAGCAATTTTGGTAAGTTGCTAGATCTAGGTACCGAATATTATCCCTAGCTAGTTCGCATTTTATATGCCAACCTTCGAACTGTTAAATCTGCCCATGTCATCTCCCTTGAGTGCCAAGTGAAACATACAAAATTCACCCTCACTGAATCTAAATTAAACACCATTCTCAATCTCCCTGCTATCACCCAATTGTCTCTGTCCTAGACTAATGCCTGAAACCGCTGCTTGACTGAATTTTCTCATCCTCATAATCAAGCTCACCCCTCCTATCTCTCCTATCTCATCCTCAAACAACACCCTCGCCTACTCTACTATGTCTTAGTTCGCACCATTCTGCCCAAACCTAATTCTACTGATGGCGTCAACACCCAAACTCTTGAACTTATCTACCTGTTACTGACTGAAAAACCAATCAACTTTGCTCGGTATATTCTTGAGTCTGTGTCCAAAGTCAGCTCAATTGTGCGTCCTGCCCCCACTGCCCTATGTTGACCTCTTGACTTTGGTGTTTAATCACTTTGTCGTGTGCCTAAATCACGAAATCAAAGAAACTAAGCCTATATTAATAATGACTCCTGCCTCCTTGAAGAACATTCAGTTCTTTGAAGCTGCCACTGGTGCATGAAAATTTGTCGAGGATATGACCCACGAAGAGCTAGTTTGTGTCTCCAAAAAATTTGGTCAACATGTCAAACCACGTCTCACCTCTCTCCAATCCACTTCTCCTCCGTCCTTCCTCAATCATATCCTAACCCTTGATGAGCGAGTCTATGAGCTTTAGGAAACACCTGATAAACTGGAGTATACCATGGTTCAGCACACTGGTTTGTTGCATGGTATATATTGTGCACAACTAGGCCATTATTGAAAACCATCTCAATCGCATCCAAACTGTGCTCACCTCTCATATCTCAGAGGTGCATCAAAAGCTGGGCAACCTTATCAATCTACAAAGTTGTTCCTCTCTCTGCCGCTGAACAAACCCAAAGCTCTGCCTACGTTGCTCAGGTGCTATCTGCTACCAGCAAAGCCTCCAAGATCAAGTTCTAATCTCCTCTTTGACTATTGTGTCTTTTTTTTTGCGTAAGTATTTTTCCACTATCTTGTTGATATACTCACATTTTTATTGTTTTCACTTCCCTCCTTTTTGATGAAAGAGGGGGAGAAAGTGTGGTTACCTGCTATGCTTGCTTATATTGTTAGTTGCTTCGATAGCCCATTTGCTAAGGCAATGTTATCTGACAAGTATGTCTACTGCATGGCTTAGTTATATTTAAAATGCTTAGATTGCATAAATGGTCACCACTAGGAAAAGGTTTCTAACAACGAACAAATTGGTTGTTAAAATCATAATATTTAGTGTTAAAAGTTTTAACGACCAAAAAAAAGTTGGCCATTGTTCGTCGTTATTGGTCCCGTCGTTAATAGTTTTAATGACGAGTTGAAATTTTCGGTTGTTATTTTCAGTAACGACCAAATAAAATGTCAACGTTATTGGTTGAACAAATACCAATGAACAATACACTAATAACAACTAAATTACTTGTCGTTACTTAAAAAATAATCAATTGGAACATTTTAAATCTCAATGAATCACGAGAACAATGGGTTTGTCGTTACTATTTTAATGAAATCTAATGATGAACTTTTTCGTTGTTAAAGCACAAATAAGCAAAATATGAACAATCGATTTGTTTTGTTCTTAAGAACATTGTATGGCAATATTTACAATTAATTTTTGAACGATATGTTAAACGTACAATTGGTTTAGTGAAGCATAAAAATACTAGTATAATTTGAATTCAAATGCAATCTATTGAATTCAATACTATTAATTTGTGGATAATCATTGCAAAGCATAACTAAAGTAATAAACTAAAAGCATATTAAAACCTCCAATATCATGGAAAGTAAAACGTTGTTCTCAAAGTTGATATCTACTTAGTACAAGAGATGTCAAGTGGGAAAAAAAAAAGGAAACAAATGGCGTGTTTGGTAAAATTAGCTGTTTTAGTAAAGGTTAGCAATTTTACTGGCTGTTAGTGGTTTAACTAGTGATTAGTTATGACCCACTAGTGGTTAGCTGTTCAACTAGTGATTTAAAATAAATGTGTTTGGTAAATGTAGCTATTGAAGTAGCATATTTATGTAAAATGACTAAAAATGATACAATAAATAAAAGTTTTTAGTAAATAAAAAGAAGAATTTTGTAATTTGCAATGCAACTACTAGGTAGATGTTCTTAAAAGCTATTTTCATTAGCTTTTGAAAAACACTACACAAACTCATAACCACTACCTCATCCACTACTTTACCGAACACTTTTAAGTAGTTGTCCATAACATTTTGACCACTACAAACCACTAACCTCTAACCTCTATTACTAAACACAACCAAAGTCAACCAACGACGCTATATCTTCATCAATCTTGATAGAAAACTTGATTGAACAACCCTCATCTTCAAGCATCTAAAAAAAAGGCGGATAAGTGTTAGTAATGTCAGAAAATGAAGTTAATAAATTAAGTTACACCGAAACTTTCAACTACAAGTATAATACATTTGTTTGAATGGAAAAAAAAAAGACAAATATGAGTTGGGCAAGCATAAGCCATGGCGACCCTTGCTTGGACCAATGTAACTATAACAAACATTACCAAATGACCCTCAATAATAAGATTAAACAGTTTCATCAACCAAAACTTTGAGAATATATATGTCATGAACAAAGTCACAAAAAACTTGTAGAGAAATGGGTTCCTATTCTTTGTGTATCTTTCTTCTGCTTTGGCAAGCTCTTTACCAAGAGATTGTCGGAACCTCGAGAAGTGTGTAGTCAAGTTAGCTCGTTGCATCTCATCAGCAGAATGAAAACCTCAGTGTTGTGTGTGATGACTGTTGGACTAAAAAGAAGCCTAAAAAAAAATCCAGACAACGCTTTTGGAATCAAAATCTACACACTCCATTTAGTCACTAACAGCAGCATATTAGCGTATAGATGAGTAGATGAGTTCTCACAAAATCCCACAACGGGCATTTAAAAAGACAAGGTTTCCACCTTTATTTACCCCCTCCCCAATATTTCCCATTCAAGTTTATCTCCACTCCACTTGAATGTGACAAGCATTGACCATATGCTACTCCATTATCAAAAGAAGTGGAATAGCTTGGCCAGTAGTCTGGTGTTCTATAAAGCAACAAAAAATGCAAATGATTTTTAAAACAGTCTAGAAAAATGGAGATAGATACCGCTTTTGAGTTATACAACAAAGTATGATGCCCATTTTAAGCATTTAAGTGGGGCAGCAGAATAACCTGGAATAAGTAGTGGAATAAGCAGCACAAGTGATTATATTAGTTGGCGCTTCACTGATATTTTAACACTCAGCAGTTTGAGCAATTGTCATAAGAATAAAATACAATAATAACCATGTTAATAACTGCATAGAACAATTATCCCTGTGAAAATAAGGTGGGTCAATTCAATAGGAAGGAAGTCAGAACAGTTGCAAAGTAGAAATGAACACAACAGAGTTACTCAAATTATTATTGAGCAAACTACTACCATGAATCCCATATGCATTCAATTACTGTCTCCCTATTACCCTTTCCTAGAAGCATCCATCACAAATACATCAAGATTTTTCTAAGTTATACTGGATCATGTCTGAAGTACTATATACCTTCAAAAGGCTACTATACATGTCTGTCGTAGGCATAAGATTCTGGGGGGTGTAAGTAAAGGAGGAAACCTCGTCTTTCTAAATGCCCCTTGTAAGATTCTATAAGAACTCATTTGTACACTAATATGGTTTAATTTAAGAGAACAATAGCAAAAGAAAGTGAAAGACGGAGGGGAAAGATGTGAGGAGGCAGAGTAGCAAGAATGAAAAATATATGGATATAACCAAAAAACAAAAGTGTATGTCAGTCCTTGAAGTCGCGACCTCAAACAGTGACGCTACGTAGATGGAAAAACAAATTTACCAACCCGGTAACACCTCAAGCTCACTTTAATTAATTTTTATAGCTTAAGGGAGGGCCACAGCCCCGTGTGGCCGATTAATACCTTTGCCTATGGATATAATGCTCAAATAAGGACTAACTGTCCAAATCAAATACACAGATTACTAATTAGAAGGCTCTACATTAATTGAAACATGAATTGAACAAGCAAGCAAATAAGGTGTAGTGCGTATATGATATTGCTCATGATGAACTATCATCAAAGAAGCCACAATAGTACAAGTATCCAGGGAATACAAGGATTGGGAGAGCAAACGAAAGGAGAAGATACCATCCCTATTAGATAAAACTAAGCTATCTAAGTTAGGCATTTTGTTGAGCATGTAATGTGGACATCGGCAAAGTACACTAATCCCAAACTTCATTGACAGATTTATTGGCATTCATAACCAATTTGCTTCTTTACATCAAAATCTATCCCGGATCACTCAATTCCAACCACCCAACAACACAAAATCTCCAAAATTCCCAATTTATAAACACAATTTAACCAATAATCCATACGAGCAAAAACTCAACTTGTAGATTGACTACCCGTAAGGCACTCACCAAGTTCGCAGACGCCCAGCAAAATAAGCAATCCACAATAAGAACAATTCGTTCAAATCATGCCCAGTTAGCTTCAAATAAACATCTCCTAATCACTATATACAAAAACGCGCTCGTTTAGATACGAAAAGTTTCGTATCTAAACGATATATTTTCGTATCTAAATAGCATTTAGATACGAATAGAAACGAAAAAATTTTCGTATCAAAAGGCACGGTCGCAGACCAAAATCGGAAACGAAACTCATTTTCGTTTCTATTAGATACGAAAATAGAAACGAAAAATACTTTTCGTATCTAATTGATACGAAACATTTTCGTATCAAAACATCATTTTTTCGTATCTAATTGATACGAAATCAGATTCGAAAACATATTCGAATCTAATAGAGACGAACATTTTCGTATCAAAATGTGACTTTTTTCGTAGCTAATTGATACGAAATTAGATTCGAAAACATATTCGAATCTAATAGAAACGAACATTTTCGTATCAAAATGTGAGTTTTTTCATTTCTGATTGATACGAACTTAGATACGAACCTTTTTCGTATCTAATAGATACGAAGGTTTTCGTATCCAGATGTCAAAATAGCGTATCAAATTGAAACGAAATTAGATACGAAACATGCATTTCGTATCAAATTGAATATCTTATGTGTGGTGTTCTACATTTTTCACCTGTTTTTTTTTTGTTTCTAACTGAACTTTTCATTCCAAATAATTGCAGCAAGTGCTAAATTCCCAAATATATTTACATACACATAGATACGTCAATACATAAGAGCCCAACATTGCATCATATATACCAACCAACCTCGATATTTATATATACCTAAGGTATATTACAACTTGGCAACAAAATTCCAAGTATCGAGTATATGCAACCATCAAGCTACCCGACATCCAAAATATACACCACGACCGAAGCAATGTTCGAGGTGTGTTCCAAAAAAATACACCACTGCATGCCCATCTAAGAGTTACAAGTTGCAGCTATCAACATATATGGACATATACCAAGTCAGTTACTAGTCTAAGAGTAAGGGTCAGGGGAAAGGGGAAATCTAAGAGCTCGAGCTCCCAAAGTGAGACTCAATCCTAGCAATGGCATCTTTGGTTTGCTTAACTTCCTCCTTGGTCTGAGTAAGCTCTTCTCTTGTGGCATTGAGTTGCTCTTCTGATTTTTGCAAGCGACTCACAATCTGGGCGTACATGGAGGGGGCGTAAGCTGTGGGTGTGGAGGGTGAGGATTGAGTAGACGGTCCCACTCTTTCGTAGTATGCTTGGGTTTGATTCCCAAGTCCATATACCAAACCTTTGCTGTTTACACCTCCAGCAGCTTGAAGAAAAAGTTCATCATCATTAACTTCGACCCCTGAATGTGAAGCATTAAGCTTCAAACGTTGGTACTCATCCTACAATGAAGAAAACTCAACAAGCAAGCATTAAGTTTCATAGTGCAATACCCTGCAAAAGCTATAAAAAAAGATGATGAAAAAGCCACTAAGGATGATGTCAATGAAGAGGAAGGCAACAACTTCAAGTTATCAAAGTCAATTTGTGTCGTTCAGGGATCGATAAGCCCACAGATGAGCAAGAAGAAATAGGTTGATATGGGCACATAAAAAAAGAAGACATGGGCCTAGCATGTGGTATCCAAACAAGCAAGCAAAAGAGATAGTTGCTAAATCTTATATATGTGTCTAGCTAATCAGAAAACCTAAACACCAAGAAAATTAAGAAGGCCCAAAAGAGAAAGTTGTTATATCTCATAAGAAAATGTTTCTTATGACATTTTCAATAAAGACATGTTGATGCTTTGGGATATATTTTTTCTTAAATTCTGGGGCGAAACGGACAGAGTTTCCCCTAAAAACTGACCATTTTCCAAGCTTTAAGCCTTACATTAAATCCCCTGCACTGAATAGAAGCAGAAAAGATAACCAAATCAAGCTCAACGGCTACATGCCAGAGACCACAACTCTACAGGCCACACGCCCAGCGTAAACCATTCAATGAAGCTCAATAGCAGAAACAAAACAAAGAGTACAACTCAACAAAGATTTTTGAAATAATAACTTTCACTTTTACTAAACATAGGATGCCAACATTCATAAAATGTGTCACTTTTTGAATGTATAGGAAGTGCAATTGACTTGGTGCTTACCCAAACAGATTTTGCCCTCTTGTCACAGAAGACTTTCTCATTGCCTTCCTTTCTCGTATGAATTTGCTCAAAGAGTTCAGCAGCTGTAGGTATTTTGTTATCCCTTATTACCTTGAAAAAACAAAAAACGGTGTTAGAATAATGCAATTGGTGTCTTTCAAAAAGTGAAGATGCCACAACAGCGATATTACCATTTTCTTTGCAGTTTGTTCCGCTGAAATAGACCCTGCAGTGTGAACAGTTCCTGCTTTAGGACCAGTGCGCTTGTTAATTGAGTTTTGTCTTGACCTCTTCTTGAAATCCTCAGTTTCTCTGAAAGCTTTCAACCTGCTTCTAAGTGGAGTTGGAAGCCAAGGGATGATCTCATTGTCCGGCCTTGTCATTGCCTTTGATACCATGTCCTTAAGGCGTTCACCGGCCTTTTTTACCCAGTCATTATAAACTCTGTCATTCAACTCCTCAGCCCAATAATAACGCGTCTGTACAAAATGAATGGTTATGCGCAATATGAGATGCTATTTAGCAACATAAAATTGACAAAAAAGGATTCTTGGAAGTGTGAATTTATTACCTGAAAAGCTTTCCACCACCATTGCTTATGCTCTGGAGCATTCCTCCAACAAGTACATGGCTCCAAATAATGAGCCTTCAAGTCCATGGTAATGGAGTTGGACAGTTTATAGTAACCAAACCTTTCAAAATTTCAAATAAAGGAAGATGAGATGGAGCACAATAGTTTACTATAATAACATACACATACGAAGCAATTATAGGAAACTTGGAAATAGAACAATTTTACATACCACCAAATGGTATCCGGCGACAATAGGATCCTCATATCCTGTTGGTTTGAGTCATTTGCGGCCCCACCTGCAGCTCCATCTCCTCGCTCACGTGTGGGAGGCATATAAGTTTCAAACACTTGGAAGCAAGTACATTAGTTAGGCAAAATAATGAACAAGTTAACGTAAACCTCATTTGTGAAATGAAAGTATGATAACATAATGCACAACTTAAACAGAGATAATAATCAAGTATACGATACGTGAATACAAAGAGTCTAAGTTCATCATACAACAGCGAAAGTTCAAAATGAGATCTCAAACTAATCTTACAAACATGCACCTACAGCCTATGTGCAATTAATCTTCGTCCTCATTAGCTAGCAATGTTTCAAGCTCTTGTTCATCTATATTTATGTCATCCTCTTCTTCCTCATCCTCACCATCTTCATCTTCGCGTATTCCAAGCTCACTCCCCTCTGGAAGGTCATCATGTACGTCATCGTTGATGGATATGTCTTCGTCTACGTCAAGATGTGATAAAGTGGGTGGGTTGTTATTATTCTCCTCCTGAAAAGGAGCAATGTCATCCAACTGGGAATCGATCGTGGCCCTTGGCTTCATCTTAAGTACCGCCCACCATTGATTTCTGTCATTTTTCATGCTAAGATAAGATGTGAAGCTAACTTGTGTTACTTGATATGCAAGAACAAATGGATCATACTTCAGATATTTTTTCGTGTGGTTGACATCCACGAGTTTATAATGTTCATGCATGTTGATGCCATTCACAGAGTCAAACCAATCACATTTAAAGAGAACTATTTTGTACAATTGGTGAGTTCCCAAGTAAGTCAACTCGATGACCTCCTGAAGAATTCCATAGTATTCTACACCATCAACCCCTTTGACCGATACCCCATAGTTCATTGTTGATTTGTTCTTCCCATAGGAGTACGTGTGAAAATTGTAATTATTAATGTAGAAATGATCCCAACAACGCACATCTTTCCTAGGTTCCATGGCGAGGGACCTTATCACATCGTATGAAACATCCCTGGATGTCATTACCTACAAATATTAAACAAATTGATTACATTCACATTTTAGTGCACGTAACATTAGATGTGTCAATCGATTTCATGCCACTTACATGATCTTTAAGCCATATAGGGAATCGCTCTTCAAATTGAGCCCAAACATCTTTGACCCTAACTCTAGGATTCTGTCTCACCATCTCTTGTTCAAAAATCCTATGATAAGATAACGAATTGAACGTGTCAAAAATGATTTCAATTATGAATACGATAATGACTTAAACATGCAAAGAATGTGTACCGCTCATAAGGTTTCAGTATGTCGCAATTTGACAACACATATGCATGAGCAACACGAAATTCCTGTTCATCCAAATATCAAGTGTTGCCTTCACTTGGGGCATACCCAACATTCATGGAAAATACATCTGGAATGTTTGGATTTGACTCAACTTCATTTTTCCCCAAATCTCTTGACTTTGTGCTAATATTTTCATCAAAGTAATTGGCACAGAAATCTGAGATCTCCTTCATAAGGTATGCATTGCAAATGGAGCTTTCAACACGGGCTTTGTTACCCACTTTTTGTTTCAAGTCACCCATGCGCCTACAGTTTTATACTTCCATTATCATATAGCGATGATAACTAAAGATTAATAACTTATATAGAGTATGTGAAATTAATGTTTACCTTTCAGATGAGTACATCCACCTGTATTGTTGTGGCCCGCCAACTCTAAGCTCATATGGAAGATGGATCGGTAGATGCTCCATGACATTGAAAAATGAAGGAGAGAAAATTCTTTCCAGTTTACAAAGTATCTCAGCGATGCTGTTTTCTAGTCGGATCACATCATTCATATGTATTCTCTTCACGCATATGTCTCGAAAGAACAGGCTAAGCTCAGTCAGAACTTTCCACACATTAGTTGGCAATAGCTCTCTCGTTGCAATTGGCAATAATCGTTCCATGAAAATATGACAATCATGACTTTTCAAGTTGTGCAACCAACCATTTGTGCGATCAACACACCTACTTAAGTTAGAGGCATATCCATCTGGGAATTTCAAGTCACATAGCCAATTAAACAATACTTTTCTTTGCTCCTTAGTAAGCACATATGGAGCAGGAGGCATTACCTCTCTTCGATCTCCGTTACCACCATCAGTTATCTGCACATGAAGTCTTCTGCGCTTACAATGTGTGGCAAGGTCCTTTCTAGAGTTGATGTCATCCTTAGATGTCCCCTTCACATTCATTATTGTGTTGACAATTTGTTCGAACACATTTTTCTCAATATGCATAACATCCAAATTGTGTCGAATTAGTAGCTTGCTCCAGTATGGAAGGTCCCATAATATGCTTCTTCTTGACCAATTCTGAACATCTCCATATCCAGCTACTTTTCCTTGATGATCAGAAGCTTTTGGTAACAATGACACACGGTTCCACATCTCCTCCCCACTCAATCTTGGGGGAGGCGGGGAATAATCCTCCTTGTTTTTGGAAAAAGCACTTTTGTTCCTACGGAACATGTGGTCCATAGGTAGAAATTGGCGGTGACAATCGAACCAACATTGCATGTTCCCGTGTTTAAGTCTGAAAGACTTGGTGTTCTCCAGACAGTAAGGGCATGCTAATCTACCAGCTATCATCCAACCAGAAAGCATGTCGTACGCAGGAAAATCACTTATTGTCCAAATGACGACAACCTTCATGGTGAAATTTTGCTTTCGAGCTATATCATAAGTCTTCACTCCAACTTCCCACAACAGCAGTAGCTCTTCAATTAATGGTTGCATGTATATATCTAGATTGCCTTTCGGATTTCGGGGGCCTGGTATGAGGAGACTAATGAACATAAATTGTTTCTTCATGCACATCCACGGAGGTAGATTGTAAGGTGTGAGAATGACGGGCCAACATGAATAACTTTATCCAAAGTGACCAAATGGAGAGAAACCATCAGTACATAACCCTAATCTCACATTACGAGGCTTCGATGCAAATTCACAAAAAGTATTGTCAAAATGCATCCATGCCTCCGCATCGCTGGGATGTTCCATAAAGCCCTCAGTACGTGGGTGTTCATGATGCCAAGTAATATGTTTAGCAACATGTTTTGTCACATACAATCTTTGCAATCTAGAACCAATTGGAAAATAGATTAACACTTTCTTAGAAATTTTTTTCCCTCTTCCAGTCTCCTTAATATACCTCTCCGCACCACAGACCGAAAACAGTTTTCCAATTCCTCAGCATCCTTCCAAAACAGCATGCATCCATTAGGGCATGCATGGATTTTATAATGCGGAAGTTCGAGCCCAGCAAGTAATTTCTTGGTTTCATAGAAGTTGGTTGCCATTTCGTTATCATTTGGGCACATGGCTTTCAATAATGACGCAATTCCATCAACTGCTCGATGGGGCAAGTTGAACTCACATTTAAGGCTTGTTAGCCGTGCAACAACTTTCAAGAGAGACATATCAGAACCCTCATACAACGGCTTCTTAGCTGCTTGCACCAGCTGAATGAATGTTTTTGCGTCTAAGAAAGGCTCCTATTCACCATCATTCATCCCTTCATCTGCCATATGGGATGCCATCAGACCATACGCATCTAACACCATATCCCTCATGAGATTTTCTCCGTCCCTTACATTGGATTAGCTACCACGATGTGATATGTCACCAAAAGCTTCCCCATGACAAACCCACTCATAGTAATTGGGCCTAAACCCTTGCTTGTAGAGATGGAGCTTTATGGTATCTACATCCAAATAAGGCACATTCCAACACTTAGCACATGGACACTTTATCTTGGTAGTTCTGTGATATATGTCTTGCTCAGTAGCAAAATCAATGAACTCCTTAACTTTTTGAATGAAAACCGTGCTCAGATAACCCCTATCATCATGTCTCTGATACATCCAATCTCGATTCCCTTCCATTTCTTATAATGTACACATCTGAGAAAAAGTTTCAAATTCCCTTTAACGTAATGTAATGTGTAGCAATTATTCAAAATTATCATATACTCAAATCATAAGTGAATAATCCTAATTAAGACAACATGACCTAGACTCCTTCTAAAGGGTACGTGGTCCTAAACCCATTCAGGAAATACAAGTATTTAATTGTAAAGGTTACGCTCTTGCATATCCACGGAAAAATTTGGCAGCATTTCCCTATAGTCCTCCAAGCACAACGTTTCTAGATGATTTCCATTACTGGTCCTCATTAGAAAATTGTGCCCATAGAACAAGGTTTGAGCAAATGCCAAAGACTCTTTCCAATGCATACGCAAGAACTATAGTAACCATACAATTATATACTTTATAATTCCCAAACTGTCCAACAAGGACAATTCAAAATTGTAAACATACCAAGCAATCATAATAAGCAGTTACTTAAATATAAATAAGTAACTTGCTATTATAAGTTTGATACATGTACTATTTTGAATGGGTTTTCTATGTTTACAAATGAACTATATATATATATATATATATATATATATATATATATATAT
>JACYFF010010365.1:28834161-28854400 GCA_017589665.1 Selenicereus undatus | reverse complement strand
ATATATATATATATATATATATATATATATATATATATTATATAAGATGTGTATATATATATATGTATATATATAATGAAAAATTATATGGGGTTAGTTCTAAATTTACTAAGAAAGTTAGCAAATTACAAATACAAGTATACAACCCATCCCTAACCCGATATCAAATGTGTCGTGCAATTATCTAAAGGATTATGTATCGTTAAGCCAAGTTTCAAGTATCTCAATTGAGTTCATGCGATAACAAAATAAGTGGACCAACTTAACGCAAATTATTTATCAATGGTCTCATCTGTGAGCTGCAATACCAATGAAAATATACATTGAAAAATGAAAGAAAAGAAAGAAAATAAAAAAAAATATTTAGTCCCCGATGTTAGTTTATAACTTCAATTTTGTCACATTTGGAATTGGTAAATAAAAACAGGTTGGTTCAAGTCGACATTTTCAGTAATCGAATTAATTTTTTTTTATAGCTCATTGAGTAATCATATACCAAAATTCAAATATTTGTATTTATAAGATTAATAACATGATCTTCATTTGCTCAATGAGTCAAAACTAAACAGCAACGGCAATATATGAGTATGTGTCAATTAGCATTACATTTATGTGATTGAGATACTCTTTATCGAAACTCGAGACTTGAAATTTAATTGTCCAAAATTCAAATGAGTCACATTATTATGAGATTATATGCAATCATACATTCTTGAATATGATTTTGTAGAATTAAACATGTTATGAAGATGATTTAGAATCGTATATCAGTAATGTGAAATTTTTAAGAGTAGTCACAGAATGGTATTGTAAGTTTATAATCATAGCGTGCATTGCATTAAGTCATTAAGTGAATAAAACAGTAAAATAGGATTACTAGATCCTAATAAGTTTAATAAATTGTTAATTATACTTTTCTTTGCTTAATAATTCCTATTATGATAAAAACATTTTTTCTCTTATATTTTTATCGCATATCTATCAAATTAAAAACTTAAAAATATCAACTATTTTATTTTTTCCTCTTAAGTTTTTAATTGATTTCATTCAACTAATTGAGTTTGAAAAATTCAAAATTTCCTTCAAAAGAGAAAAGACTGAAACCCAAAAAAAAAAGTTACTACTTATTCAGATAAAATTTAGTTGGGTAATAATCGGATCGGTTTTAAATTTGGTACGACTCGGTTTGGGTTCGGAATGTCCATTTTTGGTTCACTTTGGGTCAGGTCACTACGAATCGGGTTTGAATTGAATCGGGTCATTTTGGGTGTGGGTCATTTCAGTTCATGCTACAATTCGGGTTTCGTTCAGTTATGGATCAGTTTACTTTTAGGTGTTCAGGTCCAAATCGGTTCATCTCATTTCAGATGTCGGTTCGGGTATGGATCTGGGACACGGTTCAAGTTTCGGGTGTTGGGTCAATTTTGTCAGGTCTAATGAGCATACTATTTTCAACTTATAGTAAGTACTTATCATTAGCATTCAACATATTTCAGTATAATTTGTCATAGTTAAGCACAATTCAGCATGATTCAACATAATTCAGTACAATATAGTCTAACTCAGCATCATTTAGCATTTGTAAAAGTACTTAATTGATTTGATTGTAATTAAATCCAAATTACTTATTCTTTTTCAGTTATTGTTTATTTTACTAGTAATCTAAATAGGTTTATTATTCTTATTATAATTTTTTAAAAATTTTAAAAAAATTACACTATGTAACAAGATAAAATGTTTCACAATTTTAAGTATATATAGAAGACATTAATATTATTATTTTCTTAAAATGCATATTATTGGATGAATGTTTATATCATATAAATGCATCAATTTGTCTCAAACTACGTAAAAATTACATAATTATTTTAATCATGTGACTAAAATTGAAAGACTTTTTTTTTTGAAATATCACTAATCATAATCAATAATTTTATTACCAACTTTGATATTCAATATATTTTTATATTTACCTATCTATCGTTCTTCTCAACCACTAATAGATAAAAATTATTTTATTGTAGAGAACCCAAGCTACATCACTTACTACACTATCCACCAGTAATGTCAGCTTCTAACTGACTAATAATTACCCAAAAATGTATGCTTTAGAGGTATTTCTAATTATAATAATTTTTAAAATTGAATTAATTTTGTAATCCATTGCTTGGGATACATGAAATTGTTATGTTAATAATAGCAACTACAAACTAAACACATATTCCAAATTATTTGTGTACTATACATATCATTTAAAAAAGTCATTTAAAATTGAATTTACAACAACTATAGCATATAATTTGTTGAAAAATGATCAAATTCTACCACAACATAGATAAATACATATATTGCATGTGCTCATTTTCAATGTGTAAAATAATTACAGAACTATATAAATATATTTTAATACTTAATTACAATTATCCACTAAATATGTTAACTCATGCAGCATGTTTAACATAGTTTAGTATAATTCAACATTTTTAGCAATAAACACAAATAATATTTATGATTATTTCAAAAATAAAACTGATGATTGCAGCTTAGCTTACTTATTGCCAATTGCCAACAGTGGCTTCAATTGTGCCTAAAGCATTTTATGTGATCAATTGCTGTAGTAGTGACCACTGATTGTCATTAATTGAATACGAAAAGTACAAAGGTACGATACACATTAATTTATGTTGTTATTAATTGTCATTGATATTGTTATTAATTAGACAATAAACTATTAATAAAAATTATTTGTTTTGCCCCCAAAGACTTTAAAAATGGCAATGTTTACGGATCATGGCTTAGCCCCCCAAAAAGAGGGATAAACAGAGAACAGGGAGTTCAACCAAAAAAGGCAGTACAAAGAAAGAAAGAGAAGAAAAAGTAATCGCGTACTCTAATAATAAATTTGTATTTAATAAATGTTTAAAAATTTCAAATTGATTCTGGCTCAAATTAATATTGTCAATTGGTTTTTGGAGCCCTAAGCAGATGATATTTTGAATCACTGATGGCCATTGCACGCACCTAATTATGAACCAAAAAATATAATATGTAATCATTATTTAGATATTTTACATGAGTTGTTTTCAAAACGACCAATCCATCAGACGCGAACAGCAAAGATTAGATAACATGACGGGAAAATGGGGTGACGAAAGCCAGTCAAGCCTTCTACCGTTCTTGCAATTCTGTCAAACTTGGCACCACATTATTGGGGGTTTTTTTTTGGGGAGGGGGGTAATCTTGGCGCAAAACCCTAAAACCCTAGAAAGGCTACAATATCGACAGCAGTGCAGTGCATAGCCAAGCGTACAAGGTCGAAAGTGTGACTTGGGAATTAACAAATATCATTGATGATATGAGAATTTAAAGTTGGGCCAGGTTCACAATCCAATATCCAATCACGGAAACCAGAAAATGTTCCTCCATTTTTTTTAAAAAAAAAAGAAAAAAAGAAAAAAAATAACAATGACGTCACCACAATTCTCACATCTGAAACTGTTTTGTAAAATCTCTCCTGTCGTTTTCGCACCGTCCACGTGGAGCGGCAGATATATGCCCACCAATCATTTTACCCTAACTATGACCTCATTGGTCCAGGTGTCCTATCTTCTCGAACCCCTACCAGTCCCCTCCCCTGTTTCTCATTCCTGTGTCTTTTCACCATCAACATCACAAAATTTGAGGCCACACCTGACACGCCGTACGAGGTCTCTCGCATACGTGCCCCCATATTGGGACACTCCGCCAAGTCCGATTGGACAATGCCGGGGCCCACCCCCCAGACCACGATTCGCCGGATCTTGTTCCGAATTTTTGTGGGCTCCGCTTTTATTACATGCGACCTTTGGTTTCTAACTTGTAAGCCAGTCATAAATCACCTCTTCGCGCCGTGTGAGCAATAGTGTCTCACACGTGTCTGCTGTTTCAGTCTCTACGTGCGTAAATATACTCTTAAAACCAAGCTACGAGCAACGTGTAACCTTCTGTTTTGGTGCACATGCAAGTGTAGCTTCACTATTTAACTACAAGTGTGTGGACGGACAAAGTCTATATTATATACTCAAGTGTATGTACTCTCATACAATATAAAAGTTATTATATATATTGAAATATAGAATATATGACAAATATATTCCAATAAAATATATATAAAATAAATATGGGAGTTCGTGCTCATGGGTATATATAATAATTTGCCGTGGACGGAGTACCAAGTAACACGTGTATATATACACACACACATCTGGTTTAATAGGCCCGTGAAAACTAGGGTTAGATAATGAGTCAAAATTTCGTCCAAATGGATAAAATAGTGACTATGTTTGAAATAAAATTAATAAATAATTATATTAAGGGTGTGTTTGGTAGGGCGTAAAATTATTTTCCCGGAAAATGATTTTTCGATTTTACGCTGTTTGGTAAAAAACGGATGGGAAAATCATTTTCAGGAGAAAATGATTTTACCCCATAGGAAGGAAAATAATTTCCCCTAAATTTGGCCGTAAAACGCTTTTCCTTTCGTCCCCTCCTCTTCGAAATACAGACCTTCGAAACACCACCTTTGAATCGATTCTCTTCGAATTTTTCTCGGCTCCTCCTCCCTCTCTCTTTTTGCTCGAAGTTTGCCGGAAGCAACCCACTCCTGGTCATGGCGTTTCTGCAAACAACGGGTGCTAGTGTCTCGAATCTGTTCTATTTCTAGGGATTCTGCTCGAAAAAGTGAAGGCCTTCGATTTCTTCAGTAAGTATCTCAAATTTGGTTTGATTTTTCGGCTAAGTATCTCGAATCTGTAAGCATTGGTTGCTAGGGTTTCGATTAGTTTCTTCAGTAATTGGTATTGTGATTTTGGAACCCACGTTAGGTATTTCTAGCGTTCTGGGTGTCCTGAAAATGATTTCGGTTTATTAGCAGATGACGAAATTAGGTTTCCCTTGGCTGTAAAACAGTTCAACACACTTAAGTTTGAGGTTTTAGTTTCCCAATTTCTCTGTTCTTGTCTTCAGATCTGTTCTTGTCTAATTTTGTTGATGATTTGGGTTTTGGATCTTCGTTGGATTCGGCTAGTCATTCCCTGCTTATTAGACTGAATTGCCCTGAGTTGAATACATGGCAGTGGCAGTGGATAAAGGGTTAAAAGTTTGGAGAATGGATTCACTGTTTCTGAACAAATATTCCCATAAATCTTTGTGGTTATCTTAGCTCTTGCACTACTTTTCTCGTGAATGTGCTGGTGTCTGCCTATATACATGTTCAACACCTGAACTTTGTATAATTTTCCACAGCTGTATGTACCGCGTTGCACTAACCTTATTCCCTAAATTATTCATATTAGTTCATTTGAGTTACTACATGTGCTATTCTGTGAAGTTACTACATAAACCTTTGATATATACTTTTTTCGTGTTATCTAGATGGCCAATTATTTAAATGAGGAGGAAGCTGTTGTCATTGGTGCTACCACTGCTCTTTTAGGGGCTACGGCGGCCTTGCTAAGGAATCATATTAATAGAGACACCTATAATGAAATTAGGGTTCCTCAAATCCCGCGTCAGCCTTATGTCAATAGAGATGTTGATCGAGAGAATTATATCAATAGTGTTTTGTATTGTGGGGATACTCATTGCCTTAATCAGATTCGGATGAGGCCCGGTCCTTTTTTTAAATTGTGTGAAATGCTAGAAAGGAGGGTACTTCTTGTAAACAGGAAGCATATGAGTGTGAGAGAACAAGTTCTAATGTTTCTTCACTTAATAGGCCACAATGTGAGGTTTAGGGCTATTGGAGGAAGATTTTTTCGTTCTACTTGGACCATTCATAGCTACTTTCACATAGTTTTAGGCACCATCTTAAAATTATATCCTAAATTCGTGCATCCTCCTAGCTCTTCAAGCCCTTCCAAAATCTTGAATAATTCTAGATTTTATCCATGGTTTGAGGATTGTGTTGGAGCTATAGATGAGACTCATATGAGGGCATCTGTTCCAATTGAAGATCAAAATAGGTACAGAAATAGAAAAGGTGCATTATCCCAAAATGTTTTGGCCGCCATATCCTTTGACGATCTCAAATTCACATATGTATTAGCTGGTTGGGAATGATCAGCACATGATTCTAGAGTGCTAAATGATGCACTATCAAGAGGATTTCATGCTCCGGAAGGTATGGCTTAGAATGTTGTTATTATTTAATGGAGTTTTCCCTTATTTGAATATAGTGGATAGGTTCTTAATTAAACTTTTGAACTTTTGTAGGAAAGTATTTTTTTGCTAGATTCTGGTTATGCTCTTCGAAAAGGGTTCCTCCCCCCAGATAAGAAAGTTCGTTATCATCTCAAAGAGTTCGATGAGAGCTCCCCTCCAATGAATGCTACGGAATTGTTCAATCTACGACATTCATCCCTGAGAATTAGCGTAGAAAGAGCATTCGGGGTGCTAAAAAAAAGATTTCGTGTGTTGGATGCGGAGCCATTTTGGGAATTTGAGATTCAAGTGAAGGTAGTTCTTGTGTGTTGTGTGTTACACAACTTTCTTAGAGGCATTGATCCAAATGACCAGATCATGAGAGAGGTGGATCGGGAATTCTCACGTGATGTTCAGAGACCACTACTTTCACAAAGAGAAGAGCGAGAAGAAAATCTAGCATGGAAAACAAAGAGAGATGCTATAGCAAATGCTATGTGGCAAGATTATGAAGCTCGGAGAGCTTTGTAGTGAGTTTGTTGTTAGGTTGCTGTGTACAAGTCAGTTTCTTCTACTATTTTTTTTTTTCCTTTTGTATTCCACTGAGCACCAGTTGCATAGAGAAGCATTAGTGTAGGTGCTGTGAACATGCTAGTAGCCAAAGACAGAGATGTATTCTGCCCAGTTTTTTGTATTATGTACCAAAATTGGTTGTTTTTATTTTATGCTCATTTTACAAGCTTGTATTCTGCTCATTTGCTATTTACGCAACTTTTTAAAAACCTTGCATTCTACTTAGTTTTCTTATTACAACATGGACAAAGGGAAAATGAAAGAGGTTAGCGAGGATAAGAAAACTCAATTCTGTTGGTCCAAACCAATGTCGAAGGAACTACTCAAGTTTTTGGCCGATAAGGTTAAAAAGGGGAATCAACCGAACAACACTTTCAAGTCTAGTTCTTTTGTTGTAGTGGCGGATATGATATCAAAGAAGTTCAATGTTAAATGCCTATCGAATCACGTTGACAATCATCTAAGAACCGTGAAAACTGCTTGGGGCATCATTGCAAAACTCCGAAGCCAATCTGGCTGTGGGTGGGATGAGAATATGAGGATGATTCGCATGTCTCCCGATGTGTACAACACCTATGTTGAGGTATGTTCTGCTACTGCTCTGCTGTTGTTTTCTTCTTGTTCTGCTTCTGTCATTGTTTTCTTCTTGTTCTGCTTCTGTCATTGTTTTCTTCCTGAGAATATTCCTGAAAGATCTGCCTGCACAAACCATGTTCACAGTAGCTTTATGTTGCTTCGGTCTGGCTGGAAGAGTAGTATAAGAACGAAGAGGTGGCTACTCAGGCATTCTTTAAGAGTCGGAGAAACTAGAAATATATAAACCATTCAAGGAAGTAAACTCCAAAATTCAAAGTTCGACTTTTGAACTGATCTAAGACAGCTAATTTGCAAGCTGGTAATTGAATAGATGCAGTTCCATTAGCCTACCATGTTACCAATCCACAACCAACTGTAATCCCGCCAAATATCATATCTGCATTAGCCTACCATGTTACCAAGATAGTTTATATTAGTTAATATTAAGCATAACCTCCTCAGCTTTTGAAAAAATATGTTGAAAATTCAAGTTCAACATGACATTGTCTGCATGATATGGGTGTGAAATGTTGCTGAGCACCATGGGTCAGTTCTTCCTCCCTCCTCGAACTGGATTAGATAGGTGATCAGATTATGGGGACACCATATGTAAAGGTTATATCTAGAGTAGTTTCATGTGAATAAAGGCTTCACTATCTGAATGCTTTCTATTGAACCTCAAAAGACAAAGTAGTTTTGTAAAGAGTGGCTGATCTAGTATTTACTGCTAAATCTCTATCTTTTCTGCTTCAAGGAAAGCAGCATCTTTAATTCTTGTCAAGTTTTCCTCGCCCTATTAGAGGATTGAGTCTTGGCAACAATGATGTCTCTTACCTATCTTTCATGTATCTGCTTCAAGTTAGCGAGAACCCTCACCCAATAAAAGTAAATATACAAGGCTTCTGTGACCCAAAGCAGACACTTATCATTGATGCAATTGGAAATTCAGAACTGAGACAATTCTTCTTTATTTATTTTTTTTCTTTTTTCTTTTGGGGTGTCAAGAATTTAGGTTTTTTGCTTTGGGGGGAGGGGGTAATATCAAACTGATTGCAGGGTGAAGAAATCTATCCAAGAAAAAGGAAAGCCAACTCTCAAGCCTAGATAGTGATGCTGCGAGGGACCAGTAGACATAGTTGTTTATATGCTGTAATTTGGGAAGAAACAGAAAGAACCTTAGTGACCATCTCTATTAAAACTGTGCATTTGTCAGGATCTACTCTAGCAAAGTTTTATACTTTGCTGGGGAAAGAAAGCTCTTCAATTCAGACAGAATGATATTGCCCCATGTAACACATTTGAGGAGATCAATTTAATTATTTGCATGTATTGTCCTTTAAAAGCAAGTTGCATGTTGATAAGAGCTTTGTGTCTAACAGTCCTATAAGTCATAAACATTTAACAAATTGTAGTTCCCTTGATTTCCCAATTTGCAAATGGAAACTCAAACTCATATTATAGTTTCTTTACAGTCTTCCCATTCATTATGATCGTGAACTCAAAAATTCTACTATGGAAGACAGAGGCACAGACTAAAAAAAATGAGAACATGAGCACAAAAAGGCAAACTTACTTGGAAGTTTCCCCCAGATTATCGTCCTTCACTCGAAGCGGTGTTTCACTGCAATCAGTGATTGAAGTCTCTGCATCTAGTAGACAATTTAAACCAATGATGATTCCAATCATAATTAATGCAATAAATGTACTCTGAGTATTTTACTCCAATAAGAAGTTCATTAAACAGTTCAAACCAATATGGGTACAATGTCATAATCACCACAAGAAATTGCAAACATAGTGAAATGAAATCAGAATGACTACCGTAATCTTTGAGCATTTTGAACATGTATATGACTAAGTTCAGTTAGTTCCCCAATGATGGGAGAAAAGGGTCAGAATTTACACATAAAAGTATTCCCCAATGATGTGTGCTGCTTGCTTCTGAAGCAGGTTTTGAAATACATGCTGTTTTCTTGTGATGATTATTGATGAGTAGTGATTGTTTGGTTTTTGCTGGATGGAAGCATTGTTGGTTTTTGTTGCATGTCCAGCATATACAAGCTAGTCTCTTAGCTATTGGCTTCTATCATTATGTTGGGCATCCTTTTGAATTATTTGCATTACACAGTCTCCTTTAGATTTTAGATATGGAAAATTGCTTATTAACTGGACAGTTTGTACCTTGCAAAAATGCTAATCTTATATGTATCGTTCCAATTTTATTTGATGTACTGAACTCGAAGGAACAAAGGTACTCAGTTCCATATGCCTGTACTTCGTTCTATGGGAATGCTTTGGTGCAAGGTAAATATGGGCAATTAATGTTTGCACTTTTGAGTGGCAATTGAGGTCTCTGTTCCCTTGCTGATAGCAGACTTGTATGATATTAGCAGATGACGAAAGCTAGGTTGGGTGATGTTCTGTTAGCAGAATTATATGATATTACCAGACAATGCCCCCATTACTATCTGTGACTGAGACAAACTAGCTACCAGAATCCCAGCCACTGTTGATGATGATATTGTTTTCCTTGTAATTGTTATAGTACCAATTTTAACTGTCTATATTACAGCCACTGGTACCAAGTTAAGTGTTAAGGTGTGACTCTTTTAGTGGATTGGAACGTATCTTACTTTTTTCTTTTAACAGGTGAATCCAACTCATGAGAAGTATCTTAACAAGAAAATTGATATGTATGATGAAATGGCTATTGTGGTTGGAAAGGATGTTGCTCGAGGAAGTGGTGCCAAGTCATTTGATGATGTTGAGATACAGTCACTTGGAGGTGATGGTGATGATGAGTTTGCGAAAGAAAATGATAAACAATCGACTTCAAGTGCCCCATTAGAATCGAGAAAAAGTCGAAAGAGAAGCCGTGACGACGATTTGGAACTTCAAAATATCTCCACCCAAATGGCAGAAGTCGTTATGGCTCTACAAAAGATATCTAAATTCAAGCTCGACGTTGACCTTCTTTATCAAGAAGTGATGAAAACTGAAGGGTTTGAAGAGGTTTTTTTGGGTAGTGCTTTCGATCACCTCGTAGAGCGTGAAAATCTTGCAAAGGGCTTTCTAGTGAAGACCGACAAACTGAGAAGGATTTGGCTTGAAAAATTCAAGGAGAATAATTGAATCAAGTGATGTTCATCTCTCTTTTTTTTTGTCTCCCCTCTTTCGGCTAAGGAGAACAAACAGTTGTGTTTGACGACTTTGTAAGCACTGTTTGACGGCTTTGTAAGAACTCTTGATGACTAAATTGACTGTTTATCTATTAGCTTAGCCTATAAGTATCAAATAGTTGAGAATTATGGTATTAGAAAATAGTTTTTCATTCTACCAAACAGCAGAAAATGATTTTTCGAAAAAATGATTTTTCATTCTACCAAACAGGAGAAAATGTGGGTGTAAAATTATTTTCCTTGGGAAATCATTTTCCATGGAAAATGATTTTCCGGGAAAATAATTTTACGCCCTACCAAACACACCCTAAGAATAAGTTGATCAATAATGAGCTCATCCTTTAAAGTATTTTAATATGTGAGGCACATTAGCCCATAATAATATGTTTAATATTTTGATACTTTAATTTTATTAACTTGTCACATTAATTTGTATTTTCTATTTGGTTAAATTTATTATTAATACTTAATCAAATGTAAAAATTATTTTGAATAGGTCAAAAGTGGGTCAATCTCTAATCCATTTATTTAATAAAAAGTTAAACCCGATTCACTTTATTGATTAATCGACTATAATATCATCAAACTCACTTTAGTAATGACCAATTCTAACATGACCTGTTTAATTGTTCACTCATAATGGCAATGTCACATAAATGCCCAGGCTCATAAAGGATCATATGTTGGTCCGATCTAGACTCGGCATAAGTCAATATTTCATACTAATTTCGCTTTTAAATTTTCTAAACTAAAATTTGAAATTTCAAAACAGTATGATTTCAATTACTAAATTAATTAATTTTGAGTTTTGCATCTATCTAGATAGCAAACTATAATTCAACAGTGTGTTGAGTATATATATTTTTGATATTTTCATTATAAGTATTCATGATTAAGATAGTAAAAATGACATTGAGTGTGTATTTTTTTTCTTTACTTTTTGCTAAATTGTAAAGATAAATAGAAAATTTAAACTCAACAAAACTAACATGCATTGCAATCATGTCCTTTTTTTTTTCAATAATGAGCATTTAGGCAACAACTTGTAGCTCCTTACAACTGCTTATAACTCCTTACAAGTCCTTATATTTTAAAAAAAAATTCTCATAGGTTCTTGCATCTAGTTACATCTCTTTTACATCTTCTTGCATCTCTTAAATTATCGGCCAATGTATAATTTTTTTTCTTGTTTATGACATGATTTTTATAGAAATATGTATATATTTTTTTTATGACATTCAACTTTTTATTTATTTTTTCACATATTTATAGAAATACGCATATATTTTTTTTATATACTACCAAGATGAAGAATTTGTTCATATTTTTATGAATTTTAACAACGTGAATTATGTTTGAGTTTTAACGTAAATTATACATGCTATTATAGACAAAATAAGTTAAAATTTTTTCATCTCCTTACTTTGTTTAATTTGATAATGACATTCTCATATTTCATGATACTTTCTTAATATTTTTAGGGGCTTATTTTCAAAATATTTTGGTGATATTATGTTGAAAATAATAATGGATAATTATTTAACTTAAATAGAATTTTATTTTAAGGGTTCTATTCAATTTTATTGAGAAAAATTGCTATTTCTTTTAATTTGCTTTTTGGGAGGTGAAACTAATATTAATACAAAAACCACCTCAAATGCAGAATTTTATTGTTATTTAGTTAACTTGTTTAAAGGTTTATTTTTATTAATTATATTATTTCAACATTGTTGTTTCTCATCCAAAATCATAACTATGTAAAAACCAACTTTGTTTGCATAATGTTAAAAAATAGTTTATTTTGTGATAATAAAAAATTAAATATCATTGGCATAATATACATAATTTACTTTCATGAAATAACTTATTTTACAAATCATACATTAAAGGCTAACAATCATGAATATATATCTAAAAGTTATATTTATATAATTTTGTAATAATTCAAGAACTATTTATATCTATCTTTATAATTTTTATAATCTTTTATGGCCTTTTATTTTATAATTTTTTATAATTCTTTATAACTTTTTACACCTTCTGATAATTTTTTATAATTTAAATTTTTTTGTGATTTACCGTTACATCTTAGACCCTGTTCTTTTCATAAGTCTTTTTAGATTTACCAACCTTAACCCACTTCAACCTACTTCAATCCACTTCAACCAACTTCAACCCACATGGAAAAAAAAATGTCAACCTCAACCCACTTCAACCAACCTCAACTTACCTCAACCCACTTCAACCAACTTCAACCCACCCCTTAAAAAGGGCAGCCCGGTGCACAAGCATCCCGCGTTCACGCAGGGTCCGGGGAAAGGCCGCACCCTAAGGGGTGAATTGTAGGCAACCTAACCTGACTTTGTCAGTGGTTGATTCCACGGCTCGAACCCGTGACCGTTTGGTCACACGGAGACAACCCACCCCTTCATAAACTTAATAATTTGTAAAGTGCCACGTGAAATTTAATTATTTTTGCAAAGTAGTATGATTTGAAAATGATGAAAATTTATAAGTAAATTGCGATGGATAAAAGGATGTAGTAGGTTAAGATAGGTTGAAGTAGGTTGAGGTGGATTGAAGTATATTGAAGTAGGTTGAATTTTGTTGATCTGATAAATTAAACTTGGTTAAACTAATGAAAGGAGGTTGAGGTGAGTTGAGGTTGGTATTTTTGAATTGACTAGATACGATTTTATTTTGTTAATTATCATGATGCATCAGACAGTATTGATTAGATACGATTCCATTTTAATTTTCAAATTATCATCATCATATTTTGCTGTCACACGGTTTTTAAATTACATCATATTTTTATTATTTTTCACAGCCTAATTTTTCATGTTTTACAAAATTAGAAAAAAGCTAATGTTATATTTTCAACCAACTCCTACATTTAAAAATTAGCAACAAATCTATATTGCTGATATATTTTTGTAACACTTACAATCATACTATTTTCCTTTGTTTGATCTGAATTTTTTAAATACGGACCTATTATTATTGTCGGTAAATTGGGGCGAGTAAAAGAGTGAGGTAGGCTGAAGTAGGTTGAGGTCGGTTGAAGTCGGTTGAAGTAGATTGAATTTTTTTAATGTCATAAATTAAACTTTAGTTGATAGTGGAAGTTGGTTGAAGTAGGTTGAAGTAGGTTTAGGTTGGTATTTTCAAATTTACCCATAAAAAAAAAAGACATGTATATAAAAAGTTGTCATCAATAAATTTTGCAACCCAAATTGTTAAAAATAATTGACAAGTTGTGCCGACTTTCAACCTCCAGAAAAAATAGTTACAAAATTGTGAAATTACCATTCAGCGAAAAATCCACTAAAATTACAATAACTTTATAAATTATCACACATAATTATATTCTCATTATTTTAACACATTTCAACCCACTATAAAAAAAATTTACCAACATCAACCCACTTCAATCTACTTCAACCTATCTAAAAAAAATATTAATTTTAACTTACATCAATCTATTTCAATCAATCTTAAGTCACTTTAATTTTTTATGTATTTTTATTTACCTACAAAACGAACTGGTCTTTATTATAAAAAAAAAAAAAAACAAAAGTTCTCATGTGTTTTATATATCTGCATTACTATGCAAGTACGTGCCAACTTTTTTTCTTTTCTTATTTTTAAACTTTAAAATCTGAGTGAGCTGGAAAAGGAATCAGCAATAAATGAAAAGACAAGGCCACCCAACAATGTCAAATTCAAGGAACACACCATCCAACAAGTGTCTTTCTTATAAAGATGTGGCTTCCCAACCCTGGATTTACTCAAGACTTTACTCCTACACTCTCTGTTCCCCTTTCCTTACCCGCCTCCGTCCATCCCAATTCTCAACCCACAATCACCTATAGACTGACAGCTACCAACCCCAAAAAAACAACCTTAAAAAAAACACAACCCCCCCCCCCCCCCCCCCACCAAAAAAACCCCTTACTCAGTAGAGATATACATACAGATGGAGGGAAGAGGAGGGTGTTGCATCGCAAAGTACGCCGGGAGACACGTGGCAGCCTATGACACGTCCAAGATAGATACGATCATGATGAGATTCCGCCCCATCGCCCCCAAGCCTGCGGCGGCGCCCGCCTCTTCTGACGGCGGCGAGGCCCACACGAAGGAGGCACCTGGTGGCAGGGGGAGGAGAAATTGCACCAATAGGAGGAAGAGGAAATCTTACTCCCCAGATCGGACGGCTAAGACTATGACTGTTCATGATCATGATCATCATGATCTGATGAAATCTGCAGTTACTCTTCCCCTGCTCCCCGAAGCACCTGATCTCAGCCCAACTAGCAAATTACAGGCCTACCCCTTCTGGCTTAACTTCAATAACAATAACAACCACCACCTTGTGGTGGGGGATAATTACAGCCAAGGCAACTGTAGGGCAATTCCAGATCCGACGGCCATGGTGTTGCCACGTCAAGAAATGATTGTCGCATCATACGTGATCGTGGAAGGGATAACCGACACGTGGAAAGGTGATCAAGTCATTATGAAAAGGAGATTGGAGGAGGACAAGTGTCCAGGTTTGATAACGGACGCATGTTGCAGGGTGTGGTGGACGAATGAGGCCTACCGTCGGATGGTTATGGGGGACACGTGGCACCATGAGAAGATGGCCGTCTGCGTCATGATGAAGGAGAAGGTTCCAGACACCCTACAGGCGTTCACGTGTAGGGTGAGGTTGCAGGGAACATCCGATGGGAAGGAGAGCACAGGATCATCATTAACTCTTACTTTGCCGTGTGATGTGTGGAGAATCGACGGTGGTGGTTGGTTTGCATGGCGATTGGACGTTGACGCTGCTCTCAGCCTGGGCCGGTAAACTCAAACTTTATTGGGATATATTAGGATGTAATAAACCCTAATATTTCTCCTTGATGTGTCGAGCAGAAGTATAAACTACGTACGTATACTACGAACGTGGGCGATCCCCTCCTCTCTCTCTTTCTCTCTCTGTGTGTTTTTGGGGCCTCCTCGTTTTGGCTTGGAAGGGAGGTTTTTGATAAAGGAAAATTGTAATTAATCTAAGTCTGTGTAGGTCGGGTGAGGTACGAACTGTATATGCATGTTTTGCCCTAAGCTCACGCCCCCCCCCCCCCCCCCCCCCCCCCGCGCCCCTGCGGTGAGTTCTTGGGGCTATGTTTGATTTGGACTTGCTTTTTAGATTGTCTTCTGTGGCCTGTCATAATTCTTATGTAAATATGTTTCATGATTTATTTTTGTTTTTGGTCGTAGTGCTTTTTTCTTAAAAAATAGAAAACTCATCAAGTACAATATAATTCACTCTTTTGGGGTCTTGTAATCCTTATTCTTTTTTTGGGGGGGGGAGGGGTGAATATTTAGGTATTGAATATCTGTTCGTCTTGTGTTTTTTGGGTGAATATTTGGTAAAGTTAAAAGCCTTGATTGCATGAAATGACGGTTGAAGAATCGAGATGTTCTTTTGTCCTTTCCATGTGCTATGTTATTTTGTTGTTTTCAGGCAGAGTTTCAGTCTTTAAAATTTTCAGTAAAAATTTTACAATTTAAAAACTTACATTCTATTACTTTTTTAACAAATAAAATTTAATTTTAATTATTCAATAAAAATATTTATTATTGATTCACTTTATAACACATAATTTATTTTTTAAATTATTTAAAAATTATATATTATTTAAAAAAAAAAGAAAAACAAAAAAAATAATTAAAAAATATCAAAAATGGCACGGGAGGGAGATTACACAAGTGTGTGGACATGCATACCTCTCCTAATTCCCTTTGCTACTAGCATTTCATTGCTATTCTCTTAACATGCGGACTCCATGTTTTATACGCAAGATAATCGCTGTCACTGGTCTCATAGTTACGTATTTATATTTGTCAGATGGGGCATGGATGAGATCGGATGAGTGATGTTTACCAGCAGGGGACACAGTTGATGTTTTCCTTGTGCGTATCATAACTTTGAGTGGTTAATTTTTGGACCTAAAGGTTTACGTGTCTATGCACTCTGGGGATGTACTTAAAGCATTTCTAATAAAAGGTTTTATTTGATAAATAACTGTTAACTGATAATTATTTATATTAACTATTAATTATTAATTGTTTAAGTTAGTTATTTTTATTAGTTATTTGAATTAGGTGTTTGTTGAAAAATTACTTAATAAAGTTAGCAGTTTTTGATTTGTGAGATAAAAAGATAATTTTTTAAAAAGTTATTTTAAAAACTCATAGAATTAGGTCATGTTTGATAAAGAGCTTTTTGGGACTATTATTTGTTTGATTTTGATTAAAAAATTATTTGAATTGATTGGTTGATTAACTTTTTATACTCAAAAAGCTCTTTGGGATAGCGCTTTTAAAGAACTTTTTATTATATAATGGTCATCCGAATTTTATAATTTGAACAAATTTACATCAAATGTCATTCATCAAAGATATTTTTGAATATTAGATGCTTATGTTTTAAGATTTTCAATTTATCTTTTTTTTTCTCTTTGGGGACAAGAGTTGTGGATGGTCATGATTTCAAAGATAATGCTTTTAATTTTAACACTCTCTTAATTTAAAAAATAATTTATGTTAGTTAGTCATACATAATATATAAATATTTTTATGTCACATAATTACAATTTCTATTGAAAAAGAAAACATTTAACATTAAAAATATTTTGATAATAAATGCTAAAACTATGAAAAGGTATAAACGTAATTTTATGTATCACATAAGTCTTTATTCATAATTCATATCAAAATAAAAAATAAGTATCCAACGAAAAATTGTTCTGTTAGAAAAATAATAAAATTGAGTGATGGGTATAAGTGAAATTTTATTGAATAACTTTGTTAGAAATAACTAACTTTATTAAATACTTTTTTCTACAAACAATTAATGCAATCAGCTAAATTAAACAGCTAATGTAATCAGTTAACAACTAACAACTAATATAATCAATTAACAGAGAACAGCTAATTGTCAAACAGAACCTTAACCTTTTCAAATTAGCTTTTTGCAGCCAAAAAGTTTTTCTAAAAAGTTTCTTCATCGAATATCTAAATTAGCTTTTTTACTTAGTCATACAACTAATTTTAGTCAAAAAAAAAAAATTTTACCAAAAAAACTCTTCAAAAATTTATTTACTAAACACCTCGTAAGTTTTATATTTTGAAACTTTAGATTTTCATATTAGTAAAAATTTTATTTTTTGTTTTTCAATCATTTAAATATAAGTGAAAAAAGAAAAAGCAAAAACAGCACAAAATGACAAAAAAATTTTGGACCGCGGATCGAAATTGTGGTCCATTCTTACACGCATGGCAAGAGGAGCATTCCATTGGATGGAAGAAGTGGGTATGACACGCAAGTCCTATGGTTGGGAGTGCTCCTAAAAGGGAATTCATAGCTCATAATGTCCTCATGTTTTCTTTTTCTTTTTTTTCAAGATACTACTATGCTTTTTTCCCAATCTTTAAATATCATTGCCTATTCTTTTTATTGGTAAATATGTATAGTTGGTTGAGATTGATAAAAGTAAATTGAAATAGATTAAAGTGGGTATTTATTTATTGAAGTGATTTGAAGGTGGTTAAAGTGGGTTGAATTTTATTTTATTTTTTTGTATTATGAGCAGAAGTTGGCTAAAATAGTAGAAAGTATGTTAAAGTTAATTGAAGTGGGTTGAAGTTGATATTTTTTTTATTGAAGTTCGTGAAATAGATTAAAGTAAGTTGATGTGGGTTGAAGTTAGTTGAGATTGATAAATTTGAATTTACTGACAAATTAAAAAGAACAGGGCCCAAGAGTCTGTTCTTTTCGTTGAAAAATAGGGGTTGAGAAATGGATGAAATTAGTTGAAGTGGGTTGAAATGAATATTTTTTTTGTTGAAGTGTGTTAAATTAGGTTAAAGTAGGTTGAAGTGAGTTGAAGTTGGTATATTTTTTATGTGATGGGAAGAAATTGATTAAAATAGTAGGTTGAAGTGGTTAAAGTTAGTTGAAGTGAATTGAAGTTGGTATTTTTTTATTGAAATTTGTAAAATGGGCTGAAGTTGATAAATTAAAATTTACTAACAAAAAGAATATGACTTAAGTTATAATGTTTTTTTTTTCCCCATAAATGCCACAGCATGACCTGAATCTATTACAACCTATTTCACCTATTTCAAAAGGTTACTTTAATTTGGATAAAATATGAAATTTTTTTATAAAATAATTCAGTTTTTAGAAATATGAAAAAAGTCTGAGGCGTTATTTGGCAAAATTAACTGTTTAGATAGTGGATAGCTGTTCAGGTAACCGATAACTGTTTAGATAACAGATAATATTTCTAATTTAACTGTTAGCGGATAATTGTTTAGATGAGCGGTTTAAACTAATGTGTTTGATAAATTTAGCTTTTAGGTTAGTTGATTAATGTAAATTGACATAAAAAATTATACGTAATTTTCAAACATAAAATTTTTAAAGGATATTTTTTGTCTAAAAAATATGAAACGCTACTTTTAAATGTCAAACGTTAATACTGATAGCTTTTCAAAACGCTGCTTAAAATCTAAACGTTACTTGAAATGCTGGTTTACTAAACACTAAAAATTAACTAATTGGTATATTAACTTGATCAAAACACTAAATGTTCCTCAAAATGCTGTTGCCAAACACGACCTAAATAAAATATACAAATCTAATCTTTATTTAACAAATGTTAAAATGGGTAGAGTGCTCACAATTGAGGAATTCTCAAATGCTGCATGGAGAGTGATTTGCAGAGCTTCAGTACATAGCAACCGTGGATTTAAACTCGACAGTAAATCTTGACTTTTCAATTATTCACGTCATTTTAAATTTTAAAAACAGTTAGAAATTAATTTGATTTTAAATTTTAAAATTCATAAAAATTCATAGGTCTCATAGATTCCAAGATCGAAACCTAGCTCTGACAGAAGATTTGCTTCCCTGCACTCTTTTGTTTTTTTGCTCTTTAATTTTTTTTTTCCTGGACAAGTCCCAGGATCGAAACCCGACTGTGATAGAAGAGTTGCTTCCCTGCCCTCCTTTAGTTTTTCGCTCTTCAATTTTTTTCCCTATTTCTGTTTGTCTACACCTTGAGGAAAAGCGTGAAATAAAATAAGTTTAATATCAAATTTGTCAATAAGGGTTGAACTAATTTTCTCCATATACTTACTCTTTCATTGATTAATACTGTGGTCGATGCCTTTGCGATGTAATGTTTTTAATAAAAAGCAAAAGTTAATCTTATCAATGTTATCGCACATAGTAAAAGAATTATATATACATCTTTATAAGATAAGTGTAAAAATGAATGGTATCCTAAGAATGCTTCCCTGCCTCAATCCAAACTTCTCACTAATTCCGTCAAAATACTCAAAACACTTAGAAGTTAGTTTGATTTTAAATTTTAAAATTCATAAAAATTCACTAATTGATATCCCCCCATTTTCCTCCTTTCCCACGTCACCCTCTCTATTGTCAATAACCACCTAAAATTACATTTCTGCGAAAAGAGGATCGGAAAGATGTGGATCTGGAGGACTGTTTCCAATGGAAAAAAAAAACATATTTCATTATCATTTTTTTTGGAGCGGATCAGAATTAATTAGCAATCGTAGTATGTCATAATTTGCATCATTAATTTGTATTTACATATGGTATGTAAATATCATATGATCATAAACTTTTATTCTACATTTCTTTTTTTTTT
>JACYFF010010365.1:28813093-28833761 GCA_017589665.1 Selenicereus undatus | reverse complement strand
TGTGTGTTTGTGTGTGTGTGTGTGTGTATGTATGTATGTGTGTGTGTGTGTGTGTGTGTGTGTGTGTGTGTGTGTGTGTGTGTGTGTGTATATATATATATATATATATATATATATATATATATTGAAGGTTTTTTTTGGGAAAAGAGAGAGACATATGGATGAGAGAGAAGGCGGAGATGAGAAATAGAGAGAATTGTCATCATTTTCTTCTTCTTTAGGTACAATTCCTAATCTTAATTTTAGCACTTAACTCTCATCCCCCTGATTTTTCGGCGAGTTTGGTGTTGAAAGTGGTTTGATCGGCTTCGGCTGGCGTGGTGTCGTCTTCCTTGGAGCAGGCTGGTGGTTTGACAGTGGAACCAACTATTTAGATGGCGGCTTGGGACGTCAACAATTGGGATTTCGCTGGCGACGTGAATGACGGTTTGATAGTAGACTGGATTGACGCAGGAAATCTGAGGGTGGTGTATGGACCGATGTCGAGTTTCCAAGAGGCCAATGATGCTACGTCTGAACTGAATGATGCACTTAAAAAGTAATTTCTTCCTCGAGCTATATGAATATCTTTTTTTGTTTAGTTGATTGGAGGCTTTAAGTTATTAATTGTCATTTGTTATTTAATTGTTCGCCGTTTAGTCATTTGTTCGGAAATTCTAATTCTGATTTCCGATCATATTTATGGTACGCTATAAGATTATTATTATATGGGCAGAAAATCATAAAAATCCTAAGTCTATTTAAGTGACAGTCGACTTATCTTTTTAATGATATTTTTTAAAGGTTTATTTTATTAGGCACCGTGCAAAAGCACGAATTTATTTTATTGGGCATCGAGAAAGGGTTATTTGGTATATTTTAATTTCCTTTTTCAACATTGTGGTAGCTATGTAATGGAAGTTTAGTTATAGTAGGAATTTAGATTGTGTTATTCCAAATCATAATTACTAATGGTGTACGGTGTTGAAAAGAGTAGCAATATTTTATATATTTTGTTGTTGAAATGTGCATCAATATTTTACATGTTTTGGTGTTGAAATGAGCAAGCATATTCTACATTTAATCAATTTTCAATAATTAATGTATTTAGTTTTTTCAAAAAAATGACAAATTTGATAAATATTGATTTCCTATCTAGCGTTTATAATCTGAATTCAATGCAAAGAAATATATTCTTCAATGTTAAGTAAAAATTTAATTTTAAAAAACTTAAATTAAAACATAATAAGCGTTTGACTTACTATAAGGACAAATTTGATAAATATTGATTAGTACACAATATTAATTTCTACACATATACAACCATAAGAGTCTTTGTCTTTGATTTTTAAATTTTTAATTTATTTTTAAAAAAATATATCTTAAATTTAAATATTCTGTGCATAGCACAGATTCATACTAATAAAAATAACAAAAATAAAAATGTGAGGCACCGCTATCGCACCTCACAGGCCACATCTCAGCCATCACTATAGCACCCCACCACCCACATCTCAGCCACCAGCCAACGCACTGTAATTGCCGCTACTCCACTGTAATTGCGGCCATAGACCAATTACGGGAGTGTCAATGGGCAGCCGACGACATTCAGTCACCCTAACCTCTCTCTTCTTCCCTACCCAAGTAGTCCAAACCCGTTCGTTCCCCATCCAGATCCTTTGTGGTAGTTTAGGAGGATGCGAGCGGCAGGTGGGGTAGATTACAACCTTCAATTCTGACCTAGGCTGGGGGGCAACTGGAGGGGAGCGTTGGGTTGCAGGTTGGCGAGCCCAACGGTGGCAAATGCCAATATTAATTGGCAGGACAAGGAGATGCAGGGCGTACATGAGGAAGGTTGGGTGTCGCCGGTGGTAGGCCGACGTTTTCGTGGCCGAGGCATGGTGGTGGTCACGGTGAAGGCTAGCAGTGTTTGGATAGGTCCATCAATTTTATCAATTTAAACTCTTTCGAATCATACATTAATTTATATAAGTGTATCCCCAAAGTCTAAGTACAAGAGTTCGAATAAAATCACCGGTGCAGTTGACATAACCATCAAATATTATTTGTCAAAAGAAGCATTTTGTTCATCACTTAGAAACCTATATATCAATTTAGCATGGAGACAGGCGTTATAATAAATATATAAACATCGATGAGCATTAGTACTTAAATAGGCATTTTAGTAGTATGGAAACAAACATTTTAGCTCTCGAATCGACATTGAGTTGATGTGTCTTGGCTCTTCAGTGTAGAAAGGACATATATATTTAGATTCTAAATATGGTTTGAGGAAAAACCTCAACATCACGTTGGATACATAAATATGTTTAACCACTTTTATTATTCAATCTTCTCCCTTACACCTCCTAACACGTTTGCCTATCAAGTTTTTGTGTTAACCCAATTTCTCAATTTGATATTTTAGGATCAAGGGTATATAATTTTTGGGAAGTTGGCATTGAACAGTACTTGCCTAGCAATATAAGCATTCTTTTGGTATTTAGAGAATCATCGATTTGGTATTGCCAGAAGCATTCCCTAAGCATACAAATAAACACTACAATCAATTCTTTTGGTGTATAGGTAAAAATATTCGATTGTTTGGAAATATACACTTTTAGGCTGTGAGCATCTAAGCATTTATTAGGTATTTAGATAAGGATTTTACTCAACTGCATCTGAGCATTTTTTTTTTTTTTGGGTAAAAAAGAAGTGAGGAGATACAATTAAGAACAATAAACCATAAGCACTAAAGAGTTGAGTAGCAAGATAAGCATTCTTTTGATATCCAGATAAGCATTGGCTTGGTATACCAATAAACAATATAACTTAGTTGCAAATGTTGATGCTCATCTATTTCCGTGCATAGATAACTGTTAAATATTTATTCGATGTATAGGTAAACATTTTATTAGTTTACAAATGAGCATTTTATTTTCTTGTGGAAAAGAAGTAAGGAGATAAAACAAAGAATGATAAAGTTTCTCATGTCTCCTAAAAATTAAAATGCAAGGAAAAAAAAAATGTCCCTTGTAAAAATACAAGAAAACACTTCCTTTCGTAAGTTACTTTTTCATATTAACAATTTTGCACCTACAAAAGCTTCTTTCGGATGTACAGCAGTGCATCAAAGATGCAATCATCAATTCCCGAGAGGCTACAATTACCGCGAGCAAGAATAAAACATATTAATGACATGACGAGGAACGCATTTTTGCTATGCTACTAATACTTGTACTTGCTCTGCTATTCTGCCCAAGCCTGGCTGAGGAAGAGTTACGGGGCGTAAAACAAAGAAGTATGGTGGTAGCCGGGGCGTACTATAAGGAAATTGAAATTCGTTCGTGTAATAAAAAAAGTCAAGCCCCATTCCACTTCGACCAAAAACCCACGCCCAAGTTCCATAGCTTTAGGTCTGCTATTCCAATCATGATTTTCCTACCCCCAAAGGGGAAAGGGCTCATCTGCAAAATATAATTTTAACAAATAATCATATCCAGAAAAGGAGGGGAGAGTGCCGGGGGTAGCCTTCAGTAAGGAACAACAGACAAATCGTTGTGAGAATTAAATTTGAAACTCTGACAGTGTTGAGATATATAGATAATATTTAATTTAAAAAAAAAGAATAAGACGAAGGGAAGGACAAAAAAGGAAAAAAGCTTTGATTCCAAAACAACAATTGAACCTGATATTCGAACCCCTGTTGCTTAAGCTTGGGCGCCCAGTTTTACTTCGTTCAGTCACCCAGTTCACTTAAATCATCAACGACTATGGTAATTCAAAACTTCTATAATAAATTGTGATATCATCATTAAATTATAAATAATTTTTTATTACTACCTGGATTTTTTGGCTACTTCATTGTAATCTGGGCCTAGTTTGCTACACAGGCCTTCTTTTGAGCCGCTTATTTGTTGGGCTTGAACTATTATTGGTTGTCTTACACCTACCTAACTAGACAGCCCAAGTAAATGGATGTACATAGACATAGAGGGAGTTTATAGCCCATAATGCCGCTATGTTTTCAATTTTTTTTTTAAAAATACTACCATTTTTAACAAAAATTATATAACTATTCTCCACATTGTTTGTTGTCATCAAAACCATTTTGTGACTCTTAGAGTCAACAGTCCCCCTTTTTTTGGATGACAACAAACAATAACATTAATAGGAAGTGATATTCGTATACATACCTTGATTCTTGCATACACTTACCATAAACTTATTATTCCCCCCCTTTGTCATCATTAAAAAGAGATGTGGAATATAACGCTAATCAATTAATAGCATAGCTCCCGCTTAATGTGAAACTTATGAAGAACAAGAAAGGGTTAATTTCACAAGCTTAAATGCAATAGCATATAGTAGAATATTCACATCAATTCATATTAACGACTACAATCTTGATATGACCATTTTTTTTTTAAAAAAATTATAGCTATATAAGATGTAATGTGTACATATTGTACCATATTAATCAAGCTATTTTTCCTTGAAAAAATAGTTAAAACATATATATAATATCATATGCAAGAAAAATGCAATAATATTTTGTCATGCAATAAAATATTAAAAGTCATGCCAATGCAAAGTCATAATCAAAAGATGGATGTATACATGGCTTATGAGGTTATAGGTTACATAAAAATATATCAAATAGAAGCATGAAATCTATCTCCACATGAATATAATTGAAGCATATAATATCAATCTTTCTCATGGGATCATATCAAATATAGGGGCATGAAAATATTTTATCTCCCCAATAATATTACCCAAGAAAATAAACATTAGATTTTTATATGTTAACAAATTTAAAAATTAAAATAAATATTATCATCAAAATCTATAATTCATATACTAATATCCAAGAAATAAAATTTCTACATTACTCGTGCATATAGTCAAAAGGCATATAAAACTATTAGCCATTAAAAACCTATCATTTGTGCCCATTTCATAATTAATCAAGGATAATTCAAGAGGTAAGTTATAATCCACCATGTGAAAATCCAATGTAAGTTCAGCCATATGACAAGTGCCTAAGATCATATAAATCATGTAGCCATGTAGATAACAACATATTAGAAATGCACCATATAGATAATTTTATCTCTCCCTCTTGATAAAGATAATTAGCTATATGATGTCAAGTATAGGGGCAAGGGACATGTAACATTAAGAACTCACTATATCTTCCCCTTAATTTATGCCAAAACTATTATACCATAATTTATGTCATGGCATATTGGTCGATTAAATTATCAAAACTATGAGTAATATGTTGGATGAGATGTACCGATGCACATAAATTATATGCAAAATTGACATTATCATAATTATATTTCAAATAATATATGCAATTTCATGAATGAAGGTATAAGATTACAAAAGATATGAAAATATTAACTATTAGGAATATACGGTGTTTCTTCCTTGCAATATCAAGATAATGTTTGATTAAGATGACCCATTCTTTCCTTTAAAACATAATTAGTGTATCATATATTTGGGACAAGATATTGACAATAAAGAATGTATTATCTCTCTCTTGTCCTCTTTGTAAAGCTTATCAATTAATGCATGCAAGCCAATTCATAGAATGACGAAGGTGTCATGATATTTGCAATATCATAATGATCACCTACATACAAAAGTAAACCTAGCAAAAACTAACCCGACCCAAACCCGCCTAAAAATTTGGGTTTTGAACACAATTTTCTCGACCCGAACTTGAAAAACTCGCAAATCAGCAGGTCAAACCCGACCGAAACCTGAACTTGCCGCTTGACCCAAACATTGTATCCTTGTTTTTTAATTGTCTTTCATTTATCCTCTTGACAATAATGATTATTCATTAACTCAAATAATTTAGAAAAACATTATATATTATCGCATCATCTCACAAATTAAACAATAGTACCCTTACTTTTCCAACTCCATTATCATAAAACAACATCTTATGCAACGTATAATTTTGACAACTTAAAAGAATGGGTAGCAAGCGATGTGAAGTAATGATATACTCTTAAGAAAATAACAAAATAAGCCAAATACTAAAAATTCATAAGTCATACCATTATACTTTTAGTGAAACAAATGTGTCTAATATTATTTTAGATAAATTACTCTATCAAAATCTAAATTTTTGATATTATAATTAAAATACAATACTAAAGATCCCTTTTTTGGTTTCCATTCTAATACGCCTTTAACTACAACGCTAGTAATAGAAAATGGGGCGACCATACCTCTTAATAAAGTATACCTAATTGGGTAATGGTGGATTGGTTAACAAAGATATCAAATTATTAAATAAGTTATTAGCGAGTAGCGTTGAGCCACTCTAACCTATTAAGTTGCTCTAGATGGTCTAGCCCATTAATGACATGACTCATTATTGACCTTACTTTCATGTACTGGCTGATCCGTCCAACCTAAAGGTGACCCAACGTTTTGCCCAACCATACTGAACGTTCATGTCTTATATGAAAAGTTTGAATATTTTTAATATTCTTCTAAAAAAATTACAATTATTGTGCATTTTTCATTGAATAATGATGATTTTTTGCAATAAATAAGTCCAATTTCAAATTTTGGAAAAAGAAAAATAATTAACAAAAAGGCACTTTAAACCTGTTAGGTTGACCAAAACCCGCAAAATTGAAATAAACATGCCCACATTTTAACTGAATCCGCAATACACCCGTATTTTACCTGTACGCGAATACACTCAATCCGTATAACCCACCCGCCCCGAGCTGATAGGTCTATAGAAGAGTATTCATAATGAAGCAATAGTCGCCCTTCCAAACTAATCCATGTCGGTAAAATACATTAGTTGATGTATGCCAAAATTAATCTCATCACATATTGATGACTAAATAAGTAGATAACAATTGTAAATCACATAGCCATATACATGAATAGCACATGCGATTCATGCAATTTTATAAATAGTTATTAAAGATTATTGGATACAATAATAATATGTAATGAGTATTTTCATTTGATGGCATCTTGAAAAAGTAAAACAAATTTTGTAAATAATCATGTTTACAGTATACACAATATTTGGGCTTGAATCACTTCACTAAAGATATCTATCATGTTTTGCCTTAATACATTTCCCTTGACGTCCTTTTTTATTCCACATGAGAAAGCTTAGAGGGAAAATAGCGTATCTCTTCCAATAATTTCTACTTGTAAGAATCAATTAATTGGCAGTAAAAAGATGTTGACCAAAAGCCAAGTTAGGAAATATCTAGGTAGCAGTATGGAGTAATTTAGGATATCATCCAATCTTTTCCAAACACAGTGAATTTGGCAATCTTTCTTGCCAGAGTCAAATTCAAATATCATCAAGGCCTTTAGTGATCAATAATCAAGAAGATAATATTGGAATGTGATGTCATATTAACGAAAATGTTTTCACGTGGAGAGTTCACGAGATCAAAGGTAAGAAGCACAAAAGAAAAATTACAAATATGAGTCATACATGCCATTGATCAAAATGAGTTAAGGTGATATATCTATGCCTATGCCATGTAATAAATCAATAGGCTTAACCAAAGGAGACACATGAGCTAAGAGGAAATTCAACATTTTAACTACATATAAAAATCAAGTACATTTAGACTATCTGACCATAGTGCAATGCTCATAAAAATTTAACAAAGAAATTTATTTATTAGAAAATTTATTTACCTCATTTTAACCTTGGGTAACCCTTTACTTACCACATGTAGAGTTTTTTGTGGTAAAATTCATCTTTTTTTATATCTACTTGGACCTTTCAAGAATTTGAATGACAATGAATATTGTCTAATTGTCTTGTAGGGGCATCTCAATAGTTTTTCACAAAGCTTTTCTGTTATTGACAATATCTACAAGATAGAATTTCTCGAAGAGAGTCTAGGTACCCTATTATTCTTGGGTCGGAAATGATTTGGAGTAAGAGAGTATAGAGGGGGTAGCAAAGTTTTTTATCTCTATTCTTGACATTCCTCCTTGATATGATGCTACTTTGATAAAAGTATGAAAAACACTTATCAAGCGTAGAATTTAGATCAATTGAGTCAAGACACGATTGACAAAAATAACCAATAGGACTTTTTACCTCATCCTTCTCAATTTTAAAAGTTGATGATCCTTGATAATTCTTTTTGGATCCATGTTCTCCTTGCTCTTGTTTTTCAAAAAATTCTTTATGTGGCTCGATTTTATCATGAAACTCAGGAGCTTCTTGAATGATCTTATAATCATTTTCGCCGATGTTTTGTTCACATGAGTCATTGCCATCTGTAGGAGATTGTAGCTCGGACTTATTGATCTCAATTATCTCCTCCTGCTCAACTATGTCAAGATCTAGCACCTTTTCATTATCACCGTATGAATAATAAAGATAATCTCAAATCTCTTTGGCACTTTCGTAATGAAAAACATATTCACAAATATCACTAGAAAGGCCACAATATGGCTTTAGAAATTTTGGACATTATCTTGTAATCATCGTTGGTAAATTGATCCTTTGATTTTTCAATGACAATGGGACCTTTCTTGATAGTCTCCCAAATATCAATATCTTTGTGTTAAACATAGAGTTCCATGATTTTCTACCACCAAAAATAATTAGGAACCATAAAAAGAGGTGGATAATCAGGATTAAGATTATAACTGGCTATATGATCGAAAGATATTAGAGGATTAAGTCTCAAGATAATAGTACCCGCTCTGATACCAATTGAAGACTCGGATTACCCTAGAGGGGGTAAATAGGGTGATTACAGAAATAAAATTAAAATTGAAAGCAAATATAGAAATGAAATAGCGATAATGAAGAAGGATATTTTAACGAGGTTGCACCCCAATTAGGCTTAGGTTTTCGCCTAGAGTTATCCAACTCTAGGATTCAACTGTCTACTTCTCTTATTAAGATGAATTCTTCAACCAGATCTTAGAGCATCCCCATTCTCGAGATCCTAATACTTAAAATCAACCTCTTAATTTAAGTTTGGAGGAGTTGACCTCACAACTCCTAAGTTAACTCTTTAATAAAGAACAAGTTCTCACAACTCAATATTTGATCTCAAAACAATATTGGGAATAATAACTCAATGTATAAACCCAATGCTTTTTCACTTGATTGGATGCTCTTCACTTGCTCTTATGGCCTCTTAAGGCTAAGTGGTTGTTGCCTCATTCAGCTTAAAAAGGAAGTTTTTGATCAGAATATTATGAAATTTCACTTCAGGCTCTTGAAATTCTCTCTGCAAATCTAAGTTGATTATCCATAAAGGTAGCCACGGCAAGGGACGACATGTATCTACAATGAATCTTTTTCTTGCTCTTATTATTCAGGTATTTCTTGATAGCATTTCAGATAAATAAAGTAATAAGAGATTTGATTTGTGGTTAGAATATTATCTTCCTTTGATATTTTAATGTTGCTTTGCATTAATATCATATCAAGGATAATCGAAGATCTTCACCCTTTATCAAATAACTTCCACATGATCTCACTTCTCCAGCACAATCAATATGATTTGATTTTTTTTTCATCTAAGTGAATTACATGGCATTTCATTTTTTTTAACAAGAACATTCAAATTAAAATCATATCAAGATAAATATAAGATAATGATTAGATCATGGAAAGATTGAGGATTAATTTATTTAATATCATCTTCAGGACATTACTCCACAATATACTCAATCAAATCGTTCTCATATAATATCAATAAAAAATGTCTTTGTCAAAATGGCCAATTTAATTCAATCAAATCAGTTAATATTATTAATTTAGATTATATAGAAATATGCATATAAACTCAATAGTCTATCACGTCACTTAGGTTAATAATCAGTCAAAGATTTTTGTCCAAGATTTAAACTATTCAAGTGATAAGCCCATATCCTAATCAAACATGTAACCAATTTGATAAATTGGTCCAATAAGAATGTTATATAAGAAATTGACAAACAATATAAATATTCAATAAGCGACTATTTTATATATAATTATTCTCCACATTGTTTGCTGTCATCAAAATCATTATGTGAGTCTTAAAGTCAGCAATGTTCTTGTGAGATTGTTGAAGCACTGATGATGGCACAGCTGACATACCTTGGCCTCTTCACCGTAGCCGCCTAAGTTCAAGTGCACGAGCTTGCTCCATCTCTCTAGATTTCATGAGATAAAGACTCACCAACGTGGCGCACTCTAGCATCACAAAGAGAAAACGAGAAATTATTACTAGATTTTTTTTTGGGGTAAGAAATGATATATTTCATTACCACTATAGGAATAAAATTCATGTACAAGAACTTGAAAGGAGGCCAGTGAGCTCAAGCCTTCAATTTAAATAACTCAAAATTTGCAATCCATTCTTTTCCATTTCACATATTCTTCCCTAGAACTTAAATATACCCAAGATTATATTCATACACTATTGTGTAACCTACTGAGCTGAACGTATAATTTTCTAAAAACTTCTATTTTTGTCAAACCACAAATAATAGGAGCCCTCTATAAAAGACAAGCATATGATCCTTTGGTGCACTTTGTGTTTGTTAAATCTCTTCCAAGCTCTCTCCATCTCTTAGTAGCAAGTAAGCTTAATTAAGCCCGACAAAGCTGACCCAATCCGAATGACTTGAGCCGAACGATTGAAACCAGACTGAAAATGATATCTGAAAGAGTTGAACCAATTACAGTAGACTGAAAATGATATCTGAAACAGTTGAACCAATTACTACCCAAAACCTAAAATTGAACCAATCCAAAACGGAACTGACGCGAAACTAAATTGACCTTATTTGACCAGAAACCCGAAATAATCCAAACTGGTAGGGTATAAACATATTTCTAGGCCTTCAACCATTAACTTAAACTTTTGATGGAGATGATTCTTGAATCTAGTGTCAAAGTCATCTAAGCAAGAGTTCCTGAGGTCGAATCTCAGCAGCCCCCATATTGATGTATTGTGTGCAGTATGGGAGCCTTTGGAACATCCACGCTATAAGCCCAAAGGGCATTCACATGAAGGGATATGCTAGAGTATAAACTTCGTTATGGGCCTTCAATCATCAGCTTAACCTTTTGGTTGATATGATTCTTGACTACAAACTGAATTCGAACTGACCCGAAATCTTATTGACCTAATTTCACCAAAAATTTGAAGTGATCCAGACCGAATCCGACCTGACCCGAAATTTTATTGACCCAATGTTAGCCTCTAACTTGAAATGACCCAAACTAATTTATACCCAAACCAGTCCAACCCAAATACAAATGACCCAAGTTCAAGTTTGACCCGATCCGATTTTAAACCAGTTCAATTCAAACTTGAAGTAGTGAGTGATGATACTATCTACACAATGACACAACAACTTAACTTGATATTCAGGGTGCAAAAAGCCAAAGACAAAAGCAGATGACAAAGCCTTACGTTGAGCCAATGAAGTATTGCATTTACAATTTTTGAAGGAAATGACTCAATAAGGATTTGACTTAAGTAATTAAAGCTAGTCTATAGTTCATTTGATTAGGCACGACTCTTTGATTTTTTTAATCTTTAATTTGATGGTTGGGGAGAGGGGAGATTTATAGCACTATCCGTTTAGTTAGTTGATTGCATTGCATAAACCCATCACTTATAAGAGATAAAAATTGAAGGGCTTTCAAAATCTCTCTGGTTATTTTTTTTGGGTGTATGGTCAAATTTTATTGAAAATGAAAGCAAAGGAAGAAAAAATGGTCCCAACCAACCTACCCAGCCAGTCAAAAAAGGCAACGCAATGTCAAAAATCCAACCTTTTAACCTTCCAACAAGGCAATAATACACGTAATTGCAACTACTGCTCATCATCGTCATTATCACAAATTCAACACTGCCAATACGTACGTTAACCATGACAATAATAGTAACAAGAATAAGATGTCACATGGAAATGGGAATGCAATGCAATAATATAAAATCAATAATCAATTAAGCCTTAAAAAAATTGGGCTTTTCTTCAATCCAAAAAAAGTGGCAACGGTCCAATGGTCCATAATAATTGCATAAATAAATAGTACTTTAGGCTTCTAGCCATTTATGATACCAAACTCATACATAAATTGATCAAATGGAAAATATAAGTCAACCCAAAAGTAATCTATTGGAACTTAACCCGATTTGAATTCAAAATTGACTCGAACCATAATTGAAACCTACCTAAACCAAAATTGAGATGGCCTGCACCCAAACCGACCCGAACAAGCTTGACTCGAAATTGACACAATCTAAACTTCACCCGAATCAGAACCGAACTCCACCCGTATCTGGTTCACCCAAAGTCGACCCGATCCGAACCCAACCCCGAACTATACCTGAACCTTAATTGAATTTGATCAACCTTAACTTAACCCGAATCGTACCTGAGCAGAACCGAGCCCGAACTTGAGCTGAAACTGATCAACCCGAGTATAACCCGAGCTGAACCTAACCCAACCCGAACCCAAATCGAATGACCTGTTTGTTAGATCTAAGTAAGCTAGATATTCATGTGCATATAGTTGAGAATATTTTGCATTAAGTTTTGATTGAAGTGAAAATTGACAAAAAACTATGCAAATGTACTTTAAGTTTTGTGTAAACTATTTTAAGGACCTTCAAAATTTTAAAATAACTATAAGGTACCTTAATTTATGATGTAACTAATAGGAAGAACCATCAAGGTTTATGCAAACTATTTTTCAGATACAATTCTACTATCTTGATTCACGTGTAATGCCAATAATTTTTCATATTTGCCTATTTTATCCCAATCTTTAAAAACTTGTTGTCAAAAATTTTAATTTTGTGCACGTGATTTTATGTTCACAAGTGCTACTCAAAGCCCTCTTTTATCTGGTATTAGAGCCATGTGAGCAAAGAATAATTAGTATAATTAAGTTAATTAACATAATTAATTACAGTTAATGCTTGAATCATGATCTACTTGTCTTGCTCCTAATTATTCACATATTGTTCACTCACTAGAAGGAACCACCTTAGTAGCACCATAATTAAGCTATATCATTAATAGAGTTTTAGAACTAAAGGCAAAATTAGTAAAAATAAATACTGAAGCTAAAGATCGAGATAAAGAGGGAATTATTTGTAACCCATTTTTCTTTGATCAACGAACTTAGATATAATGAAAAATCTAATTTAAGTATTATTACTCCATTTCAGCATAAATATCCTTTCCAAAATATAAAAAAATAAAAATTCATTTCCTTTGGAAGATATAAGATTCAAAAAAGAAGTTGGAGAAAAATCAATCAAAAAATCATTTGAAAAGGAAGAAAAAGAAGAGGATGATGGAATACAAGTAGTGTAATCTTGAGGAATTATAGATGATCTTTTATGAAGAACTAAACCCAGAAGAATTGAACAACATCATGAGTGCAATAGTGAAAGAACTAGAAGTTTTATCTAATGATGATGAAGAGGCAAATAGTGTCCAATTGGAAGAGAAAATATATCAACAAATTAACCTAATTAAACTAGAGGGTCTTAATGTTATTCCTATAGAAGAAATTATAAGAAAGCTGGATAAAAAAATATAAAAAAATGATAGCTGATAGTGAAATCAATAAGATTATAGAAGAACTCAAGATAGACGAAATCTAATACAATCCATTTAACAATGTTATTACTAGACCTAAAGAATTTGGTGAATCTTCCATAAGAAATACCCGATTTATGAGACCAAAATATGTTCCAGCGGGACATGCAACTGACTTTTCCTTTCAGCACACCGCAAGGAAAACTACATCCTTGGAAGAGATCAGACTTACCCCAATTAGCCAAATGGGTTGCATCCTAAACATCGATGGAGTTCCAATAGAAAAGAAATATTTGGACCTTGAAAAAGGGGGTATGAAATAGTATTATGGACATGAATAACCCTTGGATTGTTGGAAATTTCCTAAATAATATCGAACATAGTTTTTCTAGCATTGTAACAGACTAGCATAACTCATTAGTTGAGTAAAGGTACACATGTATTAAGAATGATGGAAACACCAGTAGTTATGTTCAAAAACTTATGTACGGAAATTGAAAATGAGTTTATTGAAGTTACACTTGATCCAAAGAAAAGGTTAAAACGTGACAAAGAAAGATTAATAACATAGGGCTTTAGGACGTGAGATATCGAAAAAATTATATTACTAAATTGAGTCAATATTATTACAAAATTGGGCATAATAAAACCAATCTTAGTATATTTATGACAAATTACCTTATCTAATAAATGCCATAATCAATGAAAAATACATAACATGACATAAAAAAGCAGATGCCATTGATACTCTTGGTACATGAATCTCTTATTTAAGAAAATGGGTTATGATTAATGTCTTAATCTCCAAAAACAAAAACAAAAACAAAAAATGAAGAAATAATTTCTAGTTGATTGGAATAATCCTCATCAATGGGGAAATGAGCCTGAGAAGAGAAGAAATAAAAAATTTTATAAGAAAAGAGCTTTAACAAGTAAAGGAGAGAGAAATACAAACAAAAAAAATTATAATAAGCCAAGTCCCAAAGTTTGTAGATTTTTAAGAAAATTTGCTTATTGTCTAGTAGAGAAAAACAATATAAGTGTTAGTCATGTGGAGAAGTAGGGCATTATGGAATCGGATGCAAAAATAAGAAGAATAACAAGCTTATTGAAACATTGGATAGTTTAAACTATTTTAAGCTTAGTGAGGAAGAAGCATTGGATCTTGCCTTGAAAAACAACAAGGGAATTGTTAGATAGTAATAGAAGTTGAATATGAAGAAAATCATTATGAAGAAACTAGTCATATGATGAAAAGTAGCTCAATTAATCTTGGCAGCCTTTGAAAAGAACTTATTGTAGAAAATGAGAATGAAGATGTCAAAAGAGATTGAGTTGTTTATATAATTCAAAAAGGCATGATCTATAAAAAAGTCTGTCTTTCAATTAAAAAGTAAGTGTGTATGTGAAATAATGGAAGAAGACTTAGAGATAAAAGAAGTTGGAGAAGTTAATCTCATTAATTGGGAAAATATCTTTAAGGATGACAAAGATAGAAAGTACAAGTATATCCATGTTGGGAGTGTCTATGTTCAAATCACTCCATTATAGTATTATGGCAAATATATTAATCTTTATACTTTGATATGTGATATTAGGTCACCAAGTTTAATAACCAAATTGTCATAGGGATCAATACCAATTTTTATAACGGATCAATAAGATTCAATTGCCGACATGGATACTATGTGAACCTAAAAGATGAATTTGCCAAAACTTCCTTTCCTTTAAGATAAAAGCAGTTGTGATGGACATGAAGATAGGATGTTACACCCTAAGGATATTTTTAAAAAATAATCTACAAATTAGATAATACTATAGATTCAAAGACTATGATAACAATGAGTAGAGGTAGAAAAATTTAAAAGTCCTACTCCAATGCAAAAATTCAAAGGATAAAATCCAACTCGTAAGAGATGAAAATTGATAGGTCATGAATCTCTAGCTTTGCCAATCCCACAAAAATCAATGGAAAAAATGTAATGAAAATCGATAAGAATGAAAAAATTACCATTAAACACCAACTATTAAGAAGAATGAGTGCAAGATCAAAATGGTGAGAAGGATCTTCAACAACTAAAGATGAGCTTAAAGAAGATTATACAATTAATATGACTAGTGAAATGAGTTGAATGAGTTTTGAACCTCAAACTTTTAGTATATGTCGAAGTATGAGTTTGGAAAGAAAAGTCATTGGGCACAAAACAAAAATTGTTAGTGAGCCAATTTATGAAGATGATTTAGTTCTGATAATGAAGATATGTTATGAAGCCACTAATACAAACCCCAATAGCATTTATAGCCCAATAAATATCTATTTAGAGGGATATAACAAATATGAAATATGTGCTTACATCGATAGTGGTTGTTTTGTTTGTTTTGGAAAAAGATCTTTATTTTCAAAATTTATGTGGAAAAAAGTCAAGAATCCTTCAAAGATAATAATAGCTAATAATAGCATAATGAGCCACAATGAAGGCATAGAGCAGTTGTCCATAGAAATAGGACGAGCCTAATGTATTATACTAGTTTTATGGACTATTGATCAACCCTCTATGATATGATTTTCAAAAACTGTATTCTCCATGCACACAAATCATAAATCATATCATATTCAACATAAATGGTCATTCAATCCTTATTGATAAGATAGATAAGTAAAGCATACACCCATCAAAAGATTGAGTTTGTATGCAACTAGCGTGGTGAGAATGTAATCCCTGCACAACGTTAAATAACACTAATAATCTCACTACTAGAGTTATCTATTAAAGAGTATATTGTTGAATAACAAGAGCAATTATGCAAAGAACTCTATTCTAATAATTCTCTCAAATTTTGGGACAAAAGTAAGACATTTGCAAAGATTACTTTGCTAAACTCCAACACTATTATTCGAGTCAAACAAATGGTGTATATACATCAGGATATCCAAGAATTTGATAAGCAAATCAAAGAACTCTTGGAAAATTTTTTAATCAGGAATAGTGATAGGGGGAGTTTGCACTTGGCCCCCTCAAGTTTTGGACATTTATTTTTTCAACCTTGTCTTTTGGAGTTGAAATTGACACCCCTAGGTTTTCAGTTAGTTAAAGTTAGATATTTTCTATCAAAGGTAAAAAAAGGGCAGTGTGTTGATCGATTTGCCCTTATTTAATGATCTGCCTTCTAACCAACTTTGTTATTTTATTGGTGGCGTTTGAACTTCATTCCTTCTCTAACATTCTGAAAGTCACTCCCTATCTCCCTTTCTCCGTCTCTTGCTTGATCTCTCTCTCTCTCTCTCTCTCTCTCTCTCTCTCTCTCTTTCTCTCTTTCTGTTTGTTGGTGGTCTGGGTTTGAAAAACCAAAAGGAAGAGGCCTTAAAGAATTCATAAGAAAATGAGATAACATCTTCAAACCCCTTAGCTTGCCAGCCTTGCGACTGGTTGATTTTGGGAAGAATTCGACAAGATTTGCTTAAGATTGTTGAAAAGCTTTAGATGTGATTTTGAGGTGAAGTCGATGAGGTTTGTGGCTATGAAGTTATAGGAGCTTAAATTTGACTTCAAAAGAGGTAACTTTTTGGCTTGTTTTACAGAAAGTCCTTGTTTGTTCTGAGTGGTGCTGTGAACAAAAATTCATGACTTGTTGATGGGTGATCTAGGTTTGCGAAATGTGGAGGGTTAGGTTAACTAACTTTTTTTTTATGTACATATGTAGAGGGTGGATTTATGTGCTATGAAACGTAAGTTAGCTGGGTAAGTGATATGTTGAAGTTGGTTTATGTAAGAGTTGATTATGTCATTTCAAAGAAAAAGCAGAGGGCTTTTTATGTTGTTTTGGTGAATTATGTTCCATTGCATGTAGGGTTTGGAGGGTCACTTGGATTTGTGAAATGTGGAGGGTTATGGTTTGTTATATGATTTTAAGATGAAAAAATAGAGGGTTCGTGAAATGTGGAGGGTTAGGGTTTGTTGTGTTATTTTAAGGGTCAATCATGTGACTATCTTTTTATTGCAGGTAATCTTCTGAAGTTTAATTTCTACATATTTGTGTATGATTATTTACTTATGTGTTTTGTGTTGAATTGGCTTGTTTGATGTTGACATGGTGGGGGAGACAAAATTTGCTATTGTCTTGAGGTATAAAGGATGGACTGTTTCACCTGATAGGGATAGGGATGAGTATAGCATAATGGACTTGGTTAGGGATGCCCATGCATTTTTAAATAAGCCCCTTTATTGGGAGGAGGCCTAAGTTTGATTCCTTAAGCTCACACACCCCCTAACAAGCCACGTCTTAAGTGGCCTGTAAATAATGATAATGATCTGATGAAAATATTTGATAAGTGGAAGGGAAGGAAGAGGATTGAGTTTGTAACTATGGAGAGGAAGAGCCCCACAATGATTGACAAATTGCTTCTTCAACCAGATGGAAGTTTAGGGGGCATGAATATTGATTGTAGTGTTGTGGAGACTCTATTGACTGGTAATCAGCTAATGCCATCAAAAGTAGCACAACAAAGTCAAGTAAATGATGACCCTACTAATGACTTTTGGGACCAAATTATGGGAAAAATGGATAAGAGTCAACTGCAGTCAACTTTGTTAGTTGTCCTAAACATTCCCTCAGCCACTCAAGCTTTAATACCCCCTAACACGCCTTGTTCTAGTTTACCTCCACCCTATCCCACTAAGGCAGACTTCATTGAAACTCAAGCCAAGGCAAAACCACATGACAAGGAAGTTATGGTTAATGATGGAGATGGGAAAAGTGAAGATGAGGATGATGATCAGTGGTGAGTCAATTGGGTCAGATGGATTAGAGAACATTGAGTCAGATGGGTTAGAAAAAAGTTACTTAGACGAGTTTGTCATTGATGAAAACCAAATCTTTAACTCTGATTCTGGAGATGATGATAAATGTGAAAAAGTGCATGAGGGCAGATTCTGGTAACCAGAAAATGATGGTAAGATAATATTAAGGCAATGGGACATGTTCATTGATAAAGATACATTTCTAGAAGTAAATAGGGATTTCATGGTCCAGAAGGTATTTACATGATGTGTTTAAAGAATGAACCTTGTAGACACACTAGGAATTGTAAGGGGAAGAAATATAACCGGAGAATACAAGTTTCTCACATGTCTAATGGAGTGACTTACCAAGTGAAAACCATAAAAGGTGAACACTGTTGTAAGAGACTATTTGATAACCTAGCTGCCACTTGCTCTTGGATTATTAGGAAGTTGTTTAATGATGTGAAGACAGAGCCAAACATCTCAGTTACAGACATGAGCAAAATCTTGACGTGAAAGTTCAATTTACAAAAGAAGCATAACACTATTTGGAGAGCGAAAGTGAAGATTTTGAGGTTGATCAAAGGGAAACATTGAGGAGGTTTTTAATTTGCTTGCAAGATATATTGAGATTATTAAAACCTTAAACCTAGGAAGCACATGTTACATTAACTGGTATGATTCAGTTAAGGTGCAAGGCCTATTTTCTCAAGGATGTTTGTGTCTTTCAATGCTTGGAAGGAGATGTTCTTGGGTGGGTGTAGGAAGTTTATAGGTGTAGATGGAACTCACCTAAAGGGTGTGTGCAAGGGGGTTCTGTTGACTACAATAGGAATAGATGTTGAGAACCACTGCTTCCTAGTGGCTTATGCAATTCTGAATGTTGAGAATAAAGAGAATTGGTCTTATTTCTTCAATTGATGGAGGGGCATCATAGGAGATGATTCAAGTGGTTAGTACACATTCATAATAGACAGATGGAAGGTAACTCATCAATTTGGTTGGGATTTTTTTATTTAGGTTTGTTTAAGTTCAATTTTTTCTCGATTTTGGTCATATTTCTTCTACTTTCATATTTAGTGGGGAGTCATAACTTCTTGAAGGGACATGTTTCCTGCATCTAGGAGGAGAATCTACTTGGTGCACTTTATAAGAAACTTTAAGAAGTTTCACTCTACCCTAAGTTAAGTCTGCTTTTGTCTAGAGCAGCAAAGCATACTCATCAGTCAACTACAACAAAGCTATTGAATCTTTACACAAGGAATCACCTACGGCTTACACTTGGGCAATGGAAGAGTCATTGAACATTAGTGTTGGTATACCTTTAAAATGACTACAAAGCTACCACATAACTCCACAAATTTTGTTGAATCTTTCAACAATGTCTTAGATGAGTGTAGGGACTTGCCTGTGTTTAATGTTTGTGAAAAGATTAGAGAGACATTAACTGATTGGTTTGCTAACAGGAAGGTTGAACCTGTGGGCTGGACTGGTAGGATTGTTCCCTCTATGAAAGAAAAACTTGCTAAGTTTGAGAGTGAGGCATAGAGTTTCATGTCTAGATTCTATGGAGATAACATGTGGGAGGTACATGATGGTTGGACTCAATTTGTGGTTGACATCAATACAAGGGCTTGTGATTGCAATTATTAGCAAGTGACAGGTATTCCTTTTAAGCATGCAGTCAAATGCTTGTCAACTATGAAAGCTGACCTAAAGGAGTAGGTCCATGCGTGCTATACAATTGAGAAGTACAACGCAAGTTATGGTAGGACCATGTACTCTGTTAGAGGTGCATGTTTCTGGCATCCTTTGGAGAACATTTTTATTCTTGCTCCACCCCTATTGCTAGGAAAATAGGCCCCATTAAGAAGGACAAAAGAAGGGATAAAGATGAGGGCCCAAAGAAGAGGACAAGAGGAAGGTCAAATACTATTAAGTGTTCACACTTCAAGGAATAAGGCCACAACCAAGCGAGACACACCTTAGTTGGTAAACAACCATACTAGAGCAAGAAGAAGCCACCAACTGGAAAGCCAGTAGAGAGACTTAAAAAAGTGCAAGTAAAAGATCCAACACAGGTAATGAACTCATTTTCTTGGTTTAATTCTTTAATTTTAAATGTCTCATGTGACTCATTATTAACATTATCAAAGTGTAATGGTACATGTTGCCTATACTTCTCCAATGTGTAAGAAAACTACCTAGGAAAAGCCTAAGCAAGCTGACAGGCCCAACCCAGGTCGTTTGTAAATATCTTACATATATACATACGTATATATATATATACATACGTATATATATATATA